>JALIGW010000038.1:4332500-4742500 GCA_023053685.1 Diadophis punctatus similis
GTGCACCTATTCCAAATATAATTGAGTGGCCTAGCAATACTATCAGCATTTAAAATACTTTCTTTTAAAAAGGAAGGGAGAATAATGAGTTTACCAATCTGTGATGAGAAAAATTATGCAATCAATTGCCTTACCTAACTCTTTCTCTTCATGGAAAAAAGAGAATTTTTTTTTGTAAGTGCCCTCAAATGTATCATCCAAGTCCATACATAAATGGGCTTTAGGAACAGGTGTTTTTCTACTATGGCATCAAAATAATGGAATGATTTTCCTAGAGAAGCCTGCATGCCTTACAATGGTCAGTTCTCCAGCAACTTCTAAAGAAAGAGTAGAAGGAACTATTGGGTTTCATAAATTTATTAATTATTTTATCATGCTGTTTTGTATTGTATTGATTGTTTTTAATATTTGTATTATTAGCACCTTTGAAAACAAAGTAGAAGAAAAGTGAGGTAAATAAACAATATAAACATAATAGATATATGCAATAGCAGTGTTAAAAGTGAAAAGTAATTATGGAGAAGAATAGAATGCATTTTTTTAAAACCCATCCTGTTATGGTTACAGGATACTGTGTAGAGCAATGACCCACATTAACCCACAGTGATTCCAAATGACAACCTGTGCACAATAACATCATCACATAAATGCTATGATAATGAACTTGTATGCCACTATTTGACACAAGTATGTACGTCATAGCATTTACACGATGGTATCATCACAAATTTCAGAATTTGCCTTCTTTGGCCCACTTTGTAGATATCCACAATTATGCCATGGAAAGTTGAAGGTATTTGCCATAACATATGAATAGTAAGCTGTCCTCATGTGTTCAATTTTTTTAAAAAAATGCTAAAGCTCTATAGCATTTTCCTCTTGATTGGTTTTGCTCTTAGAGCTTCATTAACTTCATAATTGCAATATTTCCAATAAAGATATCTATCTCCATGTATTCTGAAAGTCATCCATCTCTCCATACCACTATACAAACACAAGTCAGTTTATAAGAAGATATGATAGGGATTGAAGAAAATGAGGACCAACTCCATTTCATGAAAATGTCCCTTTCTTTGTCCATGCGGATGATTGGTGATAAAATATTTGATAGAGAAAAACTTGAATACCATGATTGATTCTAAGATGACAGACTGAATGACCAAAGTAGAGAATTTTGAAAAAACACAATCATAAGCAAATCCCAATTGTCTTTTTCTATGTTTATTTTGCTTATTTTCTGTTCATACAAGGAAACAAACATATTACACACACACACATACACACTTACAGAAAGTAAGAATTGTAAGAAAATGTAATAATGAAACACGTGACATGTATGTATAGCATTTTAAAATACTAAACGTCTATGTCATGTGTTTTATTATTACATTTTCTTACAATGTCACTAGTTTCTTTTTACAAAATAACGTTTTCTGCTCCTAAATACCTCTCTCTCTTACACTTTCCAACCCATTGGAAAGCTGGAAGTAAAATACATAAAAGAACGCTCAGTATTCTGCCTGTTCACCAATTTCTGTCAGTCAATCCCCAGAGCATCTCTTTGAGAATAGAACAGAATGGGACCAAGGTTGATTTGTTGGGAAAAGCTGGAAAACAAAAGGTACAATTCAAAAACTGACTGGGAACTGAAGAGAAAAATATTCCAGAAAAACAAGCCAGAAATGGGAAAAGCAGTTTAGCACTGGAAGAGAATAGCACATATTGCTGCATAAACTCACCTGCCTTCTTCTCCTAATCTCATGACCCAGAGTGTAACAAAATAAGCCCCAATTAAGACCCCACCCACTCCAGAGCGCATGGGTAAAAATTAAGGTAGGGTGGGGATGGGTGTGTGTGGAGCTGTCCTGCTACTTACGGTACCTTCGGATAGGTGTGCAAAGCCTCGCTGCAACTATCTGAAGCTGAAGAAGTTCCTGAAGGCCTCTGACAGCGAAAAGGAGGCCAGGGGCGACGTGCGCAAGTGAGGTGAATCAGTGGGTGACATTACCCTCCCCAAAAATAAGACCTGGTGCCTTTTTTGGTGGCAAAAAGAATATAAGACAGGGTCTTATTTTTGGGAAAACACGGTATGAAATCTATGATTGCCGGTGCATATGTACAAATACATATCCATATCATAAAGTGGCCATACAACAATATATTAATTATGTAGATGAAACTACAGATGTCTTCTATGCTATCTGCAGCTGCAGTTGAAAAATATTCCAGATGACATGTTCTATATGCTTTTTACGCTTAAAAAATCCATTATGGTATTTTTTTTTCTATCATAACTACAGATCTGACCATGGGTATAAAAATGTGGGTCTAAAATGAGTCTTGGTTGATCCCATGGAGCTGTTCTTACGTTGTGAGACTAAACTACAGAAACTAAAGCTCCATGGTAAAACCATTCCTGAAATGTATAATAATGCAGACATTATTATGCCTACAAATCTGAATCTATTTTTCATGACAATTTTTTCCAGACAAAATTCTTTTTGCAGAAGACCCATGTAACCCATCACTTGCTATGTAAAATAGTACAATCCAGGGACAATTTTCCCACATGAATTATTCTGTATGCCAGTCCTAATGCTTTAGTGTTTTACCTACTGCTATCACTATAGCAGGTCAGGACCAAAACAGATACTTTCACTGACACACTTGGCATTATATGAACAAAGATGTTGATATAAGTATCTTAAAAGAAAAAAAAATCCTCACGTGGCATTAAAGACAGCATGTACATAAAAGTGCACTGACCGAAATTTGCATAGCTGAAATTTTGAATGGAGAGTGAATCTATTATCTGGAACCCAAATGTCAAGTTTCCTGAGGAAATGGACATTCAGTTACAGCACTAATACTTCATTCACACTGTCACTATTTTTTTAATGTTCTTTCTTCAAACCTTGTAAGTAGTTGGTGGATGAACTAACATCAATGATGAAGGGAGACTAACAGCTAAAATTCCAAATGCTGAAGAGAGGCAGAATGGTTTTTTTTAAATTCTCCAAATGTCAATCATTTGAATTTAGGAATTTAGGTTTTTATTAAACATCTAGCAACATGCAACTACCAATTTTTGAATCTGAAGTGGACTGTTTTGCCACTGAACAGAACCAACAAATGCCCAGGTACAATATTATCTTTCCACTGCATTATGCTTTGGTCTTTGGGAAATGGTCTTTGAATGATCTAGTGTTTATTCATTATAAATTAATTATAATGAAGTCAAATACTAGACACACCTGTTTAGAGAAATATTTGATGGAAAAAAGTAAACTTCCCACAAAGGGTAAAAAATAAACTTTCTTTGAAAACTGAGTTCAGTAGCCTGTTTTCTGCTTAAAGCTATAATCTTTGCTGTTTATTTTCTTTCCCTGAGTCAAGTTATAATGTTTATTAAGAGAGAATTTCTCTTCACAGTTTGTATTTCCCTGTTTATTTCTCTACAAATTACCTTTGGCACACACTTTTATTATTGTAGTTTCACAAGATTTTATTGCTAAGGCTAAAGAGCAATATGAAAGGGCTGTCTTAAAATATTGTTACAATGGGTCAGGGGCACATTGAAGTATCTGTTTCCTTCTCTACTCATTGAAAGATATTGAATCTCCATAGGACAAACGTGGAAAACTATAGGAGTGTTAGAGTTATAATATTCAATAGTATTCAGTATTTAACAGGGCCAAATTGATAGATTTCAGTCATTTATTTTTTTAATGCATCGTTTCTGTTTCCTTATGTCTCTGTGTGTGTGTATGTGTGTACACATCTGTCACATTTCATCAACTCCCCTCTCTCCTGTCTCCTGACTGAATTAACAATCGTTTTATGATTCCATCTGCTATGTATTTTATTTTATTTTATTACATTGGATAGGCTTTATTTAATTCTTATCTATTTTTATTTTCAGCCACCCAGTGTCGTCTATGTGAGATGGGCTATGATATTAATTAATTAATTAATTAATTAATTACAGTTTTAAAGTTTTCAGTAAAAATCTCCATGTGTTTTCATGTACATTTCTTCATTGATGTGATTTTTGTTTGTAGTTCTGCTTATCTATACAGAGTATACAAATAATTTTTCCCTGTTATCCATTCTTTTCATGTTTATTGTTTCAATGCAAAAACTACATGTTGTATAGATCAACATGGTCATATTTATCCTAAAAAAAGATTTACTGAAATGCTAAAACTAGAATGCATGTATCGTAATTAAATGACTGAAGAAATCTATATTTCTACAAAGTGTTTAGTGAATGCTCTCCTAGGTCAATAATATGTTTTATTTCAGTTCAACTTATTCAGGGAGAAAAAGTAGCATCTATATGACAAATGACTGCCAATGTCAGATTGAAGACGTTCTTAATAATGTATAAATTGAATGATGGTGTTGTACAGTGTGACACTGTTACTAACTATGAGTTACTACTGACTTTCAGTTATTGATACAAAAACAGCTGGTTCTGTCTATATGTGATATACCAGAAATCCTTGCATGTTTTTTTAACATAACAATTTGCTGAAACACTGTCACCTAGTGGTTGCTTGAAACATGATTAAATCCAAGCAGAAGAGAGTCCCTGTATATGTTATAAAAAGTCAAATATTTTGTCTTCTTAAATGGTCATCAAATATATTACACCATTTTTTCTTTACATTACTCATACATCATAAACAAAGTTGAAAACAATACTTTACAAGTCAAACAAAAACAATTTAGCCACAATTTGTTATAGCCTTTGACACATCTCGGTATCCTCCATTTACATTAGATTTTAGACCCCAAAATCTCCAGCCAGGAGAGTATCCCAGATGAAATATGAAGACTAAGGCAGGGATAATTGATAGGTGAAGCAGTATTAGCAATGAATATTATTATGGTAGTACTACTACTAAATAATGGAAAGTAGGAGTTTGGTAATTACCAGAGTACTGATTCAAATTGAAGACTTTGATGTTTCAAAGTCTTAAAATTTGATTCTAACTTATGATTTGAGATCAGAAGGCAACAAGACTTTTCAAGAGATAAAAGAAGAAATAATGATTCAATTTAAATTGAAGAGTTAAGATTCAAGCCATCCTTTCTCTAGTATATAGCTGTTCTTATCAACTAAGGCAACAGTGAGAGAAGGGAAATTAGAGAAGGGATACTTGTAGGGAAATTTTAAAAGTAAATTGGGAATTGCTCATATTTTGGTAAACTACAGTTTGATACTGCCGGCATAGATAAAATATTTTAAACTCATATAGTTCCAAATAAATCTTATAAAGAAATGCTGCATAGAAAACCTTACCTTGCTTTGTATTGTTAATAGAGCAATTAAAAAAAATCATAAATTGATTGTATTTGGTTGACTATGTCCTGTTTCAAATGCTGAGAATCCATAAAAGTTTGTGAAAATTCTACAAACATACATAGTTAGACAGTTTTAGTGAACTGCAGCAAAACATAATAGTCTTTATCAACCTGTTATCTTCAAGATATGTTGATGTGCAGAGCAATAGTTTGAAAAAAGCTTTTTTATTTTCAGGTTTTTACAAGATTAAAAATAAGCTTTACAAGCTCTGTTAGAATAATAAGTAAAGTTAAGAAGGTCATGTGCTGCACAAAATGGAAATCCATTGGATATTAATTGACTGGCAATTGAAAAGACATATTTACTATGATTTAACAGCTCTGAAGAATATAAAAACATTGCACATATATTTAACACTAATAAATATACTTGCACTCTTCTAGCAGTTTAACTGAATATTCAATCTGCCTGTTCTATTAATTAAAAAAAACACACACAAAACACATTTGATTGCAAAAGTTATTGCACATTAATTAAACATTTATTCATTACCAAAGACAAATAGGCCAACTTTAAATGACCACTTCCATCAATAGCAATTTTATGTGTAGCAGTTAATAGACTGCTTTGAATTCTAACAAAACACAGACCAACTACTTTTTAATTGCCAAAAAGAGTATAAGTTGCTATTTTCATATTCTATTTAAAAATATTCACAGTTTAGGATCAGGATGAGCCACTTTCTTTTAGTTATAGTTGATGTTCCATTAATGATTATATTTTAACAATGATGGAAGAGTTTTGTAAGTCTTTCAGAGAGGGAGACGCCACAGAAGAGAAGCAAAGATAGCCCTCTCTTCACGCTCATTTAGAAATTTATTTTCTACTTCTTTGTTAAATCTGAATCCTATGTTTGATGGTTTTCCAATCTCTTCCATTTTATCTTGGCAAAATGCTTCTTCCCTTTCTGATAATGCACCAAGAGCATGATAGTTACCCTATTTTTCGCTCCATAAGACGCACCTTCCCCCCCCCACCAAAGTGGGTGGAAATTCATGTGTTTTATGGAGCGAATATTGCATCACAGACCGTGAAATGTATTACCTCAGGGCTCCCCAACAGTGGACTGGTGCCGTTCCTTTGGTCAATAGCAGCCGTGCAGCGGTGGCGGGTTCCTTTTACAGTGCTGAACCCCACCTCTTCTGACTTTGTCATGACCTGCCTCTTCTGTTTCTTTTCTGCAGTGCAGGAGTCAATAGGTAGAGCTGGCACATGAGAGGACACCTATCTGTGGTCCTCTCAGGCTCCTCCTGATATATTTTTTTCTTGTTTTTCTCCTCTAAACCTAGGTGCATCTTATGGAGCGAAAAATACGGCAATTGCTCATAAACATTCAGTTCTAGGTGCATTTTATGGAGCGAAAAACACTGTAATTGCTCAGAAACATTCAGTTTTGCATATTATGTTCCTGTGAATTGGTATTGTAATGTAGCATATTTTATTTAAAAAAAACCTGTCCGCTTAAAATGTTTGGTTTTTACTAAAATTATCAGTACATATGTGTACACACACATATGTATGTATGTATGTATGTATGTATGTATGTATGTATGTATGTATGTATTTGTTTTCTGAGGTTTTCGCGGGTGTTTGTATGTAGGTCTTTAGTTATTCGGGTTTTCTCCCGCATGAAATTGGAAGTGTCTTGGCGACGTTTCGACGAAGTCTCATTCGTCATCATCAGGCTGGTGTCTTCAGCTTCGTGCTTCTGGGAGCACAAAGCTGAAGACACCAGCCTGATGATGACGAATGAGACTTCGTCAAAACGTCGCCAAGACACTTCCATTTCACGTGGGAGAAAACCCGAATAACCGAAGAGCTACGTATCTATCTATATATGTATGTATGTATGTATGTATGTATGTATGTATGTATGTTTTTGCATATATATGTGTATACATACAATATGAAGCTGTGAAAAGGCCCTCTTAGCAACAACTGCCACTTGCTCCTTGAGCAGGAATCGTGAATCTAGAAGGACCCTCAGAGTTCACACTGGGTCTATCTGGGATAGTGCCACCCTACCAGTACAAAAGATGGTAAAGTCCCAGATCCAGAAGCTCCATAAAACCAGAAGCATGTTAATTATGTATGAAAAAGTACTTTCTTTTGTATTCTCTAAATCTCCTTCCATTTAGCTTTATGAACCCCAGTTCTAGTATTTTGAAACAGTGTGAAAAAGTTAGCACTGTCCACTTTCTCCTTGTCATGCATGATTTTGTACATCTTGGTTATGTACCCCTATATTGCCGTTCTTCATAAAGTAAATAATCTCAGATATTCTATGTTTATCATAAGGAACGTACTAAGTCTCTTGGTCATTTTATTTTCCTTCTTCTGCACTTTTTACAGCTGTATTATACCATTTTTCAAATATAGCAACCAGAATTGCAATACAGTATTCTTGATATGAAGTTACCATAGATTTATATAATAGCATTACAGTTTTATTTTCTCAAAGGTTCCTAGAATGTAATCAGCTTTTTTCACAGCTGACATTCACTGAGTAGACATCTTAGTGCTATCCACCTAAGAATACTTTTTATAGTAAGTTATAGTCTACTCAAATGGCTCATCAATATATGTGTGAATTTAGGTTTTAGATTTTATGTGTATAGCTCTATTTTTATACAAATTGAACTGCGTTTGCCATTCTTCCTAAGTTAAAAATGTACTTCTTGAACACATAATGACCAACTTATGAATAAAGATGAAAATTCACATTGCAGTTTCTTCACTAACATATAGGGGGGATGCAAATAGAGAAAATCTGGGATAGAATAATAAATAAATAAATTACAATGGGCAGTTCTCTAACATTAGTAAATTTGTCAGAGCATCTTTACTCAAATACCCAAATTTGGGTATTTCCCTTGTTATATTTGCCCATCTCAACAACTCTTTCCTTTCATACCCCCAGTTTTCAAATAACCTGGTTTCATATAATGATTTTCTGCCTTCATATAGTTCAAGCCTCATCTCCTCTCTATATCAGTGCTAGAGTAGATGTGATGATAAGCAGGCAGATGCTGTTGAAACTGGCAACTATATATCAAATTCTGCCTCTCCACTCCATAAAATCTACAACAGGTAAGCAATCATAGCCTGTGGGTCATATGCAATTCCCAGTATTCCAAGATCATAACTTCAGTAATAAAAAAAAGTCAATTTCAGTGTTATGGTCTTTGACATTTTCTTCAAAAATAAAGGTGAAAATCAGAATGAGAGGTTTCCAAGAAGCAACCATTCCCTTTTTTTCAGCCTTAACATTGTCCTAAGCCCCTGCAAAACAGCCTGACATCATGCTGCCAAATTTTGGGCTTTTTATGCTGACTGTTGACGGTAAAATTTTGGATTGGTTGTGAGGGAGATGTATGGGAGCCTTTAAAGTGTAGAAATATAAGTTCTTGCTTGAAGTCCCACTCTTAAAAAAACCTGCACTCAGGAAAGGATGCCACAGTGAGTTCTACTTTATTCTGTGATTTGACAATCCTTTTCCAATTTTATTATCAGCCACCCTCTAGCTCAGTGATGGCGAACCTTTTTAGGTTCGTGTACCAAAAAGGGGGGGGGTGCGCGCGCTCGCACGCGCTCGCATGCCCACACCCATTCCCTCCCCCCCACGCATGCACACAACACACACACACCATGCTGCCCCCTGCGCCTGCGCACACACACACACACCCACGCAAAGGCCCGGAATGCAAAAAATGCATTCCGCACACACACACCCGCGCAAAGACCGGAGCCTGGGACGGTAAAAAATGACGAAACGGGCAAACCGGAAGTTCGGAAAAATGCACTTCCGGTTTGTCCGTTTTGTCATTTTTTGCATTCCGGGGCTTCAGGGAGCTTCCCTGAACCCTCCGGAGTGCAAAAACAGCTCACCGGCAAACCGGAAGTGCGTTTTTTCCGCACTTCTGGTTTGTCCGTTTTGTAGTTTTTTGCATTCCGGGGCTTCAGGGAGCTTCCCTCAACCCTCCAGAGTGCAAAAAACAGCTCACCGGCAAACCGGAAGTGCGTTTTTCCGCACTTCCGGTTTGCCGGTGGGCAACGCTCGTGTGCCCTCCGCTATGGCTCCGCGTGCCACCTGTGGCACGCGTGCCATAGGTTCGCCACCACGGCTCTAGCTGGTGAGGGAGATTGTGGCCAGTATTCTAAGTTTTTAATACATGATCTAAAATAAGTTATCTATGTTGAGTGGGGAGATTAGTGAGTTTCTAGTATTCCCCCATCATCAATAACCATTAAAGTTATAGGCAGAGAAATTGGGTGGAAAATTGCTTCAAATTTCTCTATGAGAAGAAAAAATTTGCAGAATTTTCAAGGGCAGACTTTCTTCATTGCGGTACTTGAGGCTGATATTGAAAAAGCCCAGAGGAGAAATGTCTCATGATGCCTTTCCTTGGCATTTAATAAGGGTTGCAGTCTATTGGAGAGGAGATTGCAGAATAAAAAATACTCATATTTCATCTACATCCTAGATAAGTAAGTGAAAAATACCTTTTTTTACTATGAGAATCTCTCTAAAATTCTTTTCTTTTGAAATAAAGTTATTTAACAAATTCTCTTTCATCATGTGAGAACTGCTGAAAATAAAGAATGCTTCTGCATCTCAGTGGTAATGCTAGGTCTATCTAAAGAAAGAACAACAGCGGATTATGTGGTTACAGACCCATGTTTCTCATCACAATTGGCTGGATTTTAATATACATCTATTTTTTAAAATTCCTTTACTTTGATAATATTTTTCATATCAATATTTGAAGTCTGTCAAGCTTCCAATATTAATATGAAGACCACTTCCAATATTGTTAATATTTAACAATGCACGGAATATCAAAATTTATTGTATATGTAAGTGTACAGTTTTTAATATAAATACTGTACTGCTGGACTATTGTAGAAAATACTTCCTACTTATGTTTGCATTTTTTCAGTGGAACAACTTCAAAGTTCATAGCAATAGCAATAGCAATAGCACTTAGACTTATATACCGCTTCATAGTGCTTTACAGCCCTCTCTAAGCGGTTTACAGAGTTCAGCATATTGCCCCCAACAATCTGGGTCCTCATTTTACCGACCTCGGAAGGATGGAAGGCTGAGTCAACCTTGAGCCTGGTGAGATTTGAACAGCTGAACTGCTGAACTAGCAGTCGCTGAAGTAGTTGCAGTGCTGCTTTTAACCACTGCCCCACCTCATAGTAGGAACTTAGATGATCCCATAGGGTAGATCAAGGTGGATCTTTGCATGTGGATCACAAAGAATATGTCTGTTGACACAATGATGTTGCAATGGTCTATGGCTCTAGGGGGCATAAAATGATGCTGGGAATCCAGGTGGGTATATAGACAGCCCATCTTTGGAAGCAATGTGTTTCTTACAACTTCTATGAAAGGTGAACAACACAAATGCATTCTGTGGCTGCTTCTTTTTGTCAAGTACAATTGTTTTCCATTATTTTTACATGAACTTTTCCCAATTGGTGGTAGTAGCAAAGCATAAAGTCATAATGAGAGCTCATAAATTATTGCTTATTCATATTATTAGGGCTGATGTTGAGCCTGTGTTGTATGATATGGATTTTGATTGAAATAATCTATATATTGTAGGATTCAAGTTAAGCTTTGAAAGACCAAGTTTAGATAACAAATAAAGGATGGGTGGAAAATATAGTTGTCGGGGTAAATAAAAGGGAAAGAAAGAAAAGAATACCAAGAAAAACAACAACAGCTTAATCTAAAATAGTTTGTTTGACATCAAAAGCACCTTTTGCAATGGAAAATATTATGCAATCCTGTTTTTTAGAATGAATCCTCTCTCTCTCTCTCTCTCTGTCTCTCTCTCTCTCTCTCTCTCTCTCTCTCACACCACACACACACACACACACCTTTGCAGATCAAGAATATATAGCAATAGTAATGATGCTAGTCAGAACTGCCTGAATGAAACAAACATAAACATTTTAACTTAAAAGGCTTTGACTATTTTCACAACATAGACCAGAAAGACGCACACATACACATAAACACATGTAAATGAAGAAAATATTTGTCACGATGTGAATATTGCCAGTTTGTGCATCTCTATGTTTTTCTACTGTTTTCTTGTATCTATGGTCAAGCAGACGTATGATATGTTCTATTACGCATGTCTGCATTCCTGAGGTCTCCTCCTTTCTTTTCTCCTCGCCATTTCTACCGAAGGTAGAAGTGATTTATTTCCTTAGCCGCTCAAGATGTAGTTTACTAAGAATTCTTTTTATTACTTTTCTACTGAAATAAATATTTTGTTAATTAGATTTGAATCTCGGTTTTATTTTCTGAGTAAAAATGTTTTCAAAAGGGAAGCGACGATCCATCGACCTCCGGGGGATCTCCCCCCCGCTAACAATATTTAACAGTAGAATTATAAATCTACAGAAGTACATTTTCATTCAATGTACGTGGAGGTCATATACAATCTTTTAAAAGTTCCCTTTGCTTGTGCAGATTCACTATCTGCCAACTGCCATTTTAATCACCAAATAAAATCATCATCTTCCTGGGGTTGGGGCAGGGGCGGGTTGCTCTCTTACCTCACTACTGGTGCGCTGTGCACGCATCGCCATGTTTCATGTACGCACGTGCTCACTACACGCACCCCCTCGTGCGATTTTGCTCCCACGAATGCACAGGAAGCAAAAATCGCCAAAATCTCACGCGCCCGTGCATTCCCTCGCAAGATTTTGGTTCCGCGCATGCGCAGAAAGCAAAAAAGCCCAAAAATTCTGAAAAAAGATGCCGATGCGCGACGGCCCGGTGAAGACGGCAACGGAGCCGTCGCATGCAAATTGCGTAATCTGCCATCCGCTACCGGTGTGGCAGAGTCGACCGCACCAGTAGGAACCCACCACTGGGTTTTGGGGGGGGGGTTATTTTTTTGAAACTCTTACGTAAGTAAGGCAAAAATGCTTTAAATGGCTAAGGTATTTAGAAACAAATATTTAGCAATAATAGGTAATTATTAAGTACAAGGGCAGATCACTTTTAAATCCTTAATTACAAGCAGCTTAAAAATGCTTGAATGTAGTCCTCAAAGCACCTCAACATTTTGCCATTAAGGATAATTTTTAATAAGACCAAAGGAGAAAATTATTAAAAGGTACAAGAGAGAGGGGGAGGGAGGGAGGAAGAGAGAGAAAGAAAAAGAGAAGCGTGCACGCGAGCATGCACACACACACACACACACACACACACACACACACACACACACACACACACACACACACACACAATATATGCCAAGTTTAGTAACTTCCTCGGTAATGTCTAGAGACCAGAATTTTATAAGGGATTTCTAAAATGCCACAGTAATGGTAGAACTTTGGTCCTGGATCATGATATATTCTTGCAAATAATAGGTTTGATTCCCACCCCTCCCCAAGAGCAATGCAGTGTTATGAGTGGAACAAGCTTAATGTGAGCTGTAAATCAAGCTGCAGAAATTCAACATTCAAAACATATCTTAGGGGCTTCTTCTTCCCAGTATAATCCTTTACGGTTTACATTAGCTGTAATGGGCTTGTGCAAGAACAGGTATAAATCATAGAAATATAGGAAGCTGCTTTATAGCTATTAAAACCATTGGTTCATCATTTGGCAATAGCTTTCTAGAATTTCAGAGAGGAATATTTCTCATCCTAACCTTGGGACTCCAGAGATCGAACCGAAGATCTTTTGCATACAAAATGTGTACTTCACCATTTTAACAAGTGAACCCAAGATTTGCAATTGCATGAGATGTTTGCTTGATATAAGGTGCATTTTTATATCTCCTTCATTTTTTTTAAGTGCATGACACATTCTTCTTCTCCATTTTAATCAATATAATTAATTAATGTTGTGCTTGATGTTTTGTTTATTTCCCTGTGCATGAAATTCTGTCTTTATGTGCCTGTCTTCGTGTTCACAGAATCTTTGCAGATGCAAGAAACTCAAAATGAAGGGTTAGATCTGCAGAAGTAAAATGGCAGTAAATGCCAAAACCTTAATGTTTTTATGGGTTTTTCTTTAGTTCTGATTGACAACTTGTCTTTTAATTATGACCTTATGACCTTGAAATGACCTTTATTATTTAGATTGATAGTTTGTCTTTGATTCCTTACTTCTTAGATGGTACCTTATAACTTTGGGGACCAAAGAAGGACAAGCAGACTCACAGATTCTCATACAGAAGTTTTGATCAGCAGTATGAGACTGACTTGTTCAATTATAAAACAGCAGTAGTATGGGTGTTTTGTATTTTTTTTTAAAGAACAAATTTCTGTGACTTCTGGGAACTGATGCACATGGTCTGCACTGATAGCTTGCACAAATGACAATTACAAATGGCATTAATAATGAATTCCCTTTCTACATGCCAGCCTGAATTTACAGAGAAATAATATCTAAACGTGTGTGAAAATATTTGAATCAGTCATTTTTATGTGTCTAATCTAAATAAGAAAGATACCGTTTTTGACATGTCGCATAACCAAATGAAGGTTATTAAGTTATTAATTAGTTAAACAATTTATTATTATAGATCTATGGTTATTAGGATTATCATCTGTTTCTAGAATTTTGAATAGGTAGAAATGCTTGTCAAGTTGGGATTTTTGTGAATAATTCTAGTATTGGCTGTCTTAAGGATGTCTCATAAGGTAAAAGCGTTCTTCCAGAGCTTTAAGTATTTGTTTCAATATTTAATTTCAACAGATCTAAAATAAATGTAGTTTGTGTGCAGTATTTTTAAGTATTCAAGTTTAGAACTATACTATTCATATTGACTGAAGGCATATTATTGCCTGGGGCAAAGAACAAGATACCCTTTCCACCTCTGAGTACTGCATATAGAAGCCAAGCACACTAGCAACTGAATTTTATTTCAACTCCAGCAAATAGGACCATGTCCTCAACTACTCCTAAGCAGGTTATATAATAGTATCCAACTCTGATTGTCAATGTATCACTTCTGACTAAGGTGGTTGCTCACTTTTCTTAATGAGAGGCTGGCCCCAATGACACATCATACTGTGGTTTCACACTGTGTTCAGTGTAGTGATTCCAACAGAAGAGAATATATGTAGCCCACGGTTGAAATGTGGAGTTCCTTGGTAATGTCTGAGCCTGATAGTTTGCTTGCAGCCATTTCATTACCCAACTAGGTAACATGTTCAGTACACAGAACCTTTTACCTGGTCAGGAAATGAAATGTCTGCAAACAACCAAGCTCAGACAGCATCAAGGACTGCAATGAATTGATTAGTGATAAAAGCTTGGCTGAACCTCTAAGCATAATTTTTTTAAAAATCCTTCAGAACTAGCTCCTTACCCAACCTATGGTCACTAGCCACAGTCTTCCCTATCTTCAAAAAAGGAGATCCAAGTAATGTTGAAAATTACAGACCAATCTCTTTGGGTTGCGTCACCTGTAAAGTCATGGAATCAATCATAAACCAATCCATTACACTCCACTTAGAAACTAATAACCTACTCTCCAACAAACAATTTGGTTTCAGGAAAAAAATTATCCTGTAATCTGCAACTCTTGCACTGCAAAAACATATGGACCACTCAACTTGATCAGGGTAAAACAATAGATGCAATTTACATAGACTTTTGTAAAGCGTTTGATTCAGTAGTACATGACAAACTACTTCTGAAACTAAAATCCTCTGGCATTTCTAGACCCCTACATGATTGGATAACTGCGTTCCTGTCTAACAGACAACAAAATAGGAAGTGCCATATCAAATCCTGCTCCTGTCAACAGTGGTGTCCCTCAAGGCAGTGTTCTAGGACCAATACTCTTCATACTCTACATAAACGATCTTTGTGATCATATTATAAGCAACTGCATTCTCTTTGCTGATGATGTTAAACTATTTAACACCACCGACAATGTTGCTACCCTTCAAAAAGACCTTGATCATGTAGCAGAATGGTCAAACAACTGGCAACTTCAAATCTCAACCAACAAATGCTCTGTCTTACACATTGGCAAAAAAAAAATCAGAATACAAAATACAAACTTGGAGGAAATGAACTTGTAGATGACCCTCACTCTGTCAAAGACCTTGGAGTACTCATATCCAACGACCTAAGTGCTAGAGCCCACTGTAACAACATTGCCAAAAAGGCACTAAGAGTTGTTAATCTAATCTTGCGTAGCTTCTTCTCTGGCAACATTACATTGCTAACCAGAGCATACAAAACATTTGTTAGACCAATTCTTGAATACAGTTCACCTGTCTGGAAGCCGCACTGCATATCAGACATAAATGCAATTGAGAGAGTTCAGAAATATTTCACAAGAAGAGTCCTTCACTCCTCCGCTCACAACAAAATACCTTATTCCACCAGACTTGAAATACTGGGATTAGACAATTTACAACTACGTCGCCTCCGATCTGATCTAAATGTAGTTCATAAAATCATATACCAAAATGTCCTTCCTGTTAATGACTACTTCAGCTTCAACCGCAGCAATACACGAGCACGTAATAGATTCAAACTAAATGTAAACCGCTCCAAACTCGACTGCAGAAAATACGACTTCAGCAACAGAGTGATCAATGCCTGGAATGCACTACCTGACTCTGTGGTTTCTTCCCCAAACCCCAAAAACTTTAACCTTAGACTGTCTACAGTCGACCTCTCCCCATTTCTAAGAGGTCTGTAAGGGGCGTGCATAAGCACACCACTGTGCCTACCGTTCCAGTCCTACTAATAAATAAATAAATAAATAAAATAAAAGCTACATTCCAACATATCTGATCACTAGTCATAGATTCTAGTAATTACAATATTGATTCTGAGTTTAAAAAGTCTTCTTCGATTAAATCTGTTGGTCATGATAATGAAATTATTGTTTAGTGTTTATATTTAGTAGCATGATAGCATCTAAACATCAGGTAGCTCTGTGAGTATATTTACAAAGAGACAAAGTTCACTTTCACAATGAATGTAAGGGCAGACATTTGAAGGAAATGACTAGCAGTCCAATGATATTGTTGCCGATTCAGAACTAAGCCCCAATTGCAGCTTAAAGAACAATGACTGAGGGCAATGTAATTTTTGGAGAGTGGCCTAAAAAGCATCCTAGATCAAGAAGTCAAAGAACAGATTCTTGATTAGGGCGGAAACAATCTGCGCTTGGATACACAGCTATTTCATAAGATCATTGCTAAGCCTGTACAGTACAGAGTTGGAGAAGGAGTCCTTTTCCATATCTTTGGGGAAATCATACTGTCAGCAAGAATGCAACATTTTTTTTCTGATTGGCTTAAAATGCTATCACCAAAGATGCTTGTTGGCTGCTGCAAGGAAAGATGCAGATTGGGAAAATATGTTGTTATTTCTAGGAGACTTGCACGTCTTCAGCATTTAAGGATGTACTGTTTCCTTTTTTTAAGCTATTCCCTCTGTCACAAAAGGTCAGCTTCACCAAGTTTTTGAAGATATCACCTAAAAAAATGGGGGGGGGAGTCTTCATATTTTTACTTTCTTTTTGGTCATAATCAGTCCTTCTGGTCTGGCAAACTCTGTTTCAAGAAGATTATGAATTTCTTCGTATTTATAGGTCTCTAGCCCACCTGGATTGTACTTCTTATAAAAGATTGAATACTAATCATGTAATTCTGTTTTTCCATCATTCGTATCTAGGAGTCATTGGGCAACAGATTACCAGACACCCTTTCTTAGAAGCCTTTTTTTTCTGTTTGCTGTGCCATGACCGAGGACCAAATCGGAACCACAAGCAGTTTTTACTGAACATGTTTTGGTCCTTAAAACAGCAAACTCATCCTAGAGATACTTCCTAATCTAATAAACAATATACAAGGATTAAACTTCATTTTCTTCATTCATGTTTATCAGAATTTTCTGCATAGGCATAAAATATGCATCGTCATATTTTAATCTGCTCAATGTACCTAGGCATATTCAATCCATTGCCTCTTTTAAGGTATTGATGGAGTTACAATTGCAAAATAATATTGCTCATCTTGTAAATGAACAAGAGATTCCTATCATTTTTTAAAACATGTATTCCATTTCCTTGCCCCATTGATACTTGCCTGTGATACTTCACATATTATTACTGTGTATTGTGATTGGTGCTAGAATTCATTGACCTGGATAGTTATATAGGATGTTTGTATAGTGGATAGTTTTGACATTAGTCCTTAAATTCCTTTAGTGATGTGTTCTTTATATTATTAATTGCATAATTCCATCAGACAGAGGATGTAACTACAGCCCAATTCCTCCTCCATCCCAAAGGTTCCCTTGAATTTCATTAACATCTGTGCTGTAAATGCTATGGAGCTTCTCTATGTTGCCAACCAAGATTTAATACCAAATGAAGTTACAAAATAATGACTTAATAGTGAATAGTAGCAATTTCTATATTGGAATTAAAGATTAAAACATAATCTTAATTAAATCTTGGAAAAGTTCAGCAGAGCTGGAATTATAAAAATGAAAAAAAAAGATATATTGATTATTTAAGAAATTGAAATTACATTTCATAAATATGTGAGTGAGCCATTAAGGGGATGGGAAGATCAGAGAGAAAGCACTAAATGGCGATTAAAAAAAGATAAATATTTATTAAATGCTTACTGTGATTTATTAAGTTCTGATGGGCTAAACAAATGTAATTTGAGATCTGGATCATCTCTCATTTTGTTACAGCCTTCATTATATTTGAAGTCTTAACTTGAAATGGGTATCATATGTTGCCTTCAGTTCTTAATCTCTTTGAAATATCAGTTTGAGGCTGTGAAGACATTGAAAGTCAATGAAACGTCCTGTGCATCAGTATTTTGCAACTGAAAAGAAAACCTATGCTTCTCATATACCACTGGGGAGGGATTATTATGACCAACAGTAGCACAGAAGCACCCAATATTTGTAATGATCTGTCTATAAATCTTGTGCATATAACTTCTGAGCTCATTCAGAGCATTAATCTGACTCCCCTTTTCCCTAGGGTAGCTACTGCTTTGTTTTTACAGCGCCTCCTCCCCTCCCTTTTCTTTGAAGATAGGCTATCATCCACAAAGTAAGCAGAAAAAATGCTTTTCCCATCAGGTAACCTTTTTTTCTTTAAAATAAATGCATTTTTCAGATTTCTAATGCCAGTTTTGGTTAATGTCATCATAGTGGAGTCATTAAAAAGTTAGCAGAACTAGATGCATATTGAGGACTTGTGTGAAACACAGGAAGCTATATAGCAAGCATTTTATTAGATTGCATCAGAAATCTTCCTTACCCCTACTTGCTTCTCAATTCTAACAGGATTAGAACCACCGTCCTCACCCTCAGATGTGTCAACTGGTCCCCCTCCCTTGCTGCTTATTTTCTAGACAGCTCTTCAGAACACAAACAGTCATTCAGATTTGATGAAAATATATGACATATCATTAATAGATTTAGAATTGCTTCAACCATCTTTGTTCTTCAGCAACCTAAGATTTTTGGGGGAGGGAGGGAAAATGATTTTTCAATTGCTCCTTCCTTCCTTCCTTCCTTCCTTCCTTCCTTCCTTCCTTCCTCCCTCCCTCCCTCCCTCCCTCCCTCCCTCCCTCCCTCCTTCCTTCCTTCCTTCCTTCCTTCCTTCCTTCCTTCCTTTCCTTCTATTTATTTACTTCACAGTATAGTTTTCGACCCCAATATTTTGTGTTGGTGTCTTGTTCAAGTACTAACCAGTTCTGATCATACATACAGTAGTTTTTATATCACCCACGTTCAGTTAGGTCCTGCCATCTGCTGTGGCTATTGATTACTACAGTCTTCACATTTCAGATTGCAATTTGCTTCCTATTTTCCAAAATCATGCACATCCTTGAAAATCTGTCTCACTCTGGAATAGGCACTATACCAAGAGACTTTTATCTCATAATTATTGGTAATGGTTTTGGATATATTGCTGTAGCAACAACGTTTTATGAACATTTAATTGCCTTTCTGCTTAAAGGAAGTACAGGTAAGAGTTATGGTGTTTTTAAGTTTCACTGAAATAAGAAAAAGTATATAATCAAACATTATGGAGCTGAAAATATTTCAAATGGCTTATACGCATTTATTTCCTATGTCAACTTAAGTGTGGAAAAACATGAACATGCAGTAATTTTGAGCTATTGGTTTAAAATAAATAACCATATGGTCAGATTACTATCTGCGTAAGGAGAGTTATTTTCAATTTTATAAAGAAGAGTTTATGCTGCATAACTTTACATTTTACAATGAAAGCAGTTTTTTTTTCTGCAATGGCCTCCACGAATACTTGGCCCTTCCATATTGATTTTTTTTTGAAAGGCTATTAAGAGAGAGATGTTTGAATGAGCATTTGGCAGTTATTATTGCTTTTTATATTTTTTGTGACTAGGCTGCAACATTCACCATGCTGCTATGTGACTTCTGGGTGTGTGTGTGTGTGTGTGTGTGTGTGTGTGTGTGTGTGTGTGTGTGTGTGTGTGTTTAATGATATTTTAATTGCACTATTATAAGCTGCTTGGAGCTGTTTAAGATTTTTATGTCTCCGACTCAATCCTATCAAAACCATAAGGATTTCTTTCTTTCTTTGTTTATTTGTTGGTTTAATTTATTGACTGCCCATGTTGTCATAGGGTAATTCTGGGAGGCTTACTGTTATATATAAGCTAAAATATAAAAAGTGAAAAACAAATGTTCAAACCAAAGACATATGGGGAGGGTGGGGGCAGATTGGGTGGGAGATGGGATCTGTTATTACTCAATCAACCACCTCCATTGTGGTGTTCCCCCACTGGGGCCCCAAGCCGACTGGCAAAGCCATGTCTTTAGGCCCTTATGAAAAGATAGGAGGGTTGGGACCAACCTCACATTGGGGGGGACAGAATGTTCCAGAGGGCAGGAGCAAAGCAGAGAAGGCCCTCCTACTGGACCCCACCAGCAGGAATAATCGGGCTGACGGCACCTGCAGTATACCTCCTCTGCTGGCACGAGTGGTACAGGCCAATCCCACTGGGGTGAGTAACCCTCGAGTAACCTGGACCCATGTCATGAAAGGCTTTAAAGGTGATCACCAATACCTTGAATTGCACCAAGAAGCAGACTGGTAACCAATGCCATTCGCAGAGCAGTGGTGTTACAGGGGCCATTCTTGTCATCCCCCCCAAACTATCCACACTGCTGCATTCTGCATCAGCAGTAGCTTCTGAATACTCTTCAGGGTTGTGGGTATCTGGGCCACCTAGATCTGTCCCATCTTTGACCTTGGATGAAGAGGCACTTCCTCATTCAAGAGTAGTACACACTTTGGGGATATTCCTGGAATTGCAGTTCATGAGTAAGTGGAAACTTTGGTCAGGAACACCTTTGCACAGCTTCATTTGCACCGTTTTTATTTATTGTGCCAATTGCACCTTTTCCTAGACTTATGCTTTGTTCACCTCCTGGCTTGAGCTCTGCAATGTGCTGTCTTGAAGGCTACAAAGAAGCTTCGACTTTTTTAGAATGCAGCAGCATGAGCAGTGATGTGCATATCTTGCTGTACCCATATAAGACCACTGCTTTGTAAGATGAATTGGTTGTTAGTTTGCTTCTGGGTATGATTCAAAATGCTGGTCATCTATAAAACCTTACAGAACCTGGTTAATTCAGGGATGGCTTGTTGCCCATAATAATCTGTCCTGCATATCTGTTCAGACAGGGTTGGCATGCTTCAGGTTCCTTCAATTAAACAATGTCATCTATTGGTACCCTAGTTGTGTACCTTCTCTTAATGATGCCCGTATTCTGGATTGAGGTTCTCCCTGCGATTTTAATAATCCCCGCTCTATTGACATTTCAAATGATCCCGATGAGCGGTCTCTTTGCCCAGATTTTGATGAGAGTTATTCCTTGCATTTCAGAATACAGGCCACATTTTGCATTGCATTTCAGAAATCATCCACATTTTGTATTAAAACATATTGATATAAAGTTTCAATAGTTTGACTGTGTCTGGAAGTCACCTGTACAATCTGCTAAACACATGGGGTTGGAGGACTGTTGGGATCAGTTGACTGAATACTTGAGTGAGAAATTCTGTTACATAAGTCATCTTCATCAGAGATCTAATGAAGCTATGGATTTCTTTCTCCCAATTTTCTCCCAAAATTGTTAAGTTAAGCTTATTTGAAACTATCTGATGCCAGCAGATGAAAAGATTTTCAACCATATTCACTTTTGGTCTGCACACAAACATAGCAATTTCAACTTAATAGGTTTCATCACTGGAAAGATGAAAGGAGAGAGTGCAGATAAAGAGACCCACTAAATTGCAACTTTTACTTGATCATCTATATGTGTGTGGCACATATACTTACATATATGCACATGTGCACACTTCCTAGATGACAAAGATTTGTAATATGTGCACGTATATACTGTATAGATCAGAGTAAAACAGCACAAAGAGAGGAAAGAAGAAAGCAACAGATTAATGGTACCCAAAATATCTAGGATCTCTGCACTGGAAATCAGTAGAACTCCCACTGGAAAAATAATTATTGTGTAATGGATCTTCAGTCTGATTTGAGGCCTCTTGAGCATAGTATTGAGGGCTGTAGAAAAGCTATAGAAAATGTTTTTGAGTTTTGCCCTTAAATTCCAGAAGTCCTGAGTAGAAGGACCCTGTCTTTATCTACACGGTATAGTTCGGAACAGTCTCTTATATTTAAATAGTACACCCAGTCTTGAAAAATCAACATCTCCTGTGATAGATAATAATGGAAAAAGAATGGAGCAAGAGTGAATTTTAATTGACAATGAATATTCATCTAACTGATTTCTTTCTCTTAATGTTTATTATGAATTTATCAGGGATTCAAATTTCCTGGAATGTCATATTTCTCATGTAAACATTTTTTCATAAATGTGTTCATAGTGAGAACTGAATATTATCTGAATATAGTAAGCTATAGTCTGTTTTGTATGGATATTTTAATGAACTACCCTAAACAATCCAGTGACAACTTTCTTGGCTGATCTTTTAAAACTCTTTGAGTCCTTTCCTTGGTTTACCTACTTCATGGCTGCAGAGAGAAGCAAGATGTAGCTGGGGCTCTGTTGTAACCCATCTATAATGACTTCACTGATGAAACATAAATGCTTCACTGGCCTATATTCCACCATTCACAGAAACTCCCATAATTCTGAATGAGGGTTAGTGCCATTATGTGAATAAGTCATGCATGATCCCTGGGTACATTATCAGGAACACTTTTACCAATGATGAAATGTTATTGTTGTAGTGTCAAATACTCAGTCTTTATCAGTCTCCCTCATGACAGGTTTCATTATTCAAGCAAGTCCTGGGATATCGTCAAGGGGAGGATTTTTTGAGCAAGGTCAGATGGACCAAGTTCATTTTGTTTTCTTTGCCTAGTCATGCCTTCCTTTGTTTGTTTGTTTTTTAAAAGAGAAAAAGTTTTGAAAAAGCACATAAATTCTTTCCGAATCTGATCTGATAGTATCTCATTCTCTCTCTTTAAAAAAAGAAAGAGTGTAAACAGAATTGACCAGCAGAGTTGAAGGGTAGAATGAAATTGTTAGCATATTCAGGAGATGTGGAAAGCATAAAAAAATGTGTTTAATCACTGAACTGTGACTTTTTTTTTCTTTGATGGAAGAAGTCTAAATTTATTACTCTGAAATGCTGTGAGAGAAACAAAAAGTCAATATTGAAACAAGTTGAAGAGGAGTTCATTGAAGAGCCTTATGAAACAATGGAAGAACTTAGGAAAAAATAGGTGAGTGTACATTTCTGTAAATCAGAAATACATTTCAAAGAGGAGCACAATACAAGCCTTATGACAGTCCTTTTAGAACAGAGGTCTTCAAACTTGGCAACTTTAAGACTTGTGGACTGGACTTCCGGTTTTGGAGCGCTTCATCGCAGACATCCCTCGTTGGATGCCTTTCCGATCTTTGTTAAAAGCCGCCAGAACAGCTGTCTGGCGGCCTTAAAATCTCTTCCCCGGGCAAAGGGGAGAGATGAGAGCCTGACAGGAGGGGTAGAGCCCCCCCAGCGCCTTAGGAGCCATCTGCAGGGCGCGAAGGGAGAGCTCCCCATGCAGCCTGTCTCCAGCTCCGAAGATCCGGAAACCTCTGCCTTTTGCAGAGCTAGATGGAGTGACCAGCCGCTGCTTCAAAAATGGGATTTATAACTACATTTAAACTATAGAAGCAGACAGAGAGAAACAGGCGTGAGATGGGCAAGTACTGAAACCTCTTTTTTTCCTTTTTTTTTTCAACTCCTGGGTAAGCTTTCACTTCGGCAAGGGAACAAAGGAAACAGAGTAACAATATGGCGATTGAGAAGTGAAAGTGACTTTCGTTTCCCCAGAGGCTTTTTTTTTTTTCTTTCTCTCTCTCTTATGGAAACTTTTAACTTGGAAAAATGGTTTTTTCTTTCTCTGTCTCCTAACTCTGGATTAAAGTTATAATAGAAATATTTTCAATAATAAAAGACTATCTGATTTTTAAACTGGAAAGAACTTTAATCAGGCAACTGGCTTTCTTTCTTTTTTGTACTCTTTTGAAACACCAATGGCTTCAAAGTTTGGAAAGACTGTTTTGACTAAAAGAAATGACTATTCATCTGGATATATTTCTAAAATGCAACTTAACACTGAGCTAACACCTCCACAGCTTTTGACACCTGAAAATTTATTAAATAATTTAAAGATTATGAAACATGAACTTACTTTGGAATTTAACCAGAAAATAAGTGAGATAGACCATAAGATGCAGGCTGCTTTGAAGAATATGAATCAACAACTAAGATTTGATGTGTTAGAGGTTTGCAAAGGCTTAGCAACAAATATTGAAGTTTTGGCAGAACGTATTGAAACAAATAAACAAGCTTTGGCAACTTCGGTGAATTACATAGATAAAATCCAAAATGACATTGCAAATTTTGAAAAAGAGGTCTTAATGACTCAGTTCAGATCTATGGAAGTTGCTATAAGGATTAGAGGTTTGAAAGAAGGATTATATGAAAATTTAAAAGGCAGGATGGTTGACATATTGGATCAGGTGTCTGGAATTTCTAAAGCGGAATTGGCTACACAAATCGACAAAACATACAGAATCAACTCGTGGTACGCCAAACAAAAGCATCTACCAAGGGATATTGTCATATATTTTACCACTAGAGCTCTACGGAACAGAATTATACAAGCAACGTTTAACAATAATCTTATGGTGAATGGTCAGGAACTAAAGATTTGGAAAGAAATCCCCTCTAAAATGCTTAAAGCCAGGAAAAGCTATACTTTTTTGATTGATGAATTTAAGAGATTAAATTTACAATATAAATGGGAAGCACCAGTTGGAGTAACAGTGAAATTTTCTGGAAAAAGATACCGGCTCAACACGATAAAAAAAGCTACTGAATTTTATGTCAATGTTCTAAAGGCTGATATATCCAAGATTCCAGAAGAAGGGTGTATGAAAATAAAAGAGGAGGAGGAGGGGAAGCCACCTTCGATGGATCAAAAAGAAATAGACTCAAAAATCCAAAAGGAGTGCCTGAATCAGATAGCTGGGGAAGAGGAGATGGAGGTTTGGGAGCAGACGGGAGACGACTTGACAAATTTGAATTTATTGAACTATTAAAAGATGAACTATCAAGATACAAAATAATGTGATGTTGAAATATATTGGATGGATAGAAACTAATATGATTGTATTTTATCTTTTCCCTATCTAATGATTACTTATGCAATATTTAGTTAAGTTTTATATAATTTTGAGGTTATTTTTAATGTTGATAATATTAGATATATATAGTTTGTTGAAGATTTGTTTATTGTTTATTCTTCTTTTATTTTCTTTTTTTGTTTATTGAAGTTAGCGAATTAATTTAGAATAATATTATCTTATTAATATCATGATGAAATTTAATATTTGATGATTATTTATGTAACATTTAGTTAAGTTTTATCTTAGAGGTTATTTCTAATGTCAATAATATTAGTTTAAGATTTGTGTATTTTATATTTAGTTATTACTTATGTAACACTTACCTTGTATAAGATAGAGGACTGAAGGGAGGAGGTAGGAGGTTTGTTTGTTTGTAGTGTTAAAGAGTTTTCTCTTTCTTTCTTTCTTTTTTTTTATTCTCTTTCTTTTTTTTCTCTCTCTTTTTTGTATCTTTACTATTGTATACAAATGCGATATATTAGTACTGTATAGTTTGGAGTTGAAGTTTTTTTAAAAAATAGTGTTCTTTTTTTCCTTTTTCCTTTTTCTTTTTATTAACAATTTAAACTTATTATTATGCCCTGTATTATCTCTGGGAAGTCCGCGGGGGGGGAGGTGGGGAGGGAAGGGGGTGGGTCTGGGGGGGGGAAATAAAAATGTTTGTACTTTGGATTTAATATTTTGTTACCACTTATGTAAGTTTGTACTAATAAAACTTTTTATAAAAAAAAAAAAAAAAAAAAGACTTGTGGACTTCAACTCCCATAATTCTCCAGCCAGCTATGCTGACTGGAGAATTCTGGGAGTTGAAGTCCACAAGTCTTAAAGTTGCCAAGTTTGGGGACCCCTGTTTTAGAGTGACCCTTCTGAGATCTGTTGAGGAGCGACAGCTTCAGGTTTTATTTAAGGAACAATAACTTCAGTGGATTTCTTTAACTAGAAAAGCTGGAAAGCATCTTCTGAGGTGCTCAAAGCAACACTAGATGCACAGTGAATCTACTAGATGCACAGTGAATCTATATTCTACAATGGAGGTTGGCAAACTAAGGTCTGCGTCAGATCTGGCCTGCTCCCTGTTTTATTCAGCTTCTGTATACAGCTAGGAATCCATGGGTGGAGACATGGAATGAGATATCCTGCTGAGTGGCATTCAGTTAGTGGCCTCTTTGCTTGCAGGGCTAGTGCTGCCAATAGTTGCCATATTCCTGTAGATCTGCCAGTCAAGACCATAGAGGATGGACAGGATCTGATTCTTTATAGAAAAAAAATTGCCAATTCCTGGCATAATATAAATTCTGAATTTAGAGAAAAAAAATCTTTTTCTTAACTTTTCAACAATGGACAGACTTAACCATAGTTAAGCTGTGAATTTGTGAGCCTCCTAGACAAAGCTGAATCCAAAAAATACAAGAGAATTCCTAGAAGCTTGACATTCAGACAAATCAGTTATCAATAGACATATAGAGATAAACCACATTTACACGGCATTAAAAAAAGACAATTAAAGAGCTAGGAAGGAAACAAAAAGACCAGAACACATCATCTCAGCAGCCTACACCCAGATAAGCAGGGATTAGCACCAGACAAACAAACAATGAGAAAATAATACCCTAAGTATGAAATCATCAAGGAGAAAATAATACCTCCTCCAATACTTTCAGGGAACAGGGACAAAACCCCACACTTACTATTACTGATGATGTTACTAGTTGACTAATGAAACAAGTGCAAGCACGCACAATCAGATTATGTAGATAACATAACATGGAGACAACAATAAATAAATAAATAAATAAATAAAGAGGCCTACTTTTGCTTAATTTGGTACAGCAACATTTCTGACTGTAGATCATACTAGAATGTGGATCTAAAGCTACCAGTGTGCCAAAATACAGTACCTGAACATTCTTGTGAAAATGTTTATATGAATAGGAAATTTTTATAAGAATTATTGGCAGGCGGGAGGGGGGAGAAAACAAAAAATAACTTCCCAGAATGATTCAGACTAGGTAAGGAGGGGGGAAACAAGGGTGAGTATTATCCAAATGTCTGCTCAACTATACAATGAATGTATTACAACAAGGAAGAGACTAAAACTGGAAGAAAAACTGAAGCTTGAAACACCAGTATTTTGGAATATGCAAATAACCTCATCTTATTAGCTAAAAGTAAAGACAAGTTCAAGCATTTATTGGGAAAATAAAAATAGAAAGTACAAAATCCTAATTAATGTTATATATTAAAAATAAAGATAATGAAAACCTGAGTGCTTAATGAACTTATGCAGTAGCTGATTGTGAAGACGATGATAGACAGTTTTGCTTCTTGGGTTCAAAAATAGATAAAGTTAGGAGTGTGCTGGAGAACTAAAGTTCCTAGAGTGGAAAGCAATAACAAGACATGAAGGAAAATGGCTTTTTAATAACAACAACTATTAGAATAGTTTAAAAAAATATCTTTCCAATGGTAATATGAAAACTGGCCATCAAGATTCCAGTTGTGTAGCTTCTTCTCTGGCAATATTACACTGCTAACCACAGCATTCAAAACATTTGCTAGACCAATTCTCGAATACAGATCACCTGTCTGGAACCCACACTGCATATCGGACATTAATACAATTGAGGGAGTCCAGAAATATTTCACGAGAAGAGTCCTCCACTCCTTATTCCACCAGACTTGAAATCTTGGGCTTAGACAACTTAGAACTATGTTGCTTTTGATCTAATCTAAATGTAGTTCATAAAATTATCTGCCACAATGTCCTACCTGGAAATGAATACTTCAGCTTCAACCGCAACAATACACGAGCACACAATAGATACAAACTTAATGTACACTCCAAACTCGATTGCAGAAAATGCAACTTCACCAACAGAGTGGTCAATGCTTGGAATGCACTACCTGACTCTGTGGTTTCTTCCCCAAACTCCCCAAACTTTAACCTTAGACTGTCTACTGTCGACCTCACCCCATTCCTAAGAGGTCTGTAAGGGGCGTGCATAAGCGCATCATTGTGCCTACCGTCCCTGTCTTACTGTCCTATTGTCCTCATTTATCTGTATTTACTTTGATTATGTTTATGTTTATGCCTATACCTGCTATCTTGTACATGTTTGACAAACAAATAAAATAAATAAATAAATAAATAAATAAAAATAAAGAATGAAATAGATGCTTCAAATTATGGTTGTTAAAAGTGGCCTGGACTCCAAGGAAAAACAAATCCAAACCTAAACTAAGACTGAATTATCCCTTGATAATGAATAGAATAGATGGATAAGATCAAGACATTACTAGAACTTTCTTGAAAGAGCTAAGAATTATGTTGAAGACGTGTAAGGGTGACAAACACATTTATCCATATATTTACTAGGAGCCAAGTTGATAGAACTAAACTTTTCTTCTGCTCCAAGAGATTTTAACAGTTATTATTTTACACACCTTCATCCCCTTGCAAATCTTGAAACATGAGGTTTTAAAAATTGAAAAATCAAAGTTTAATTCCAGAAGGACAAAATGACATTTATAACTCTACGGCTCAATTATAGTGAGCAAAAAGGAAAAAAAATGGAAAGGATATCAGTAGGTGGGCCAAACTTACACCTGAATACTATTTAATCACAGATCTATTACTAGACTTTTGTTATTTCTATAAAACCTCTTAGAATTTTGTGTGAGAATTTGTGCTTGAGAATATCCATGTTTTATGAGAACAAAAATAATTTTTGCTGGGAAGTAGATCGACCCCTCCTCCCAATAAGGGAAGCAGCAGACCAAGTCAGCAAACTGTTTATTGTAGCAGGAAAAGTGAGTGAAAGAATTCAACTCAGGTAAATTTCTGTCACAGTGTTTGTAATCGTTATAATTGTGTGAAACTCATCTATCAATCAATATGGACAATAAATGTGGTAAAAGATTAAATAACCTTTTATTGTTAATACTGAAGGTGAAAGATGTCTCAATCCACTTTTTTCTCTTCCACACGTTTTCCAATTGCTGATATTACACTTTGTTTTTCTTTTCAGTTGTGTCCAGTTCTTGGAGATTGCCTGGACAGATTCTTATTTCCTCATATAAAAACATTCCTGCTGGATCAAGAATAAGGCCATTTATTTGATCCTTCTGTATTTACTCAAAAGTTGATCTGTTGTTTTTGGGAAGCTCACCAGGTTGACTTTGAGGGTGAGTGCTATCTTCCACTGGCACTTTTCAATAAGTGATATATAATTCCAGACATCATAAACTACAATGAATGTTAATAGTATTGATAATCTGATTTTCCCTGAATATGTCCTGTCATCTTTTAAAACCATTCAAATTGAGTGCCATTATCACAACTGCTGGCAGTGAATTCCAATTTAACTATGTTCCTCAGTTTTGATATAATAGTTTGATCCTGTGGCAGTTGGGCATATGAGATGACTTTGATTTCTAGATTTGATCATACCACACGCAGTAGGAATTATTCTGTATCATTGAACAGCAAGTGCTTGAGAACAGAAAATTTGTTGAAAGAATCTATTAAAGGAAAATGAGGTTAACAGCCCTACTGCTTTAAAGGCATGCACAATTTTATTTTTACTTCAGGTATGCATGCAATGATTCTTGTAAGAATACAAAACCCATGTCTCCCCATGAGTTCTCAAACAAGGCATGGCATGGCACTCGTGACATGACCGAATGACAATGAACATATCCGTTTACCTGCTGACTAATGACTTAATTTCCCATTAAGCTAGGTGTTTTCTGAAAGATTTAATGATTGACTATTAAATGGGGTTGATCAGTATGCTTTGCATTGCAAATGCCATTATGGTTCTGCTCGGATCTTTGACAAAAAGAATATTGACACTAAGATGATCCAAATCAGTTCCTCTTAACTTGAACCTTACTGTCTCCATGAGTGAGCAATAAGACTTGCTATCTCATGCTGACTGAGAGAATGGAAGCAGTAATTCAACTTATGCCCAGAGCATCAGATTGGGAAATGGTCTTTATTACCTGTTCTAGGGAGCAAAAATTTATTTATTTATTTATTTTATTTATTCATTATTATGTTCTTCTATGCCGCCCTACTCCCTAAGGACTCATAAGATTATATGACACTGTTGTTTGCAAAACTAATGATATATTTCATCTCCATCTTGAATTTAAGATTATATTTGGCCAGGAAAAACTGAGTGCTATATCAAATTGCACAAATTTGTACATTTCCAAGACATTGAAGCCATATATTGCATATTACATATTTAAACAACCTACCAAAAGGATAAAGAAGATGGTCACCTTTCCAAATGCTTGCATAGAATGGAATCCTTTCTGTGACAATACAAGTGCTGGCAATTTTATCATTTTCAGTGATATACAGCTGAATGTCTCTGTATGTTTCTCTTCATGTAAAAAAGGTGCTAAAACCAGTTAGAATTATTCTCCCAATATAAAGTTTTCACTGATCTTTCTCACATACATACATGTATGCACACAACCTAAAAAAAATCAGTCCTTTAAGCCACAACCTGCATCATGAAATGGTATAATTTCAATAACACTTTGAGTTCTAGGATACACTGTACATAAACCATTCACTCACTACATCATTCCAAGCAGATGAAATAGAAGTGGGTAGAAATGGTAATGAGGCAGAATTACTGCAATTTTCATGTGTATAACTAGGTAGTAGATAAGTCCTCTATGGAACTATGGACTATATATATGAGGGTGAGTCAAAAAGTAATGCCATTTTCTTTATGACAGGTATAATTACCAACACAGGAACATTTAGCATACATCAAAATGAAGCTGGTCCTCTGTGGATCACATCCCTACTTCTCAGCATAGTCACCGTTTCTCTCAATAGCAATGTTCCACCTTTGAATAAGAGCATGTATTCCTGCCTCGTAAAATTTTGTTGACTGTTCTTTGAGCCACTTCTTCACTGCAGTTTTCACTTCCTTGTCACTGGAATGATGTTTGCCTCTCAAACCCTCTTCTTCGGCCCCATGAAAGATAAACCCTTTGACATTAAGAGAACATACAGTAGCTTGGAACTAACTTTTTGTTTCACAGTTTGTTAGTTTGTTTAGTTTGTTTATGTCCTGTCTTTTATCAAGAGCTCAAAGCAGACTTGCCATCTGGAAGTTTTTTTTTAATGGGGTATTCCCAAGTAACTGTTACTTTCATGCAGTTTGGGATGATATCGATAAAGGTTAACTTGACCTCAAGTGTGTGTCAGAACGCTACCTATATATATCTTCCAGATTGAGAACTGTAGGTTCATTATGTTAGCCTGTAAAATAATCTCTGCAGCTTGCACAGAAAGTGTGAACATTCTTGAAGCTGAATCTGGTTTTGATTGCACTTATAAGTAAAATGTACCAAAACTGACTACCACTATTCTTATAATTAACAGGGAATGATGTATGTGGCACAAATATGATTAAAGTTGCTGATCTGGTCTATACCTTCGGTATCTTATTAAAAAATTATATGCAAGCCTTGATTGAACAAAATCATTATGGGTGGCAGACATTAATATCTATGTCATATTTATATGTAAGATTAGTAACTGGTAAATGGATGAATTGGTGTGAAGGAAGGGAGGGAAGGAAGTTAAAAAGAAGAGAGTTGATTAATATATGTTGAGAAATGAAAGTTTAAGTTTAATTATGAAAACTAGGTTTAGGAGAAAAGTATGCAAAAGTCTGAATGAATTGTTGCTAATCCAGGTGACATGAATAGATGAGTTACAACAAGAAGTGAGAGTACCGACAAAGTGATTTTGTTACTTGTAGTCCCAAGAATTGATGAGAAAAATGAGGGTTTTTTTCATTTGAATTATGTAAATCTAAGAGAACACAGAAAGTACTTCGGATAAAGTTTCTTTTTTAGTGCAAAACATGAACAAATAGTTTAGTGTATAGTTAAATATATCACTTACACTTTTTTTATCTAAAGCTGTATTTCTTTGGGCTTTTCTCAGTGCTTCTGGGCATTATGCCAATGTAGCACCAGGGTACCTGTCTGGTTGGTTGCTGCAGCTTTGAATGCTTTCCCAGAGGATAGAAACAGCCATTTTTTATATGACAAAGCTGTCGGAGATTTGATTTTCCTGACCTTTCCTTTCTCCTGCAACAAGCTAAGTTTCATTTTCCCCTATTCCATTCAGTATTATTTGGCACTAGTCTTAACAACTAGAGCAGAGGTGGGTTCCTGCTGGAGCTGCCCGGTGCGCAGCTCCAGTAGGGAGCGGCCAATTGCGCTATTTGTTCATGACCGCTCCGGAGCCCTCTCTGCCGGTCCACCGCGCGCGTCACCATTTTTTTGTGAATTTTTGGCCGATTTTGCTTCTGCACATGCGTGGAAGCAAAATCTCGCTGAAATCTCATGAGGGGATGCGCGCGCAAGAGAGATTTTGGTGAGATTTTGCTTCTGCGCATGTGCGGAAGCAAAATTGTGCCAAAATTTCTCTAGCGCGTGCGTCCATTCGTGAGATTTTGGTGCGATTTTGCTTCCACGCATGCGCAGAAGCAAAATTGCACAAGAGCGCGTGCACCCAAAGCATGCACATGCCCGAAGCATGGAGATGCGCGCACAGCGCACCGGCACCGGTAAGAGAGCAACCCGCCGCTGAACTAGAGGCTTTCATATTCCCCCCCCCCTTTGCCCTTCTATTCCTGTGGCTTTTGCAGTAGCCTATCTTCTGCTACTGGCTTGGACTGATGTGGAAAGTTGGATTGCTCCTCTCTTTTCACACTTTGTAGGTTACTGCCTCTACCAGTGTGCATTGTCAAGCTCTCAGCCAGAGGGATGAAAACTCTTTGGTCACTACAATCCAATATAACTAGTTATGATGGTATTAGGTTGCTGAATGGCTAGGCTGGCTTGGTAGCTGGTGTAGCTTTACAATTGACTTCTAGAATTCCTTCACTTACTTAGAATTTACTGCAGGAAATGGTATTGCTTAAGACTAAGCTATTGGCAAGCAAACTGGTCTCTGCCCTTCTTTACTTGGCACAGCTCCCCTGCTTCTGAAGGGACTATAGTTATTAGAGTTTTTGGCATTATTTTATCAATTCCCTCCAGCACTAGCCAGAATAAACTGTTGAATGCTTTTGCTGTCTTGCCCCTAGTCTATTGACCCTTCTCTTTGGCCTAGGTCCTTCCCAATAGTCTGCTGTGATATATCTTAATGGGCCAGGTGTTGGCACAATCCCAACTGTGGTTCATTTCTTGGATCCTTCCAGGAATATGCAAGAGAGAAAGTCTAAGCCTTGCTATTCCTGCATTTTCAAGTTTCTTCCAAAGCTCTGGATTTCTTGGAGTTCTCCTTGACAAGATTTTCTGCACTATTCAGTCTTCATTGTACTTCACTACTAAATTCAGCTATAATTTCTGCCATTATGATACACTATTTTATTTCTTTAGGCATTCTTCTTAAAACCACTGTCCCCTCACAAATGCCCTTTAAAGTGCAAAATAAGAAAAACATGGGAGAGCCCAAATGATTTCAATCAACCAGCTGCCTTCTCACAAACATGATTGATTTGACTGTTTATGATGAAAGATTACGAGAATGATAGAAGAATACAAGGACATGAAACACTCTGAATATACATCAGATTATTATTTGGTAATGTCAAGAATGCAAGTTGGGAAAAATGGACATGGAACAAATAAATAATTATCTTTAATTGTTAATAATAGAAAGCCAAAGTAGAATGACTACAGGAAAAGTAAAAGCCCTGTTTGAAATTGGTGTTAGGAATAAATTGGTGAAACACAAAGACAATAGCTACATCTTTTAATTATTATGTGATCTGCCTGCTCTACACATATTCTCAGACCCCCATTTCTGTACAATCTCTGTCTAGTTTCCAATCTCCCCTTTTGGGAAAGGTATCCAGTTTACTATTCTAACAGTATGGAATTGGCCAGGTACTAATTGCCTTAATGGTATCTTCTGCACTGAGTTTAGACTTTAAGATCTTCTTCACTCTCATGATGTATTCACTTCTAACCTTCTTGACTTCAATGTGCTTGATGTTGTCAGTTTGAAGGATGCCCAGGTATTTGTAGTGATTGCTTTCATCCAGACTCTTGATGTTATATCCATAAGGCATATTGATTCTTTTAGCTTTCACTATTTTTCCCCTGTTGATGGTGAGGGTAGCACATTTTTCCAGTCCAAAATCCATTGCAATATCTTGGCTGTATATACAGACAGTGTTGAGCAGTGATTCTATTTCAGAGGGTGATTTTCCATTCAGCTTTAGATCATTCATGTGAAGGAAGTGGGTAACCTGGCAAGTATTTTTGATATTTATAGCCATGGCCTGACTTGGTCAGTAATGTTGACAGAGGAATCAATGCAGTAACAAACAATGTTGATGATCCTGAGTTTCTTTGAAATATTCATCTCTTAATATTATTATTATAATGGTTGCTCCTGCAGTCAGACATATATTTAGACTGAAATTTGCACTTTTATCCACCTATCGAATCCTTCTCAAGGACCTGGAATAGGGAGAAGTTGTTGTCTGATAGTATTAAAGGAATCACCACAGGATGTAATCTGTTCCAAGTAAAACTGCCTTTTGCAATTGATAGTGATTTTTTAAATTATTTTTATTAATTTCAAAAGACAAGATGAAATACAAAATACAATAAATAAAAATAAAAATAAAAAACCACAAGTACAAAGAATAACGAAAAGTACAAACAAGACAGGAAATGAATTAACATTGAGTAAAAAAGGAGAAAAATAAAAATGAGTGGTATATAATAGATGTTAAATTAAAACTAAACATACATCGTCCTCCTTGACTGAATATTGATATAGTATGCAGAACATTTGTTATTTTACAGAAAATGTATCATAAAGAAAATCGGTTGGACTTATGGAGAATTGTGCATGAATATGAAAATGAACATTAGTTATTAAATGCAATAACAGTGGTATATCATAGAAGTAAAGCATACCTAAAATAAATGGAATATTTAATAAATGGTTCAACAGGAAGTAGAGAGCAAGACATGGATCTGTAATGTCTTTTAGTTGTTTAATACTTCTATGAGGAATGTTTGTGGTGACATTAAAGATGGGCTGATGAGAGATTCAATAAATCTATACTTTTACATGCAGATGTTGCTATGTTGTTGAGTGACATCTCAAATGATTTGTAATAAATATTAGATTGATTGCATCATACAATGCAGTATATGGATCTGAAAATTAATGTATCAAAGACCAAAGCAGCTGTGATTGGAAGGAGGAGGAATTGAATGAGTGCAGCTTATCCATAAATGATGCAAAAATAGAGCAAGAAGATGGATGAATTTGCCTTGCTTGAATGTTCACTAAACATTGAAGAAATGGACGAAGAGGTTATATGGCAATGAAATACTGGTATAAACATAATGGGTAATGAATAGGCTTTCATTATTATTGAAACAAGCTAAAATAGCTGCATATAAGCATGCTTCTGTTCATATTATCAGAAAGTGAAAATGGACTTTTTCAGGAGAAACCAAAATTCAGTAGGCTGAATTCAATGAATTCAAGAAGTGTGTATTCTAGAAGTGTGTATGGTCAAACAAGGCAAGAGTCAGGAAAATATGGATGGTGAATGCGACAATACAGAAGTGAATAACTAGTGCAATAACATGGTAGTTCAAACCCTTCTACAAACAAATCTATCAGTTTGATATGTTTTTTCTCAGAGGATCTTCTCAAAATTATACTGTGGGTGAGAAAAGACTAACTTCCCTTGAATAACAATGTTTTGCACAAACTGAAATTTCTGAACATCATTCAAAGACAGCATATTACTAATTCAACTGCATGCATGATCAAATATTTCTTTTCCAAAGGGGAGGAAGAATTTGAATGGTAGCAAAGAAATGTAAGAAGAATAAAAGAAAGCAAATGGCATGGAAAAATTAACAAAATAACCTTTGCACCCCAGTTTGATAAGCAAAGAAGCTCCATCAAAAATACCAGCTATTCTAAAATACAGCAGCTGGAGTTTAAATACAACAGATACAAATAGTTTGATACTAGATTTAGATTTATTATTAGAGTTGGAAGGGACCTTGTAGGTCATCTAGTCCAACCCCCTGCTCAAGCAGGAGTTCCTACACCATTTGAGACAGATGGCAGTCCAGTCTCCCCTTGAAGGTCGCAAGTGTTGGGGCTCTCACGACCTCTGCTGGCAAGCTGTTCCACTGGTTGATCGCTCTCACCGTCAGAAAGTTTCTCCTCACTTCCAGGTTGAATCTCTCCTTGGTCAGCTTCCATCCGTTATTCCTTGTTTGGCTTTCTGGTGCCATAGAGAACAGCCTGACCCCCTCCTCTCTGTGGCATCCCCTCAAGTATTGAAACACTGCTATCATGTCACCCCTGGTCCTTCTCTTCGCTAGACTGGCCAAGCTCAGTTCCTGCAACCGCTCTTCGTATGTTTCATTTTCCAGACCCTTTATCATCCTGGTTGCTCTCTTCTGCACTTTCTCTAGAGTTTCAATGTCTTTTTTGTAATGTGGTGACCAAAACTGGATGCAGTACTCTAGGTGTGGTCTGACCAAGGCTTTATAGAGTGGTACTAGTACCTCTCTGGTCCTTGATTGTATCCCTCTATTTATGCAGCTCAGGACTGTGTTGGCCTTTTTGGCTGCTAGTAGAATTAAAGTGAGAATATGTATCTTATAGAATTATCTGATTTCATTCCTCCATTTCAAAAGTAGGGATATTCTGCAGGTTGGGATTACTTCATGTCCCAGATGGTACTTGTACTGGGTTATAAAATTCTAGATAGAAAAACTTCCAGGGCTATCCATATCTGGTCTGCAAAACCATATCCGGTCTGATAAACAATAGCTGGCAGCAAATGCAGTTTTCTGTAATCTTTGCTGCTATATAATGATCATCTGGAGCTTTGGAGTATATGGAAATTCTAGTTACAGCTAACAGCACTGGAATAAGGTTTAACCTTTCCATAAATAAAAACTCAAAAACACAATACCAAGACCAACAGGGCAAGATTAGAATATAATCCACACAGGTAGGCATGGGTCAGATAACCAAACTGCATTACGGAGACATCAAAAGAGGAAAAAATTAACATACTCTAGATTCATTGCTGTTTTTCAGTCCTCTAAAACTGGCTCTTCCTTGGTCTGGTTGGCAAAGGTAAAGGTAGCTCCTACTTTCGCCCTTGGCTTTGCTGCTGTTACAGCCTTTAATCTTATTTAGTGGTGGTGGTACTGCTGTTTTGGGATGGTGCATTGTTGTTGAGGTTTGGGAAGCTTGGTTCATATGTGTGTAAAAGAAGCAGGGGTCTGGCCTGAGTCAGCGTCCTTCCTAAACTTCACAGTTCATCTGTTCACCTTCAGGTGGTATCCAATTGTCCCTGCCAATAACAGAGTCATTCTAAATGTGAAAACAAGCCTCATTACTTTAAAATTGTTTGTGATACTAAAGTTTGTTACATTACTTTTCCAAGACAGCTTCCTGGATATTCTATTGGATCTTGAGAATTCAGCTTAAAAACTTCACAGCATAGAACTATGTATAATACATCTTCCTGGCTTTGGATAAAATCTTCCAGAATCTTGGGTCAGCAAAAACAGTGCTGGAAATGTGTTGTTTAAACACATCCTTTAAACACATGTAGAAATAGAATTTGTTGTTTAAACATATCCGAAAGGCTTCATATAGAAATAGATGTTGATTTCGAGTTCCAATTATTTCAGAGTTTGGTTCGTGTTAAGTATTATATACGTGACAGAATAATATGAAGGATTTGTTGCCCACAAATCTTCATATGTACCCTATCCTATTGCTTATTTGTGGAATAAGCCACAGCAATAACAGAGATGTTACCCATGTTAAATGGATCTTAATGTGAATGACAGAAATCTATTCAATTCATAAACTGAGATACCCTCTGCGGAAGCCATGACTCTAGCAAGGCCTCTGCACAATTCTTGAAAGAGGCAGTGGATTTGCCCAATCCATAAATAAAGCCATGTTATACAGCATATTGTCAGTGATAAATAAATGTGTAATAATTTTTGCATAATTTACAAATTGCTTATAGGCTTTGCCATGATTCAGAGAAAGAAATAACATTCTATCTTGTATATTTTATTTTAAACTAGCAATTCCCAACCCAGGTCTTCTAATATGTCACTCACATATAGCCAGCCACCATGGTCAAACATTAATTTGAACTATTTGGAAATTTAGCATTCGCTCTTTTTGAACATGAAAAGTTTTTAACTTGGCAATACAAGCTTCCAATGCAGGTAATAGTATTTTGCTAAATTTGTCTAACTGATTAGTACTTGGAGGCGATTCTTCCCTGAAATAATATGGCTGTAAGCAACATTAGGAAGACAGTCTTAGACTACATCAGGCCTTGTTTAAGATTGCTCTCTCTAGATCTACTTCTGATAGCCACACACACACTTGTGGCCATATGATTGCATTTTGGGCACCTGGCAACTGGTTGCATTTATTGCTGTTTGCTGTGTCGTACAGTCACATAACCTTGATTTTCGGTTTATTGATTGATTGATTTTTGGTTTCCAGTGTTTACTGGGTTTCTGGCAAAAAACACGATTCATGAAAATGAGTTTGCTTAACCACTGAGATGTTTAGTTAATGACCTCATCCTTTAGTTAAAACTGCTGCTAAATGTTCATAAGATCAAGTGTGGACACATGGTGACTCACTTAATGATTGCCATGACTTATGATGGTAATTTCTGGAACAATTAAGATCTAAGTCGAAGACAACCTATATTTCTGTGTTGTTAGCAAGGAACATGTCTATGAAGTCATCCAAGTTGAACTCGGCTTGAAGGAGACTTTTAATTTTTCTTTACCTGGTCTGTTAAAAATGAGAGAATTTAACAAATTTAAGAATATTTCCAAGCAAAGTGCTCTGGATACATTATGTAGAGCATTGACAACTGCTTCTACATTTGCAAAACAAGTGCCCATATACCTTTTATTTCATATACATTATTGCTGTTTTTAATCTACTACAGTCATATACCGTTCCTTTCATTCTGAAAATTTGCTAGCTTAGCTTCAGCAAGGGGCAGGGCAATCACAATGTGCCTTTGAGGAGACCATGAGATCTGTTTTGATCCAGCACCTGCAAGGGATTCTGTCATATCAAAGATCTCTCTGATATGGATACATCGGGTGATTTTTTTAAAAAGAAGCCCTGTGTTGTTCTGCCTGTTTTTGTGTCTGTTATCTTTTCTGAACATTTTTTTAAAAAAATCCAAAGAAATATTTGATAGCTTGATGGGATAGATGAGGATTACACTGTCTTTTAAAAAAATGCATGAATAAAAACATCAAGGGAATCTCTAGTTTTAGTTAATCTCAAGAAGTCTAACACGTGTACAGCAGCAGTAGATTTTTCAGAAAGAAGCTACTTCACTGCACTTGTGCATTCTGGACAGTGCCACATGATGTTGCTTTGTCATTTTGTAATTCTAGATAGCCCACAAGAAGGACAAAAGGCTGCAGCATTGCTCATAATGCCTAACATAAAAATATCAGGATTTAAAAGAATAAGCTTTAGAAACTTAGAAAACGCATTCTGGTCACCTAGAACCTTTTGAAAAGTATATGTACTTTGCCATTTTTCTTCTTTGAAGAAAGGTCAATTTTCTCCCAGATTTGCTTGTGGCTAATATTTTGCTGCCATGAATTCTTCAGTGGGCAAACTTCCACATCTGGAGAAGATTCACTAGCAGTACTAGCTTGATAATAAGAAATATTCAGCAAAGGAATAGCCTGCTTAGAAGAGTGGTAGATTCTCCTTTGCTGCAGGCTTTCAGCTGGGGCTAGGAAGATCACCTGCTAGGACTGGTTTGCTGGATTTTGCATTAAGCAAAGGATTGGACTAATAAATAGCTCAGACTGGCTCTGATCCTATACTCCCAGTGAATGTTTTATCCCTGAATACGTGAAAGTATGCATATCTCCATAAAAATACATCAGAATTCATCCTTAGGCATAGAGTCTGATTGCATTTATAAGTTTAAAAAGTTACAACCAGCTTCAGTGTTCTAAGTACTCACAACTATCAACTGAAGTTGTGTCTTTTTAAAGAGATACATGTATTTTTAAAAGAACCATTGCAGGATTTATGAGTCCAGTTTAGACATTGGCACTAAAGCAAGATCCATGGAATTGATCAAGGCCAAATCTGTCTTGGTTATCCAGGATGAGTTTGAGCCTGTTGGTGCCAAGAAATTGGACAGGGGTCTTGGAACTTTGAATATGGCCACCTTCAACTATGTCCCCCCTGGTTAACTGCTAGGATAAAACATGCGGTTCGGTCCTGGTCATGATTAATTTATCCTTGAGGAGGTAATCCCACCGATGTTTAAGAAGCTGTGGTTTATCTTCTTTTCAAGAAGCCATTTCCAGACATGAATGTGTTAGACAACTTTTTCCATGTCTCCAATCTAGTTTTAGGAAGATTGTGGAGAACGTGGTTGCATTGTAGCTTCAGTTGGGTTTCAATGCTGGGTGAGTTCATTTGATAGCATTGGGTGAGGTATCATATGAGAGGAAGTTGGTCAGACCTGTGAGATGTTGTGATTTTTATTATTTTTGATGCTGTTCATGACAGCCATTGAGAAATATACCATAGATATTATAAGCAACGATGGGTTGCTCCCGGTTGGGCCCGGTTCTGTGAACTGGTAGCGGAGGCAGCGGGAGGCTCCACCCACCCACCCGGGACGCTTCTGTGTACCCAGTAGCAAAAGCATTTAGAACCCACTACTGATTATAAATATATCTTGAGGTAAATTGTTATATATTATTGTTTGATCTTTATTTGGAGGGAGATAGATGGCGATATGGATTGAGGAAATACATACATGAATATATATGTACATACACATTTGAATTCTTTAATGTCCTAGGAACATAATGTGGGAATAAGCGCAAATATGTCCTGAAATTATTACATTGGATTGCAAATAGTCCAAATATTTCTAATTTATCATTGCATATAAGGAATGCATAAAAATCGCAAAGAAAATGTGAAAGAAAAATGACTTTTTTAAGTAAGGGAAAAGAATGAAATGTTCTGGGGAAAAGCAAGAACCTGGGGCAATTACTATAGAACCAGTCCATGCTTGGATCTTTGAATAATACATGTTTTATAAATCTAAGCATCTCTTCCTCACCACATCTCAAAACCAGGAGAAAAAATAATAGCTGCTGTCCACACTTATCACCAATAATAAATTACAGGGCTCTTGTGCATGGCAGCGATTAATGCAAAATGCAACACAAAACACAAAACACAATAAATAGATAGTTTGACTTTCCTGTGGGTTATCACTTTCTTTCTTCCAGTCTCACTCTAGTTTTCTCCTTCCTTTCAGAAGAAAAAAATAAATAAATAATGAATTGTACATCGTATCTCCAATTGAAAAATAAATGTGTGAGCACATTTTACCCACACAGGTGGCCTCTTTAAATGTACTTTTGTACGGCCTCAGGTGAGCTGCTCACATGAAGTAAGTGACATATAAATCAAAGAAAAAAGTATTGAACCAGACTAAAGGTTATAATTCTGTTTTCATGCTGGCTGTCCTATGGGGGCCAACCAGGTATCCATGGGAAGCATCCAAGCAAGATGTGACTGTATGCTCTAGACATTGGTATTCAGAGGCTTTCTGGCTTCTGATACTAGCAACAATACTTAAATGAGACTGATAGTCTAGCATTCATTCTCTCTTGTTTTTTTTAACAGTTATCCAAATTTGTAACATCCTGTGGTAGTAAAATTCATAGATTAGGCACTGTGTGAAGAAATACTCTTATCTGTCCCGATTTTGCCACAATTCAATGAAATAATAAAAAGGAAACTATTTTGAGATAAGGAGAATCCCCCCCCCCAAATCATCAAGGACTATTTAGGTACAGTGTGTGTGTGTGTGTGTGTGTGTGTGTGTGTGTGTGTGTGTGTGTGTGTGTGTGTGTCTATCTGTGTGTGTGTCTGTGTCTGTGTCTGTGTGTGTCTGTGTCTGTGTGTCTGTCTGTGTGTCTCTGTCTGTCTCTGTCTGTCTCTATCTGTCTCTGTCTCTGTCTCTGTCTGTCTGTCTGTCTGTCTGTCTGTCTCTCTCTCTCTCTCTCTCTCAAAAAGTCAAGCTGGCAGCTGTTATCATGTGATTGAAGCACCTATGAATGTGAAAGGAGTTTCAGTTATGCAGTTGGAGCTACCATCTTTAATATTTTTGAACCCTTCTCTCAATGCCCTTAGTTCTCTTTATCATATACATTTAATGTCCATTTATAGACCTGTATTTTTCCAGGTCTACTAATATCCTTCTTAAGATATGATTATTAGAAATATTCAGACTATTTTACCAAGGTTTCATTATATATTTGTGTAAACATTTTAAGAAACTGTATTTGTAGTTCTTGAAATATCTCCTATATGGAATTTGCTTTTTTCATCAAAACTACATGCCAGTGAGAACTCCACTACTGTATATTTAGGGACCTTAGAGCAAAGAAAACAACCCATCAGCCCATGATCTCTTCTGCAAACATGAATGTCACCTAATGTCATTTAAAATGCCCTTGCTTGTTTCCAGTCATTTTTGCTTCCACTGGATGGAATGCAAACCAAATGAAGACAGTTGCTTTCTTCTGTCATGGATTCAGTTTATGGTTTGGTACAGATATATCAAATAAAATTTAAAGACTGGATGGATTCATGTTGGGGAATGCTGATACATAATACTCTGTCCACTCCCTATTTTTGAAATATTTGGTTCCTGCTAGGTCTTATATGGGAGCAAAGCAAGAGTGATTCTGCTTTGGAAAGCAATGGCAACTGAAAGCACAAGAACTTTTCAAGAGTTCAGCTTCCTAAGGTAAAGGTTCCCCTCGCACATATGTGCTAATCGTTTCAGACTCTAGGGGGCAGTGCTCATCTCCGTTTCAAAGCCGGAGAGCCAGTGCTGTTCAAAGACGTCTCCATGGTCATGTGGCCGGCATGACTAAACAGCGAAGGTGCCCGGAACGCTGTTACCTTCCCACCAAAGGTGGTCCCTATTTTTCTACTTGCATTTTTACATGCTTTCAAACTGCTAGATTGGCAGAAGCTGGGACAAGTAACGGGAGCTCACTCCATCATGCGGCGCTAGGGATTCGAACTGCCGAACTGCCGACCTTTCTGATGGACAAGCTCAGCGTCTTAGCCACTGATCCACCCTGTCCCTTATTCAGCTTCCTAGCAGATCCTATTAAAAGCAATCAAAAAGAGGTAGCTGGCAGGCTGGGAAGTAGTTTCTTTTGTGAACTTTGAACAGTACCTAGAACATTTTTGGAATATATTTTGTTTATAAGTTGCATTTTAGTCTGCTCAGTATTATAAATTCTTTGGGTGGACTCACTTCATGAAAAGAATAAAAACAGGATATAATGAACAGGAGCAATTCTCAGAAGAACACAGCGTAAAATGTATAAAAAGAGTTACTCAGTACTTCCAAGATCTAAAATCTAAATTGTCTGTATAAAGAGAAATTCCTTTGCCTGGTTCTAAATCATTAGCAAGCTACTTTAGGAAGAGCAATATATAGGCCAACAACACCCCTCCCTCTCTTTAAATTTCAAGGCCCTTTAGAAATAATCTCTATTGTATCTATGCACGTATGGGAGGGGATGGTTCTTTAGATATTCTGTCAGTCGAGTTATTTAAAATTCAAAGATATTATTTTGAATTTGACTAGAGCAGTTAAATGCTGAAATTTTGACATTGCCTTTTCAATACAACCAGATTCTGTTTTCAGGACTTGAATTAATTAAACATTCTGGACAATTTTAAGATGGTATAAATAACTTGAATTTTAATTCCTTGTGCATGAAAGTACCAAGATATTTCCAGTAAAGAAGAATATTATGGAGATCAAGCTGGCATCTGAAAAGTGTCATTATCATTATTTCTTATCTTATATATTTGTGAGTTTTCCAGACCATTTTTAACAGATATTCATAATGCATGAAAACATTCTGTTATCAATTTTCTACCTTCCTTTTTTGCTCAATAAATAGTGCTATGAACCAAATGTTTGAACAAAGGTAGCTCTCTTGCAGATGTAATATAATTAAGTATAAAAGAACACCAAATTTGATTTCAGTAAAAATGGACCACTAGTCTTTGATTTGAATATTGCCATTCTTTAATAAACTACATGCATATTTCATCTTTGTACAATTTTCAAATTATGATTTAATATTATTAAACATGTGCCCAATTCTCTCTGTGCAATGTCTTAATAATACAACCATAATTAGTTTTAAATAGCTACTTTATTTTCCCCTTTTAGGATGAGGATTTTTAAAAAAATGAAAAATAAAAAGTAAACCTTCTAAATGCTTATGGAGATTCTCAGTCATCCAGGTCATGGTTGTCCCAAAGGTGCTTTTTTCAAGAGCCAACTGGACTTTCTGGTTTTTCTTTGAAGATGTTTTGCTTCTCATCCAAGAAATTTATTCAGCTCTGAAGTGAGTGAAGAGCTGAAGAAGCTTCATGGATGGGAAGCGAAACGTCTTCAAAGAAAAACCAGAAAGTCCATTTGCCTCTTGAAAAAAGCACCTTTGGGATAAATTTTCTAAAATTAATTGCCCACTTAATTTTCTGTTGGGACAGTTAAATAAAAGTAGCATAACTAAAAATTCAGTAGGGATTCTGTTGTAACTATATTACCGGTAGTTCAATGTTAACTCCAGAATTCCATCCATTAGGGAACATTGGTCAGATAGTTAAACATGGCACAGTGGCAGAACAAATGTCACCACTATTTCCCAGCCCTTGCAGAACTTAAACAGTTGAAGATAAAGAGGCAACTTTATTTAGAAGAAAAAATTTAAAATAAGTCATTATCAGGCTGGCGTTATTCCTCATAAACTGCCAATCAACATGAAGTTGAACAATATATGGACTTCCCTGCTGCTATGGCACACACTAGTACACAGTCCAGTCAGAAAGGCCTGAGTCACTTTTAGCCTGGCTTTGATAAAAACTAAAATAAATCTGTGTACAATTTGAATATTTTTAAGGGAAAAAAACATCTTTGAGGTTGTATTTGTTCCCTTTTTTATTTTGTTCAGATTATGTACAGGGATCAGAGAAGAGGATATTACAAATATACCCTATCTATTAAGTAAATATTCAAATGTATTACTCCAGAAATAAAAGTAACTGGCTGTTTGTCCCATCAACATCCTCATGTCTTTTAATATATTTAACAAGAAGAACTTTGAAACACACTCTAAATTGCTCTGCAGATAATGAGACTTGAAATTTGCCACATTTTGCCAAAATATGGTACACTCTTACATCATAGTAAGTCAAAAGCAAATCAGCTTAGTTTGATGTGTAGAATCCAAACAATTTGAAATTATTGCTGGAACCACGTAACCATGAAATGCTCTCATTTTCAACTACTACTGATTTATTTCACTGTTCAGTAGTTTATTCAGTGATACGCCACTGTCTCTGCCAAAATTGTTGATAATTTAAAATCCTCCTTCTGGTGTTTTGTCCCTCATATTATAAGGAGAGAACAGGATGTTCTAGATGTCCCATTTCTATTGTGAAATATATAGAGATTTCCATTGTAATTTCCGTATGTTGAGGGTTCACTATTATAGCAGCAATTCTACTACATTTGCAAAGACTCTTTATGTGTTTGAACCCAAGAAAGTCTAAAGAAACCCAAGAAAGTTCTAAAATTTTGAGAAACCTGAAAAAAAAAAGAATATGAGTATACAGACTCAATTGTTTCAATATACGGATTGTGATAAGAGCATGAACAAAATACTTTTTACACAGTAGCAATTATTTTAACACTTTATACTTGAAAAGAAGTTAAACAATATGGGAAAGACGCAGCACTGTTCCCCCCAACCCTCACTGGGCTTGAGCCCTAAAGATTAAATATTGAGTTCCATCAATTTGCACAAATCGTTCTGCTTGCATTAGTTGTGGGAAGTAGTGAGCCAAGTGCATACTAGCTTCTTTATCAGTTTCTTTAACAGTTTCCAGCTTCTTTAACAGATCCTTTGGGAACAGCAGATCTTTTCTGCCATAAATATATATTATGTCAGTGTTAATTGTTCTAGACCATGTTGTGAAATTGATGAGAATTAATTTTTTTCAACTCACAATCTACAAAAATAACACTTTATTAACAAAGTAGAGGGAACACTCAGAGCCACTTGGTGACGTCTATTTCTTCGGCTTTTGTTTAAAATCATATTTGCAAACAGCAAATTTTACCAACAAGTTTCTCTTGGCTCTTCAAAAATAAAGAATGAAATAAACAAACTCCATAGACAAGTAATTGTTTAATTTATAGTTAATCTCCAGCTATGCAGGAAAAGGCCAATTAACTGAAACCGTTTCATGATTAATCTTTTGTCTTTTCATCAATTGTTTCTTTAAAGTATAATTTTAAATCATAACTTTCCACCTTCCTCATAGCCTTGGAGCTTATTAAATTATAACATCTGTGAAGTGCTTTGAACATGGAAATCACTATACAAATTCTAACTGTGACATGAATTTTAAGAAGGCACCAATATCAGCAACTAGAACCTTTCTTTTTTTCTTATTCTTTTTAAACTTCTACTTCCAATTGTGGAAAGAAGGATGAGGAAAGAGACAAAAATCCCTCTAATAAAATGTTTGCCTTTGTGAATTCTGGATATGCATATTAAAAGAACAAACAAACATACAAACAGTAATACCTTGAATTTAAAATTTATAATTAAAAATGTATTCAAAATGCCAGAAGATAAATAACATGCTATTTATATTTCAGGTGATGATCAAGACTTCTTCCACCCCACCCCCAAAAATGAATTGGTAAAAAAATGATTCATAGATAAAATAGAACTAGGCAGTTAACAAACCTATCTAAATAAATAAATGACATTCTTGCATAGTAGAGAGAGGCAAAGGTCCCTCTATAATGTAGTGGGAAATTTCTACTGTCATCTTTTATCTGCAATTTTGAACAATTTTCAATCATCTGAGTCTCCTCTTGAAACAGGAGTTTCATGAACTGATCAACTATGTGTGGAAGTTGAATAGATTTTATAATTGTATAGTTAAACTGTAGAATTTGCTGCCATAAAAGGGAATTCATGGACAGAGTTGTTCATAACTACTTATTTTGATGGGTGTGCATTAAGCGGATATACAACCCAGTTCAAGTACGCAAACTAAAGTTTTCAGAATATCTTAGTCCAGAGACGGTCCAGAGTCAATGTAGAACAATAGAGAACAATAATAATAATAATCTATTCTCAGATTTCTAAATGTACAAGAAGAATGGGGAACATTCCTGTCAAATCCCATAATATTTTTGTACAAAAGGAAGAAGTTTTTATAAGGTGTGACAATGCCTTATCCTGAAAACAGTGAGCTTGCAAGTCAAGTTTTAATGTCAGGAGAATCTTTTTTGGGGGGGGGGGTTAGAGTGAGAAACTGAGTATTTGGGAAGATGGCAAAGACAAACCAATTCCTTAATGCTGTCAAGAAATCTGCATAGTTACCTGCAGTTGACATTGACTCAAGAAAATCTTGACCATTTTTTTCCTTACTGCTGGTGATGAAATTTGACAAATTTGAGAACTTTTTAAATTAGAAAACAAGCTTAAGAAATTAAGAAACATAAGCCTCAAATTTGATTGAAGGTCTGCCTTATAATCGAAAAACAGCATTTTTAGATCTAAGCTATTTCATAATTATTGGAGGTTCATCTTTTGATGTTCCTTATTTCAATAAGCAATGATTGATTTGGGGATGAAAACTGTATGTGGACAGAGAAACTTCATTACTAAATTTATTGCTAAAGTCCCTCAGGAGAACTTTCTGTCATGATTACGAGCTAGAGAAAAAGTTCCAACAATGCTGGTTGGATTGTTTTTCCTACTGCTGATAGGCGTACAGAGTTGGGAAACTGTCTAATTCTTCCAGCTGCTACTCACTGTACTAAAGAAATTAAAGAAAACAGCTGATGTAGCATCCTATATAAGAACTATAACATATTGTTTGGGTTTAAAGATATATAAATGACACAAAGAAAGGCAGTTCAATCCTAATCTGAGAATAGTCAATTTGTTCATTATATGGTAAGAATATTACTGTTACCCATTGAAATGTTAGAAAAACTCTTCCAAATTTACAAATATCCTCTCTTCCTTACAAACTCCCTACTTCCTTTATCCTATAAACTCCCAGTAGAAGCCGTCATTAGAGAGAAAGAAAAGCTAGTTATTTTGTTCTTCATTAGAACCTTTTAAGGTGGATCTTTCTGCTTAAAAGATGTATCTCAAAATATGAGAGTAGGTTAAAAATATTTATCTTCCAGTATTTTTCGCCTCTGGGGAAACTTAAATATAGATTTACATGCTAATCCAAACTTTTCCAGTGTATTACACCATATGCAGACTATATCATAAAAGATTTCTCATGCAAGCTGCTCCTAATATTTATGGGAAATTGCAATTTTATTTTATTTTATTTTATTTTATGCAAAAGATTAAAATCCAAAATCCAAAAAAGGATGCCAGATTATTAGACTTTGTTAAGAGTAACCACTTTCTGAATTTTTTGCACACAATTTGGGAATAAGAAAGAATAGGGTCACTTCTTGTAAGCTTGTCTCAGCTGATAAACAGAGTCCATCAGGTGGCAAAATCCAGGGTCTCAGTATACCTTGTATTCTTATAAGGATCTTGGAGACTATATTCTTAATATAAAGTAGCCACATAGAGATGGAACAGCATTTTTTTCCCTGAAATGGATTGAGTGACTAATGTTTTTGCTTCTGGGATGCTTTTGTTTTTAAAAGCTTTTAAATGTCATGTAGTATTAGACAAATCTCAAAATAAATATAAAGCCAAAAATTTAAAAGGATGAATCACAAAGTATTTAATATCAAATCATTCAAAACAACAAAGCCAATGATATTAATGCCACTGCAGAGTGCTGCATATCCATACTGTATAGGTCTCTAAGGAAACTCAATTCAATGTAAGGATTTCCATTGGAAAGGCTTGTCCCTGTGACAATCTAATGACAATGTCAGGGTTCCAAGTAACAACCCATAGGAAATCATGGCTTTCGGAGACTGCAGCTAGTGCAGAATGCGGCGGCGCGTGTGGTGATGGGTGTCCCTAGATACACCCATCCTTCGCGAACTGCACTGGCTGCCTATAGGTCTCCGAGCGCAATTCAAGGTGTTGGTGATTACCTTTAAATGGCTTAGGACCCATTTACCTCCGAGACCGCCTTCTCCAACATACCTCCCTAAAACCGATTAGAGCCCACAGAGTTGGTCTGCTGGTGGTCCCATCAGCCAAACAATGTCGGCTGGCGGGCCCACGAACGAGGGCCTTCTCTGTGGCAGCACCGGCTCTCTGGAATATACTACCCCCGAGATCCGCATTATTCCCACCCTGCCAGCCTTCAGAAAAGCAGTTAAAACATGGCTTTGTCGACAGGCCTGGGGCCAATGATTTTAATACAATACCGATCATTCTTGGCCCCATGAATAATTTATTGTATGGGTTTTTAAATTGTGGTTTTTAATGTTTTTTTAATGTTTTAATGTCTATTGTTTTTAATGCTTTTTATATTTGTTATTGCATGTGAATTTTTACTGTTGTGAGCCGCCCAGAGTCTCTGTGGAGTGGGCGGCATACAAATGCAACTAATAAATAATAAATAAATAAATGACTTACCGGTACATGGATGGAACAAGGTCACAGATATCTCAGGTTAAAAGGAAAATAATAGGTGGAATTTATTATCCAAAGCTATACTAGAGTGATGTTGTTAAATCCATGTATGCTTCTGATTGGTTTGGGCTAATATGTGTATTTTACCACTAAAATTTATAATTTATCTTTACTTTTTATTCATCTTTACTTTTCTTTTTTCCTTACTGGCAATCCAGTGCAGAACATTTCTCTTTCACCTTTTCTCAAAAAAAAAAAAAAAAAAAAAAAAAAGCCACAGAATTTATCAAAGTGATTTGCTTTTCTCTGATGCCAGCCTATTCAGTTTTTCTGCTTCATGTACTATGATCAATAGCTCAATAGAACATAGTGTGGGCAGAGAGAGGCAAAGCAGCAGAGAGGGTAAATGTGTGCAATTTAAGCTATTGCTAAGGAAGAATATAAAACTACTGAACAGAATCAAAGGTTTTGTTTGCGCTGTAATCAGGGAGAGCTGCCAACAAAGAGAAGACGATAAGGGTCCTAGTAGCAATAATACAAATATGCCACAATGACGTATATTTTGCATCACATCCTTACAATCATAACAGTGAAATTCAAGGAGTGAAAGATAAGAGTGCAATTGAGGCTGCAGAAATGCAGAAGTATTTTAAGAAATTTCTATTGAATGAAAAGGACTTATGTGTAAATATGCAAATATGCAGAGCTAGATTAGAGCGTCATATGCTAAACAATAACCAATATTGAACATTTGTATAGCATTTGTAGGCGTTCAAACCACTTGGTAATTTGGTGCAATTTTAATATTTATAGTAAATATATCAAATATGTCAGCATTATTTCCTAAATTGTGATTTCAAGCTTGGAAAAGAAAACATGGCAAAAGCCATGTAGGAGTTTGTAAAATCAAATGTAAATGACTTTTTGACTCATAATGTGTAGTTACAAAACAAAATTAGAGTTCAGTGGCTAAATGCCAGAGGGGCTGGTAGAACTCTTCAAATATTTGAGTTTAAAGTTTACTCCCCCCACCACCCTCTATTCCAAAGGAATGCTAGTAAAGAGTAATAAGATTTAAAGTTCATTTAACATATGGAGAAGAGACAGTAGGGTGCTAAACATTTTCTTATCAGAAGAGACGGCATGAAAGGGAGATAAACCCTCCAAGCCCAAAGAAATATTTTCATCATGGCTGATTTGGAACAAAATATATTTGCATATATGAATCTGTCAACAAGGCATATTGCTCTATTAATTATAGTGTCATTTTGATTGCTTTCTCAATATACCAATCAGTTTAACTTTTGCAGAGCCTACTGTGTTCTAAATGTTCAGTGCAGTATGATTAGTTTAGAAGACATGATCTATTAGCTATAAAAAGGACAAGATAATTTTTTGTTGAGTGAAGCATACTCGAGCATGAATGTCCTTTGCTAGTCCCTAAAATTACTCTAGTCTTCTCAGTTTTGAATGGTGATTTTAGCTATTGTAGATGTGGTTATGGTCAATTACTTCCAGGTTGCTATCTTTCTATCATGATGTCTACCACAGTAGATGACAATAACTGCACAGAGAGTCTGTTTTTACAAGGTCACAGGGAAACAGCCTGAAATCAGACTATCCTATTGTCAAAACAAGAGACAGGTAGCAATCTTTCTTTCCATCCCAAAGATTGTGACTTTAAGTTTGTTACAAATTACACTGGTAGGAAAAAGAGGCAGGAATATGAACACTGGTTTCAGTATAAGTAGGGTTGACATTAATCACTAGGAATTTTCATGTTGGCTACAATAGTTTCTCTGCAATAAAACTTACTTTAGTAGTTTTATTCTTGAATGCTGGTTTATTTGTTTTGGGTTCAGTTAGATTTGGATGGAAGATTACTAAGAAAATCCATGACTGTAATTAAACTGGGAAGTTGAGAAAAACAAAATCCCAAAAGGTAACAGCAAAGGATTTTTACATTGTTATCAATGTACAATGGAAAATTACACGAACATATTCACAAATTTATCAGGAATGGAGTTTGATCTAAGAATGCCTGTCTTTTGCTTTACTGTCTGGATGATGGTGAGTTATATAACAGTGACAGCATCTGGCTGACCTTAGCAGGGTTTGGAAACTAAGCACAACTCAGTATTATCAGAACTTGCAGCTAAGACCAACAGTCTAAGCCGAGCTGTAGAGTGAACCAATGAATTACAAAATGTCATACTATTGGAAGAAAACAAATGGTTGTGTCTCCACTCATCTGGAATCAAGAAGTCAAGTTCAACTCAAGAACTTTTAACTTAGGGGTGGAAATGTTATTTAGCAACTTTGTAGAATCTGCTTAGTATTGAATGCTTACTTTGGAACATTTGTGGAATTTATCCTGCTCAGAAAAAAATTCTGAAATCTATGGAATAACAGTTATATAAATATACACAAAATACGTGCTCTCCTATTTTCTTAAGAGACTAATCAGTTCCAAGTAAAACAAATTTAGATTTAGACCATGCTGGTCTAGTGGTAAAGCATCAGGCTAGAATCGGTGACATTGTGATTTCTATTCCTGCCTTAGGCATGAAAGCCATCTGGGTGACTTTCATGTAATTCTGAGGAAAATAGCAGGAGGAAGGAGTATTAGAAATGTTTTCTACTTTAAATTGTTTATAGAAATAATGAAAGCAGGATAAAAACAAACAAAACTATAAAACTAAGTTGGGAAGTGCCTCATATTCTATTCTAGACTGTTATGTGTGAATTGTTATATGTAATGGAGTGAAGTTGGGGTTGCTGTTTGCTCTCTTCAAAATAGCTGCAGTCATGCAGACAAGCTCCCCCTACCCCTTTCCCTCCAGCATCCATCCATTCTCTCAGAACTGCTCTTATAGGCATTCAAGCTGGTGTTCCAGCTGCCTGGCTGATTGAGTCCCACCCTGGTGTTTTCAAGGACATGCTAATATCCAAAGGTAGCCTCATCCCACCCAGTATTTTGAGCATATAAACACAAATGCTAAATCAGAGTGGGAAGAGGGGGAGTGTGTAGCAGGAATGGTGAACGCAAATGGCCGGAGAAGCAGAGGCGATGTCTGGAATTTTATTTTTTTTAATTTATTTTTATTTATTTTGTCAAGTACGTGTTAGCAATATACATAGATATAACATTGTTTATATACATAAGATGGATACTGATAAGAGGGATCATTAGGACAGGGACGGTAGGCACGCTGGTGCACTTATGCACGCCCCTTACTGACCTCTTGGAAATCGGGTGAGGTCAACAGTGGACAGTCTAAGGGTAAAGTTTTGGGGGTTTGGTGATGAAACCACAGAGTCAGGTAGTGAGTTCCAGGCATTTACCACTCTATTGCTAAAGTTGTATTTTCTACAGTCAAGTTTGGAGCGGTTCACTTGGCAGCTATTACAAACAAGCAAGAGGATTGTCATTCAAGTGCCAGGACCACAACTTAGGGTGAGCAGCATATCCGGATGGGAGCCTTGCCTGGAGCTTTGCCGAAAGATCAGTAGCAACTTAGAAGATGAACAGGCACAAACAGTAACCTCATCCCAACTAGTGCAAGAACATTAGGGAAAAAGTCAGAAGTTGTATGCTACTTTGTAGACATTGATAACTGTGGGACTATAGCAAGCATGACAAACATCTTATGGATGCTATTCCATAAGATCAAAGCTGTAACTGTTGAAATTCAGCACATCAACTCAAAAACCAATTCAGGCAATACCAACTAGATCAGTGTTTCCCAACCTTGGCAACTTGAAGATATCTGGACTTCAACTCCCAGAATTCCCCAGCCAGCAAATGCTGGCTGGGGAATTCTGGAAGTTGAAATCCAGATATCTTCAAGTTGCCAAGGTTGGGAAACACTGAACTAGATGGTTATTAGGCTATAGGAGATACAAGCTGAAATGCCAGTTTGATTATGTTTGATAGAAGAAAGCCATGACCATACCTCAAAAACACCAGTAATTTTGGCTATACATTTCCACAGATGCAGATTTTTCCAATCTGAATGTATCATCTGCATTTTCTGCATTTTCCTCTTGCCTGAAATTATTTGTTCCCTCCCCCTCCCCAGGATACATATAACTTCTGCCAGATCAATTAAATTGTCCCCAAGGGGATTTTGTTGCTGGAAGGTAAATGATATCATCTGTGTATCAGCAGAAGACAATTCATCTATTGCCCATGGCAGCACTCTTTACAGTAAGTCACAATCATCTTATTTTGGAGAGGAAACAGATGGAACCCTGCTTCTTTCTGAAAGCTGAAGTTTATATTTGGCCTGACATACCTTCTCTTTTCCTAGTTATTTTACAACGAATTAGAATGAATCTGACAAATTGTTCTACTATTAGCTAATTAATTTTGTCTATTTTGTCATATTCCTTGATACACTGGGCAGTACACAGAGTTCTGCATATCTTTACCTAGAATTAGAATCGTCAAACTAAGTTTGTAAACTAACATTAATACACTCTGTTCCATGCTTCCTGGACAACCAGAAATTTGACACAATCTAGATTAATATAATGTGTTTTACAAAGTACTGTCACAAAAATATGCAAAGCAGCCACAGAGTTCATAATAGAACACATAAAGGCACATAATGAAGACACATAATGAAGAACACATTTCATTTGGGGACTGATTTACTTTTAACATTGGTTTTTAAAAAATGAAAACTGGTTGCTCTGGCATCTGGTGGGAAAGATTTTTTTTTATTTTTTTTATTTTGTTGTGAAGTGTCAAGCTCAGTAAATAAATAATTTAGAAATAATTTGGTACCTCTCCAGTTAGTTTCCAAAGTCCATTAATAGGTTTTTAAAAATATTTATGTAACCACAAGCAAGGATTGATATTTCAAGGTTTATGTCAAGGAATTGGTACATGTAAAAGCTCTATTCAACCTCTCCATATTTGTAAGGTATGAATAGTCATTATGATTGGTACACCAACTGCATAACATAATACTTGATAAACCTTTTAATATTCTTTTTTTGAAAAAGACAAAAGATATTTTGGTGGTTTTCTTAGGCATGTTGTCTTGCTGTTGATTTTAGTTCCATTAATAATGTTGTGTTCTAGTCTTATATTCTTTTTAATTTTTTGCAAGCTATCTTGGAAATAATTTGATTAAAATGGGGTGATATTAATCTTTAAAACAAAGAGTAATAAATCTATTCCATATAATTGTTGTTGGGGATCATAATTCATTACCTACTTCATCAACCTTTGTTTCACACCAAACACTCATTGAGAGTACTAAGAATATATTCATCTTTTTTCTCTCCAAAGTATAATTTACTTTGAGTTCTTTGTACAATAACTGTACTTTACCTAAATGTATAATCTTTACATATTTATGAAGGTTTAGATAGAAAGCCATAAGGAGAGACAGAGAGAAAAGAATGCCTGAGAATGCAAAGGCTGATACAAATTGACATTTTGCTTTTCTATGAATAAAGTTCAATTCTAAATGTGTTGTCTGTCAGGTGATGATGAATTTCCCAAATATTTTGGGAAGGCATGCTTTAAGAGTATGCATGTTAATATTTATAAGCAGCAGTTTGTGCAGCTTTGAAAAAAGTCCCAAATTAATGGGGAAGAAAGATATACCGTATTTTTCGGAGTATAAGACGCACCGAAGTATAAGACGCACCTTAGTTTTGGGGGAGGAAAACAAGGAAAAAAGGCCTCTGCCTCCAAGCAATTTGCCAAACAGCAAACAGCAAACAGCACAGATGATATACACTGTTTGCTGCTGTGTATTCCTGTGCATGTGTGCTTGACCCATAGAAATAGCAAAGAATTGGAGAAATGTACATTATGCCAGAAAGTTTTCTTAAATGTAATCACACTAACTGCTCCCAATTATTTAAATAGATCTACTCTAAGGTAACTAAAATCTAATACTAAACAGGACACTGTTACATTTCAGATTATACTTGTACAGAGCTGTTAAAATTAATTAAAATTTCTGGAAGTATACATTATTCTCTATTATTTAAAAGAAGATACAATAGCACTGGGCCTCTTCAGAGCAAGCATTTATTTTAAAAAGCTTCTTTATTTTGTTAAGTTGTCTAGATTTACAGGGATCTCCAACCTTGGCAACTTTAAGACTTGTGGACTTCAACTCCCAGAATTCCACAGCCAGCAAAGCTAACAAAGCTGGCTGTGGAATTCTGGGAGTTGAAGTCCACAAGTCTTAAAATTGCCCCTGGCTCTAGAACAATAATAAAGCAGTCTTTAAAAAATAAGTCTAATAATTTGAACATTCTACAGACATTTATAGTTATTCACTTACCCCTTTCCATCCAGTTCAGCAAAAAATAAAAATCTGCGAGTCTCTCCCAGCTATTTGCCTCTTTGCAGTTTCACTTTCATTTTCCCACGTGGCAAGTCAGCCGTAGGTCGGGAAGTGCTAGTGACTTGCTTTGCTTTACAGGCTCTTCCCTCTTTGCTGCAAACAGGTAAATTGCTGGAAGACAGAGGCCAAATGATGGGGGTGGCTGGGTGGGTTTGGCTACATTTGGTGTATAAGATGCAGCCAAGTTTTCACCCTCTTTTTTGGGGTAAAAAGTTGCGTCTTATACTCCGAAAAATACGGTAGTTGAAAGTAACGAACAAACAAGTAACAAACTGATTAGGGCATCCCTTCTACAAAATCATAGAATCATATTATTGGATGAGAGCCTGGAGATCTTCTAGTCAACCCCTGCCCATCCTTAGATCATTGTAGACAATGGTTATCCAACTTTTGTTTGATAATCTCCAATGACAGAGCACCTACAACTCCAGGAAGAAGGATGTTTCAGTACTTAATAGCCTTCACAGTCAGGCAATTCAATTTTATTTCAGGTTTGGCTCTCTCTTTGTAAAACGTCTACTTTTTTATTCTTTCCTACCCTTGGGCACCACAGAGAATAAATCCACATTCTTTTCTCTATGATGTTCCTTCATAGGATTTAGTTTCCAAGTCTCTCATCAGTTTTGTAGCTCCTCTCTGCAGTCTCCTTCCTAAACTTTCAGAACTTGATGAAATCATGAGGCAAAATATTCTAACTGCATGACACATAAAGAAAGATAGACACATAAAGTTCATTTATGCTAACTCAGATAATCATTTCATGTAGCCCACAATTTGCTGAAGGTCTCCACAGTTTCATATGAAATGCTGGGAATTGACTCAGTATCTTCTGCATATTAGGTGCTCTATTATATATGTATTTACTCCCTGATTCTCTAGAAATAGTGCCTCACATAGATTTTGCAAACAAGGAAAGGTGAACAGAAGGATCACCTGTCCTCCCCAGTTTCTTCATTTTAAAACATGGCAGGCTAGAATAATTCCTGGCTCTTACCAGTTCTGCCCTTCACAGAATGAAGCTGACATTAGGAATTATTGGCCTACCATGTACACCCTAGACACCAAAGGTGTACAATACATGGCAAGCGGGTTAAGCAAATCTGTAGAAAAATAGCAATAGCAATAGCACTTAGACTTATATACTGCTTCATAGTGCTTTACTGCCTTCTCTAAGCGAGTTACAGAGTCAGCATATTATTTATTTAGCATAAATAATTTCTTATGAAATTTAGTATGTCAAATTTAGAACCTAGTCTGTTTAAAATGTAAAATAATACAAGGAGTTAAAACTAGTTGCTGAACTTAAAAATAAAGTCAAATAAATGTATTAATATTAGAGCTACTCGGCTATGATAGCTTCAGAGAAATCTGAGAAGCAGCTGCAATTTCAATGGGATGTTTGGAAGAGAGCAGTTGATTGGTTGTTGGTTGAAGGACCGTTAGATCAACAAAAGAAACAGAAGTATGATGAAATAAAGATGTCATTTAAAAGGGTTAGACATTGTTCTTCAGGTTTAAAAAGGATGCGGTCAGTGAAAATGAGAGCCGAGCTTTACAATTATATAGTTTGCCATGTTTGAAGATGGAAAACACATGTCTCTATGCATGTGTCTTTTCTTCTATTTGCCCCTTATGAATGGAGTTACAGAATTCAGGGGACCATTTAGCCAGACCATAATACATAGTGATACATGGAGTTTCCTAAGCAATTTTATTGCATTGATCGAAGGTACTATCAGAAAGCTACAGACATTTTCCTCAAAAGAAATCCATATAATTGATGCAAATTCCATTTTAGTCAAATGTTAGTGTTGCTGATCTCCCTCAGTTTGCATACTCTTTATTCTCTTCATTAATATTCTTTGTCAGCGTGTCTCTGCTTTGGCTCAGCACATGCTTACTACTTGGTTTTCTTGCAAAATGAACCAACATTGCTGACAATGGCAGGTCCATCTTGAATTTAGCTAATTCAAATGAACAATATAACTTTCAATATTGCTTTTTATTCATTTTTGTTTATTTTTTGTTAACTGTTATGCATAAAAATTGCTCTTAACATAGAGTAAGCGAAGTGGTCTCTTTTATCCATTTGTTAATCCTTAAGCCATCTGCCTTATTCAGGCTTCCTTTCTGTAGATATTTTTCCATTTACAAATAAAATGGAAGGAATTACCTCAGCAGCAGAAGGCAATGCAAGCATTCAAAGAACATGCACACCCATTTACCAAAATGTCTCTCTAACCAGACATTAAAAATAGGTTCACTTTGATCACTTCAAACTAACGCATCTGTGTATTTTCTTTTTTACATTTTGTTTTTACATGATACAATACTGAGCTGAAAAACACTCTTAATATATTGAATATTCTATAAACTCTTGCCTAGCCTTGTCCAAATTTGAATGTACTGGATATATTCAACATCTGACTCCCTTAGAGAAACACTAAGATTATTGTGGTCTGGGGATTATTGGATTTGCAATTTAACACATGCTCAGTATGCCATTCAGGAATGGTTATTGTTTTGTATTTTTTAAGCTTTCAGTACTAAGGATAGCAGTTAGTCACCCTTACACATGAATTCTGTGCATGAATAAGGTTTACCTACATTATTACATTGCAGCAAAGTTATTTTCCCCACCCAATGAGCTAGCAATCTTTAATACACAATGGAGAAGGCATTGCTTCTTTTGAAATTGGGAGTGTCTGAATCACCAATGGAAGGACAAAGGTATTTTTCATCTAGACAACTCTCTGATAAATGTAAATGTGTGGAGCTCATGCAGGCTGAAATATCTATGTGAAAGCTTATTTGGGGGACTGAACAAAAACCAACTGTACATACATTTTTCCCCTAAGAGAAGACACTGGAATCTAATTTATAGAAGAAAACATGATTTCCTTTTTAAAAAATGTATTAATGAGGTAGTTTTGGATACATAAGCAAGTTTGGCGTAGCAGTTACAGACTCCAGGCTGTACATGAAACCAGCTGGGTGACTTTAGGCCAGTAACTTTCTCTTAGCCCCAGGAAAAAGGAAATGGCAAACATGTTATGAAAAATGCCAAGAAAAGTGCATGAACATATCCAAGCAGTCATCAGGAATCAAGACTTGAATACAAACAAGTAAACAAACACAAAAAAATCCTTGAAATATGCCAGAGGTCCAGAGTAAATGTAATTTGAAGGAATATCTCTCAATATAATGCAATTCATGGGCTTTTATTATGCAGAATTATATTTATGCTATTATCTGAATTGGGAAGTAGCTAGCTGACAATCCTTTTGTTGTTGCTTCTTAGAATATCCAAGAATGTGAAAAAAAAAACATTTGCTTTATTCATTTCTCTTTTCTTTTCCTCCTACTTTTCTCCTTTTTGTCTATCTAGTGAAACAGATTTTGCACAGATGCCAGGAGAATGATTAATTGATTTTTCTGTCAGAGCCTGGAGAGTATTGTATGGATGTGTGTGTGTATGTAAAATGTGTTGGAGAAAACTTGGACTTGTGCTCTTTAACCACCTATCTTAAGAAACATGCTACAAAGGGAACTAAGATGCAAGAAACAAATGTAATTCTAGAAAAAAGTAAAATCTGTCTTAACCTTTAGGGGCCTTCAGGGTTATATATACTAAATTACAAAATGAACTGAAGCCTTAAAAGAGACAGCATCCTCAAGTGAACCAGTTTATTCCTCTATAGATATCTAGCATTCACTCACACAACCTAAATGCAAGCTTATTTCTCTCCTGAAGGAAAGCTGAAGTGGTTAGAGGCAAAAGTGTCCATCCACAGCTTATCAAGGAACAAGAGGAACTCTTTTATCAGCCAGAGGAATCATTTGAAGAATAACAGCATAAAGATGCCTCAAGAAAGATAAAAGAAAGCTTGTGGATAAAGTGATAGAAGAATGTGATACAAAGGTTTATGCATGTCAATAAGGACTCTTATTCTCTGGAATAACAGAATAGATTCTAGGGCCGTGATGGCACACGGAGCCATATCTGAGGGCACGCGAGGCGTTGCCCTATGCCAGCTGATTTTCGGCCTTCTGGAGGGTGGGGGAGGCCCTTTTCGCCCTCCCCAGGCTTCAGGAAAGCCTCCGGAGCCTGTAGATAGGAAAAAACGGACCCAGCGGGCCTACTGGGAGTTCGGAAATCAACTTCCGGTAGGCCCGCTGGGCCCGTTTTTCGCCATCCACATGCTCCGGAGGCTTTCCTGAAGCCTGGGGAGGGCGAAAATGGCCTACTGGAAGTCTGGAGGCTTCAGGGGGGAGCACGTGGGGGGTTCTGCATGCATGCATGGGGGGAGGGCATAGCAATATGGGTATGGGCACACATGCGCACTATCGTGCATGCACGTGCGCCCTTTTGACACGCGAACAAAAAAAGGTTTGCCATCACTGTTCTAGGGCCTCCATCTTGATTATGGTTATGTTTCCCTGTACAAATGGAGTTTCCAGAAGTCAGACAGAAGAAGAGGGCACAACATACTTTGCCCTAAATCAGACTAAATAATAGGATTGATGATAGGTGGTAACCCACTGAAGAAGAAAAATGTGGGCAAATAGTCTGTCAAACTCTACCTTCCTGAGCAGTTGGAATATGATGATCTTTAGACCCATTGAGAATTATTCATTTCTGTGATCCTTCTGGAAACAAATATTGCAACTTCAAGATACTGCTAGGGAATGCTGAGCTGGAGGATGAAGATGCTGGAGATAGTTTTCTTCAGTCCTTCCATTGAAGGATAAGGTCCACAAAGAATGAAATGAATAGAAGTGAATGCAGAAATTGCTAGACTATAGGTTAGTTTCTCCAATAATGCCTCACATTTCCAAAATGAAAGACTCTTAGCAAGATATAAATTAAATCTAATGAGAACCAGTAAATATTTTTGAAAGGTGTCTTGTGAACATGATCTGAAGGACTTTGAATTACACTGAGGCAAAAGAAGAGAGTTTGATGAATTGTATTCTAACAATAACTTGGAGGCTTGTGCAGGATGGGAAAGCATCTCATAAGGAGCATGCAAATACATGAAAGAATATATCAAGGATTCCAGTGTCTCTACATTTACATGGACTATGAAGGATCACACAGAAAGAAAAAAATAATTTAATACAGGAAGGTGGGCATTATTGAAATCTAGCAGCATGAGAGCCATAAATGGAATGCAAGGTGAGAAGATATAAATTATTCAAAAGGCTCAATCCTGACAGGAAGAGTGGAAAAGTACGTTTTCATGAGAAATAAGCATATTTATGTTTTGAGATACATGCATTTGAACACATGAAAGACAAGTTGTGATTGCTAGGTAAGGAATACAAGGGAAGGGAAATAATTTGAGTCAGTGTACTATAGACTACCAAGACAGACAGGGGATCTGGATAATACTTTCTTGGACCAGATTGCAAACATTTCAGGGAGCAATCGTAGTAATAATAGAAGACTAGAGCTAGCCAATATCCCTCAGTTGTTTTACTAATTGTTTTGGTTTCCGGAATATTGATGTGATGTTAACCAAAAAGGAAGAGCAGGCTGAAGAAATTAACGCAGTACAAATTTTGGGAGGATGTAACCATATCACCTTGGGTTTGAAGAATATAGTAGATTGAAACAGGCGACATGTAGAGGACATTGCTGTTCTACTCCTACTTTGCTTAAGTCTTGTCTACAAAGGATAGCTGTGTTTAAATAATTTTAAGCACAAGGTTGACACAGAGAAAGGACTAAAAAGACTATAACGAAGATGGAAGCCTGTCGCAACAGTTCAGAAAGCTGTAGCCCTGGCAATGCAGCAAAAGGTTCTTTAGGACAATTCAGTATCTACAGTTAACTCTTTGTGTATCTAGATCAGAGGTCTTCAAACTTGGCAACTTTAAGACTTATTAAAGTTGGCTGGAGAATTCTGGACGTTGAAGTCCACAAGTCTTAAAGTTGCCAAGTTTGGGGGGCCCTGATCTAGATAAATGTGCAGATGATACAAAAAGGGTATTGTATCATTTTTGTGCAGCCTTTTTTCTGAAATATTGATGGCAGTGTTGCATGGAGAAATTGAGGCAATAGAGGTGATTAAGGGGAAGAAAATGGTAGTGTGGACGCAGTCATATACTGTAGACAAACTTCTGATATCCACTGTTTGCATCCTGGTTGTACAACAATGATATAACTTTTCACATTGGTTTTAAATATTCAAAACTTGGCTTATAGATTTCTGTTATGACTCTATTAAGACATACTTAAAGTTAAGTTTAATTAGGTTAGATACAACAAATCAGGGCTATTGTATGTATGATGTAAACTAGTTCATGCCATCTTCAATGACCATGACTGTGAAATGATAAAACATCATAGATGATTAAGTCAAATGTTGAATTATACAATTTGTATTATATATTTCTCAAGTATTTTCATGGAGCATTTGCAAGTGCTATAGGTTTGAAAATAGGAAGATAAATATATAAAGTGTAACAATGGATCAAGTTCTCAGAAATCCGTAATCTTCACGCAGCTTCCTTGGTTGAAATTTACTTCAAAAGGTAATTTGTACTATCCACTTTACATTTTCATTTTTACTGGCTCTGATTGAATATTGGTTTAGGTGAAATTCCCCTATTTACCAAATATAGGGAAAGGAGAATCTATGCAGAAGAAGATAACATAATCTATGAAAAACAGGAATTGATAAAAGATATGTTTTTGTCTCAAGTAAAAGTCCTTCTTCCCCTGTCCTCCTCCTTTTTTCTTATAGAACTTACAGGTCCTCTGACCTTATCATGGCTCTGGGGCAGGATATGGTGTAATTTAAAACAATCCAATGCAAACAATAAAAGCAAATGTACAGAAAAGAAACAAAACATGAATTCTAATGAGCCAATCATCCCACAAGAGTCCATTTAAGCCCCAGGTATGATATAGAACAAGGTTTAAATAAGGTCAGCACAAACAATTGTGCATGGAAATTAAAACTTTTGTAAAGCAGAAAATAAGGATTTGCAAACATTATCTGTCCTTTAATTCTGTTGCTCTGAATGCTTATCTTCTGCTTATGTTATCAGGCAACCTTAGAAATATAATACATAAATAATGAAATAAGTACTGTTTCTTATTCTTTGAATGTCTGATAAAGCTTTCGTTTCTCAACTTTCATCCTCACATATCTGCTCTTACAGTATTGAACTAAATAGTAAAAGGAGATGCCCAGGCAGAGTGTTATGACTTTTATGTGTGTGTCTTTAAACATGGAAGACAAGTGATGTGGGCCTGATGAATCAGGCTGAAGGGAATTTAACTAATCCTCACCATCCCAGGGAGAAAGAGACATATGGCACATTGTACAGATGCATTCATGAATATATAAATATAAATATGTTGCCTCCTTAGAGAACCATCTGATATAGACAGTTAACAAATTTCATGCAGCCATACTACGCATGTACATACGCATACCACATATATGCATAAGGATGATAGAAAAAGTGTAAAGTCAATATTAAACAGTATAAAGTTTGTGGCAAGTAATTTAGAGGGAAGATTTATATAAAATCAGCCTACTGATTGTTCATATCATTAGTGAACATTAATTAAATCAGAATACATGGCCTTTAAGATACACAATACTCTTGATAGGAATTAGAACCTGCAACAAGAAAAAACATATTTAATTTAATTTAATTTAATTTATTGTTCTTATAGGCCGCCCAATCCCGTAGGACTCAGGGCGGCATACAACAGAGAAAAGAACAATTAGGATATACAATAAAAACAATTTAAAAAATTACAAAAGTTAAAAGCCAGTCATCCATGGGGGAATTAAGCTCTCTTTCACCCCGCCTGCAGGAAGAGCCATGTCTTCACGGCTTTGCGGAAAGCCAGCAGGGTGGGGATTATCCGGATCTCTGGTGGGAGTTGGTTCCAGAGAGATGGAGCTCCCACAGAGAAGGCTCTCCCCCATGGTCCCACCAACCAGCATTGCTTGATTGATGGGACCTGGAGGAGACCAACTCTGTGGGACCTAACCGGTTGTAGGGAGGTATGCGGTATGTTTGAGAATATCTGATTCTAGCATTTATTCAGAATTGATCCTCATCAAAGAGAGATCAGAATAATCAGAATGAATCATATATTAATCTGGTTGCATTTGCTAACTTGTCCTTATCACAGTTAGTATCTGTTTCCCCCCTCTTTTTTCTGCCAATAGTAAACTATTCCTCGTTCATGTTTCAACACAAATATCAACAAAAATACAACACTCTTATGCAAAGGAGATAGTACAACTCTTTGAAGTTCTGGCGATAGCTATGCTTTTGACCAGAATATGAGATCCCAGCACTAGTAGTGTACTTGCGATCATAATCCAAGTACTTGTGAAGCACTATAAAATCAATGAATCAGCCAATCAATCGCCCGACCATGCGATTTAATTGTTTCACCTCCTGTGGCTGGGTGATAGCCACAGATTCTCTGTAAATTGCCAAAAGAAGCATTGTATTGCATTTTCAGATGTAACCCATAGTCTCTTTGGCAGAAATAAACCACCTGCGGTCATTTATGTGCAAATATAACATGTGCCGAGGGGCCTTTTGGAAGAAAAGCTTTCGATCTGTGTTCATGACTAAGGAGCTGTAACAGAAGCAAATAAACATGTTCATGTTCTCCTTGCTCACTTCTTTCCAGCTGAGCTTTTGCTGCCCTACACTTTGCTTCACCAAGTTAAAGCAATGGAAGTGGCATTTTGCATTAAGAGAATGGCTGGTGAGGAAGAGAAAGAGCCATAAAGTGCACTTAATGCAACTCACTATGGTATTGGAGGTTACAGCCAGAGCTGAAGTGAATGAGGCTCATTTCCTCATCAGCAGTGAATTCCCTAGACAAGAGCCATTAAAAAGTCAACAAGGTCTAGCTTTCCCTCTCTTTTTCCCACAGGAATTGCACAATATAGCTATTGCATTAAGTACATTGCCTTTCATTGTGAACTGGCTGATTAATATAAGAACAGCACTTAGATGACAAGGAAAACTGGAGCAAGAGAATTTTGAGACTGTTTGATGAGTTGTGTTACCTTATTCCATTGTACGCTGTAGTAACTGAAGGCCCTGTTTTATAGATAATTGGGCCTAAAGCCTTTTTGCATTTTTTTTAAACCTAACAATTTATTATAGTTTATGAAAGCTTTATTTGCTGGTCATTTGTGGCATAATCAACAATATTTTTGTTGTGCAGCAAAAAACAAAAAACCTACACATGGATTTGGTCCAAACAATAACATCAATACTAATAATTGCATCATTTATTGGCAATTAGTAATGTATGAGATATTGGTCTTTTACATAAGCTGCCTTGGACAGAAGACTAGTCTTTGTCTCCCAAATCTGAAATTTTATTTTTATTTATTTTGTGAGATTTATATACCATCTCACAGTGCAAGCACTCTCTAAGCGGTTTACACCAGTAAGCAATGTATGGGTCCTCATTTTACCTACCTCGGAAGGATGGAAGGCTGAGTCAACCTTGAGCCGGTGAGATTTGAACCGCTGACCTGCGGATCAGTGTCAGCTAAAATGGCCTGCAATGCCTGCCTCTAACCGCTGATCCATATCCCCTCCCTGCCTTTTTCCTTCTCAAATTGCTAATTAATTCTCCCAAGTCCATTTCTCTCAGACAAATAGTATCCAGAAAAATGGTTTTCTACCAGTTTTCATTCAATTTGATGTAGACAACTTGCTTCTGATATTTATCTAGCTTTTAGTGAAAAGTTGATGGAGTCTGATTTTCTTATCTTTATTTTTGTTATTAATGGTCTATGGCCAAAGATTTTGTGTGAATTTCTTCCACATCTGGAAATATATAAAACAGATAGGAACAATCTGAGCTATACTACCTTCTGTCACTCCGAACATAAAAGTAAGCTAAAAATGCATTGATATTGAAATAAATTCTTAAGCATTTTGAGAATAGGGTAAACAAGGTGATGTTTCTTTTAGAAAAAGCATTTTGGAAAACTCTAAAACAATTTAATCAAGAAACTATTTTTATTTAGTAACACTGGGTGCTTTATGTGGAAAATGGGAAAAGCAGAGTTGTCCACTTCCTTCTCCAGCATCTAGGGGACTATATTTTCCTCATCCTTTATTTCTGCCATGTCAACAAACAATAGCATGCTGTTAAAAGTGACATCTTTAAAGATCACCAGGGATTTGGTTCAGCTCACCAACTAACAGAAAAGGGAATGGGAGACTTCCAATGTCCACCAGATCTTGACCAAGATAGCTTATAAAGTAGCTTCAAAAAAAGAATTACAAGCTTTCCAATTTGATGCCCATGTCATGTATTAATTAATTTTACCAATATTTTATTGATAATTTACAATTCTCAAAGAATACCGGAGTTATCACATATGTTGTTCCATGTAGAAAGCAATTGCCTGATGCATAACATCTATTCAAAGCTCACTTAATGAGTTTTTTTCATTTAATCAAGTTTCTTTACTGAAAAATCAATAATATATCCCATCTACTAGTCAGCATATTTTTTTATTTCTTTCTCCCTACCCCCAAATGATATGATACCTAGAATATAACAAGAGCAAAAGGGAGCCCAGGAATCTGAATAAAGCTTAAAATCTAAAATAGGAAAAGGGCAAGAAGCACCTAATATTTACATGGCTGGTAAAATCTTAGTTTAGCTGTTTTTTAAATCTGTTATAAGGTTTCCCCATCATCGCAGATGGGGACTATAGCCAAGAAATTAAAAGATACTTGCTCCTGGGGAGGGAATCTAGACAGCATACTTAAAAGCAGAGACATCACCCTGCCAACAAAAGTGCGTATAGTCAAGGCTATGGTTTTCCCAGTTGCAATGTATGGCTGTGAAAGTTGGACCATAAGAAAGGCTGAGCACCAAAGAATTGAGGCCTTTGAACAATGGTGCTGGAGAAGATTCCTGCGAGTCCCTTGGACTGCAAGGCGATCAAACCGGTCAGTCCTAGAGGAAATCAACCCTGACTGCTCTTTAGAAGGCCAGATCCTGAACATGAAACTCAAATACTTTGGCTATCTAATGAGAAGGAAGGACTCACTGGAGAAGAGCCTAATGCTGGGAAAGATTGAGGGCAAAAGAAGAAGGGGACGACAGAGAATGAGGTGACTGGATGGAATCACTGAAGCAGTTGGCATGAGCTTAAATGGACTCTGGGGGATGGTAGAGGACAGGAAGGCCTGGAGGTAGGTAGTCCATGGGGTCGCGATGGGTCGGACATGACTTCGCAACTAACAACAACAAGGTTTCCTCATCTGTTTTATATGTATTCTCGAATGGTCTTCTATCTCTATGGATATCTTATTCAGCTTTCTTTTTAGGTTTTGCTTAAATGTTTTTGATGTTTTTGCCCAGCTAACTTGTAAGAGCCATGGTGGCGCAGTGTGTTAGAATGCAGTACTGCAGGCTAACTCACTGCTCCCTTCAGGAGTTCGATTCTGAACGGCTCAAGGTTAGACTTCCATCCTTCCAAGCTCGGTAAAAATGAGGACCCAGATTGTTGGGGGCAATGTGCTGACTCTGTATATCACTTAGAGAGAGCTGTAAGGCACTATGAAGCAGTGTATAAGTCTAAGTGCTATTGCTATTGTCTCATCTTGGGGAGGAGAGCGAGTTTACTATGACATTGCACTCTGTGACCTACTTAATACCTTCAACACCGAGACACAAGTAGGAAAGATCGAGGTTTGCATCATTACATCACAATACACATTTAATTGTTTTCTTATTTGTTGTTATCAGATTTGGTATATGCATATCCGTGCTGTATGCCTATGTGCACATCTGATTTGCTTTAAAAATCTAGGAGAAGATATTGACAAATTGCTTCCTTACTTATGCAAAGAACCTAGCTAACTTCAATGAAATTCTTATCTTTGCCATATATAGCCAAGGACAATCATGGAAGTATAAAGCTTGAATTCAAAAGTATCAAAAGTAGATGTTTGAAAAACTCTGTTTTCTTTCAGTATACACCAGCTTAGCCAAAGGGATTCAACCATATGTTATGACCTTCATTTGCAATCATATACACTCAGGCAGCCTGTATGAAAATGAGCTGCAGATGAAGAATACTTAATGAATGCCTTGAAGAGAGCTTTAATTTGTGGATAATTCACAAATCCAAAGAAAAGATGTGAAATGGATGATTTACTAAGTCATGAATAGAAAGAATAATTAATTTCTGGACTGGATGGTTTTCTGCCTAGCTGCTGCTGAAACAAGGAGCTTTTGCTTGGCAAGGGCAAACTTTTCTGTTGGAAGGAAAGGTCAGTTGTACTCACGCTAAAAAGGGATCTTATTGCTTGTGGATATCTCTGCCTATTTGACAAGGAGATACTTTCTAAAGCAGCAAGCCCGCTGACAAGAGCACCCCTTTCTTATTTGCAGTATTGTGACCATTCACTTGGTCAAATAGCGCATACAATTACCTGCACTTTGTAAACCTTCATAAGCACTACAATCAAGCTAGATTGTCAATTTTTCAATTACGTTTATATCAGAGAAGCAGCTTTTACAGGTTATGTCCCCATAAGTTATATTTCTTTCCAATTAGAGTATATAATGAGAAGAAACAACTATATGAAATATGCAACTCCATTACCTGGGAACCAGCAAGCTCAAAGCCAATATAAAAGCATTTCATAATAAGAGGTAGATATTGATTGAATGGGCACAGATACAGATAGGACAAATGGGATGAGAAGAAAAGGAATACCCCTTTATTCTTTCTCTGTGGTTGTAATTCTCTGTCCTTGGAAATAAGAATTTCTTTTGACAAAATTCAGTGTGGGAGTAGCCACATATTTATGGTATTGTTTCATTTTTGTTCTTAGTTTTATCTGCTTTTTTAAAAAAAGAATAGTTAATGTTATTCAGCTCCAAAATGTGTTAGGAATGTATAACTGGAATGCTCTAGGAGCTAAAATATTGTTAATTATCTTTTTTGAAGAAGAATGGAACTGCAAGATGTTTATATTACACCTTCCCTAAAAGGGATGCTTCCCTTAAGGTACACATCTTACATTTTCCACATTAATATCTTGTATTTAGCATTTTCATAAAATACAATCACCTTCTATGAATCTTATGAAAGTATTAAGATGAGGCACATAGGGAGAATATAATCTAAAAAAGTCCTAGATGGAGGTTTTGTCAGCATGAATTTGGCCTGCTAGGGATCTGTAGCAATATGGTGAAAAATATCCCCTGAAATACCTTCTCTTTACCCATTGTTGGTAAAGACATTTCTATTTTGACATCCTTTTCATACCAACAAAATATTATTTTATTTAAGGCTCCATTTAAATATTTTACCTCAGTATGTTATTACATTTTAGAATATTATTATACTTTACATCAATTGTAATTTATGACATCATGGTTTGAAATTGTTTTAAGACCTTATGGAAGCACAAGGAGAGGTGGAGAAAAATGTGCCTATAAATAAATCCTCTACTTAAGGCTCCTGCCCAGCTCACAGTATGTCAGAGACCTACATTCTTTCTGTTTTTAACACTTCATGATTTCTTTATCCAGGTGTCGTGAAACTAGGTCATAACAATGAGGCCATACATTATCCAGATACCAAATTAATAAACTATTTTTCAGGAAACATAATATAATCTGCAATTTAATATGGGAACACATTTTAAATAAACATTTCAAAGTGACGGCAAAGATTAAAAAACACACACCACTCATAGGTTTGTCTTTGGGTCTAAAAACATTGTTTTGTCTTCTTCTTAAAAAATAAAAATTAAAAAGGGGGGCAGTAGAATTTAGCTAAGCTGTTATCTGAGAGACCACATTTCATTATTCATGGCAATGCTCATGCATATTACATCAGATTACAAACTGAAGAGTGTATGGAAGCAAAATTATGCTGTAGCCTATTTAGTAATGCTGGACTGTTGGGAAAAGGCATTTCACAAATCTGTCTCAAAGGATGTACCACTTCTGAATCCCTTTTATTTGAGATCTCAACCAATGTCTGTCAATGTCATGGCCGCACTGAACATGTACTGGAGGTAGGAATGAAGTAAGGAATACTCCAAAGTAGGCAAACAAAGTGAAGAATGAATTACAACAAAAGCAATGCCTTTACTTGCTGAAAAAGAAATGTGGGGGGAAAAAAGATCTTCAATATATCCTGAATGCAGAATGGAACTTTCTTACATACTAATCAAATTGGTCAAAGAATGTTGAGTGGTTTTATTCCAGGAAAAAAATATGGCTAAAGAAGACCAAAGTAGAGGCTTATAAAATAAGAACGATGTGAACAGACAGTGATAATTTCCAACTAACTGAAGTGCTATCCTGAGACCATCCGCTCAGGATAGCACATTGCCAGTAGATTTGGAGCAGGTTTCTTTTTCCTCCTACACCAATGTATATAAATTGGGCCATAACTAGATGTAATGCACACAGTTAAGGATTTTCTTTTTGCTAATATTTTTTTTTCTGTTAATGAAATCAAATTCATGATTAAGTTAAGGTGAAAAATATGATCTAGAGCTATTCGGCTACAAAAGTAATATTGAAACTTCCATATTTAGTGACATTTTATAGAACTCATAAGCAGAAATTCTACCCAAACTGCTGCCTTTTTCTGTCATTTTGCAGGGATCACATAAATGAGCATAGGTGCAACCACTGATTACCCAAATTTCTTTAGCATCTTGTGAGGAGACACTGGTTCGTACAATCAGCAACAACAATCAAAATTAAACTAGTTCACAATATACTTAATATTACTTCTTAACGATTCTCTGCTAAGAATGAGCCTTGTGATTGGTATGTCATTCTATTGACGTCAAATGTTAAAAAAAACCACTCCTTCCAATCATTCAAATATTTTATCTTCTACATTTTCTGCCTATGAGGACCTTGTTAATGGAGGTTCTTCCTTTACATGCTTGGTAGGGAGGGCCATGCAGGAGTGGTTTCCTCCCGGTTTGAACCTGATCACCCGAACCGGTAGTGACCCTCTGGTGACGTCACTGTCGGTGCTGTTCCGTGCGCGCCGCCATCTTTTTTTTGGATTTTGTGCAAATTTCCCCCCTTCCGCGACTTGAAAAAGGGCCCTCCCGCCCTCCCGCGGGTGAATTCTGACCTTTATTTTTTTGCCCGAAGCACAGCTGATGAGCTCCTCAGCTGTGTTTCAGGCTCATTCCTGCTTCTGAGCATATGCAGAAGCCAAATTGCATGAGGGGACGCATGCGAAACGTCACAATGCGAACCGGTGGCGAAGGTAAGTGGAACCCACCCCTGGAGCCATGTATATCTAAATCAATGTGTGATTCCATGATTCCAAATGAGTTTTGGGATAATATGAATATAGTGGAGGAAGAAAAATTATCCCTTCTCTTTAATATGTCATAAAGGCCGCATTTCATACAATGGTCATGTAGCAAATAAGGGAAATGGAAAATGGACTAGAGAAGGAACAAACCCTAAATTAGCTGAATTGCAGGAAATTATTCATGGATATTTACTGACAAGCAATGTTCAAATTACATGTTTAGATTTCCTGCATATCCTTTGCAACTTCTATTAACCTCATTTTGAACTGTTGCAAATTTTAGGCCATTTTCAAAGGAAATTGCACAGAAAGCACATGTATACAAGTTAAAATACTCACAACTAGTGTGTGAACATCTTTAAAAAATATCTTCTATTCATTCTTCCCAATCTGGAGGAATACCTCTCAAATAGATAAGCCACATTCTTTAGCATTGTGGGTCTTATGAGAATTCAGAGCAGTTTGTATTATATTTTATTTATTGCCCTGTACACTGCAGTAAATGATTTAAGGATTTTTCCCCCCTGCACACAACACTATGAGTAATATTATTTAAAAGATAATTGCAGATTAATTAATAAGTAAAGGCAGTCTGAGCTGTTAGAAATTGTTTTATACTGCTTCTATTTAGGCTACTGAAATGGGGGAATAACATTTATCAAGATACCACTGAACAAGGGTGACATTAATATACTTTGCTTATTTCAATTTATTTAATTTTATGCAATTATCTACTCTAGACAGCCACTTTTTGCCATTAGGTCAGGGCCTACTCTTAGGCTAATTTTATTGAACATTATGAATTACAGACTGTGCAGTTGCTTCTCCAGCAATTGAAAATTAATGTATTGTTTTAATCTATTGAAACCTGAAGAGAATACTTCTTCCTATTCCTACTCTTTACTTCAGGCAAGAATGTATGACCTATTCCAGACAGTACGCCAAACTTGTTCCCTGAGTAGAATGTCATAGTCTGCATTCTGAAAGATGGATAGGACTTGGACTAAAGAAAAGTATGATTTAAAAGTTAATCTAATTCAATGAAATGTGGTTAGTTTTAGTTTTCACATTTATCATTTTTAGCTATTTCTTTTTCTTCTTGTGCCATATCCATCAACATGATTGGCGATCATGTTGAAAATCCTATTTTTATCAACAGCCGCATGAAAAAGTGCTGTTGAGTTTTGTCCAAACCAGACCCTTAGATTTTGAAGCCATGATGTTCTTCTTCTGCCTGGACCTCGTTTGCCTTCAATCTTTCCTTGGAGGATTAAGTGAAGTATGCCGTATTTTAGCTATTTGTCAATTTAAAAACTACAATTTGGCACAGTATCTGAAGGAGATTTGGATGCCATACTGAATGAGGGTGTCAGTCCTTCGAGGTAGTCCAGACAAGAACCACCAAACATGAATTACCTCTACCTTTATTGTAAGGTTACAGTAAAAGAATAATGAATGTATGTCTGTGGCCCCTTTACCTTTATAGTCCAAGAAATTAGGGAGACATTGGCATGGTCACCATTATTCTGCCTCTTATCTGACCATTGCAGGGGTGGGTTCCATTTACCTTCGCCACTGGTTCACGTTGTGATGTTTCGCGCATGCGCGCACATCCCCTCACACAATTTCACTTCCGTGCATGCTCAGAAAGTGGATTCAGCCTGAAACACAGCTCATCAGCTGTGCTTCGGGCGAAGAAATAAAGGTCAGTATTAACCCGGAGGCGGGCGGGCGGGCTTTTTTCAAAGCACAGAACGTTGTGAAGCCATCCAAACACAGGAAAATCGGCCAAAAATTCAGAAAAAAAAGATGGCGGCGAGCACAGATTGGCACAGACAGAACCGGATCCGTGATGTCAAAATTACGTCACCAGCTGGTTGCTAATGGTTCGGGCAATCTGGTCCAAACCGGGAGGAACGCATCCCTGGACCATTGCCTGGTTTGTGTCTCATCCTCCTTTTCCTCCTGTCTCTCAAGGACATTCTTACAGACCATTATGGAATGCAGAAGGGAAAAAAAAGCTGAAGATAGGTGTGCATAAAACCTATTTGTAATTGATTTCAAATATCCTATATATAGTGAAATAATTTGAAATAATTCCTACAATAGCAATAGAAATATAATACATTTTACCATAGTGACATGGTTAACATCCAGTGTGTATCAGTTCAGAGGCTAATTATTGATAGTAATTCCACGGCTCTAATAATTTCTTCTTGTGATTTACTTTTTTATTGTCCTCCAACAGTACCTTTAGCACTTTCCTTGCAAATAGTTTGCATCACAATCTTCAAAACAAAACAAAAAACTATCTCAAGACTGATGGCTTAAAGGGAAGAAAGGAAATTTCATTTTATGCTGATCTCTTCTAAAATCTTAAACTGAGATGGGAACTAATGAATTGTGAAATTATATTATCAGACTGAGATGCATTTTTCCATCAGTTGCATCTCCCAGGATATTCACCTTTGGAATCGTCAACAATATGGAAACAGATATGACCTTGCTATCATTTTTTCTCCTGCTTTTAGAGGTTTCTCTACAACTTCAAGTAAATCAGTTCCATTTGTGCTCTAGTTTCATAATAATTCATTATCAAATGTAAGTTACCTCTCCTCCAACCTCTATATCACCAAATCCCAAAAGGACACAGAGAAACAGGAAATAAAAGCATTTTATTTTTCTTGAGACTAGGATATGAATCTGTGGGAGGAGTCCAGAAAGGATACAGAGAACTTGTTTTGTTTTCAGAACTTCATTCCCTCTTCCTTTCTTAGGAAAAAATGAAGAAAAGGCTGCGTTGACAATAATTGTTTGCTACATTTCTGATAAGCTGGGAAGCTCTGCTATTCACCAGGCATCTCCTACTCTGCTGTTTTCCAATGAGAGGCCCCCACCTTATGCCTGACTGACTCCTCTCTTGATTTATAGTAATTAGGTGCCTCACAGTCAGGCCAGAAGTAAATCTCAGCTTGCTCATTTTCCCAGAGAAGACAGGCACCGTTTGTATGGCATTATCATGGCTGACATTTGTTTACTTACAGGTGTCACATTGGGATCCCAGATGGTAACGCAGCACCATTTGCTTGTGGCACCTTTCCCCATTTTTCCTATCATCTACAAGTTTAAGTTCTTTGCAGCAAAAGTGACCTGAATGGGAGAACTTCCTTTGGTATACCTTCAAATTACTTTTTTTTTTACATAATCACAAGCCTATCACCAAAGGAGTAGAACTAATACCCTCATCTCTCTCTTGAAATCTTTAATATAACAGAAGGAGGGGGGCATTTGAAGGAGTATGTTTTAGTTCACGTTTGTGATTTGAGTGCTGTCTCAAACTTGCATTTCAAAACTATTGTGGAGTAATAGCAGGATTACTAGACATTTTATGACTCTAATCCTGCCAAATTTTGTTTGGTTGCTTACAAGGTTTTACGTATTTTTGAAAAATGGATGTCAGGATGTTATCCCGAATTACAGAGATGGCAAGACACAGAAAAAGAAGTTTCATATCTAGCCATGCCACCTCATTCTAGAAGGAGGTTGGCCTGACACTCATTTACTTATTGTCAAGAGATTTATATTTGATTTAATCAGATAGAAAGGTCAATCTGGATCTATATTTGTTTGAGCTCTCCTCTGTGTAGCCAAACCAACACAAGAATATAACATACTATTAATACAAGAGAGTGCAAGTCTAAGGTGTGCAGAAATTGAAATCTGAAAAAGTGAATGAAGTTGAAAGTAATTTTAGCCTTGCTACCCAAAAAAGCTCTGATAGGCAGAGTTTAATGAAGCATTAAAGTGATTGGCTACTCATACCCATCACAATCTCAATCTCTAAAGAAGGAATTGAAGTTGCTGCATTGTATATCATCTTTTACAACCCCAGAAGCTGTGAAAAAGCTATCAAGTCTGTGAAGTGTTTTGAGAGTATACAAAGTACTTTGAAGCCACTTAATTGTATTGCTTTGGAGCAGGTCTCCACTTCAACTGTGAATCTGTTTCATGTGGTACTTGTGTACAAGCTCCATTAAATCAACATTCCTTCAAAGCCTTGCCCATTTCCATTCCTCATTACATCAAATGATCTGAGCAAATGCTGTAATTTTAATGAGCCAACAGAGATTTTGAATGCTGGTTGAATGGTGCCAGTGGCTGTTTCCTCAGGCTTATAAAACCACTGGAGGGACCATTGCATCTCTCCTCTCTTCTAAGAACACGAAATAACAAATATGAGTTTGAAAGTGGGCAAACCAATTGTATGATGATAGCAATCTCTCAAAATCTAACCATTTTGCATTAGGAACAGGTATGGATATTTTCTTTTCTACTCCAGTTCCATTGGCACCCAAGGAAACAAAGAACACGATTATGAGCAACTTCTTTATGTAGCAACTGCTATGGACAGAAAAATATTACTTTTACTAGCATATTGACAACTATCTGTGGGAGCCTTCTCTGTGGGAGCCCCCTCCCTTTGGAACCAGCTCCCTCCAGAGATCAGGACTATCCCCACCCTGCTGGCCTTCCGTAAAGCAATAAAAACTTGGCTCTTCCGGCAGGCGGGGTATGAATGAAAGTTATTTTTAAATTATGGATAGCATTTTAATATGGCTTTTTTAAAAAATTGTTTTTACCTGTTATATGTTTCTATACATGCTGTGAGCCGCCCAGAGTCCCTCGGGAGTTGGGCGGCACAGAAATTTTAATAAATAAAATAAATAAATAAATATCATAGCTGTTGAAAAATATACTGGCATTTCACTTTTGCCAGGAGATAAGAAAGGTCACTGATGCTAGTATCTCCTAATGCCTAGGAGGGTTACTATCACAATTAAGAAGCAAAGCTGCCCTGTACAGTGATCCTGTAAAAAAGATCTTCAAGGAGCTTGCTTTCCTCTTTTGTAAGAGAAATAATACCATTTTTATTTAATAACTAATTGCTGTGTGAAAAACAGCCATAATTTACCTTGAGAAGGCATTTTCCACCATAGAGACCACCTGGTTTGCTTCACAGAGGTGACACAAATATGCTCAATGAGCATTTCAATTTGCTCCAAGGCCTTGTCTGGAAATTGTAAAGTTGGAAGAGGTTTTGGCATATGCATTCTGCATTTATAGCAGCTTTTCTTCTAAAGTGAAGGGCAAGATAGAACATCGATTTGCTGAGGAAATTTGAAGGAGAGTGTTGTACAGTCTTGATCAAAGCAAAACACCCATTCAAAACTTTCCACAGATCTAATAATTAATTTTCACGTTTGCTTCTCTCTCTTTCTCTCTTTCCCCCCAAATCTGTTCTCCTTTTATAATAAAACTTTTAATTACACAGTTAGGGTTAGGGACTGACTTATTGCTAATTTCTGTAAGCCATCATGGGAGTTTTAAGTAAACAGTAGAACAAAAATGCCTGAAACAATTAAAATATATCATATGCAAAAACCGGCTTTGAAGATGCTGCTTTTTCTAAACATATTAATCTGTATCTTCACCATATTGTGAGAGTCATTTAGTAAAACCTACAGCCTCATCTTGCTTAAAATACTTATCATTTTCAATTATAAGGAATATGTTTATTCACCCTAAAATTTTGTTAGACAACTTTTATTTATAACAAAGTAAATATTTGAATACCTAAGAAGACTAAACAACTAACATTACAAACAATCAATTATAATTCTGTACAGAGACTAGAGTTTCTAATTCAATGGATTGAATTATATAGCATTTTAGATCATTATCCTTTCCCAATTTTGCCTTTTAGCAAAGGTTCAAACTTCAAGACACTGCTTAGATAGTGAAACATTTCTATCTGCTTTTTGTCAGGTAAAAACTGCTGAAAGGAAAATGCTGGAATTTTTACCTTTTTTCAAAAGCTGATATTTTCCATAGTGACCTATGATGGCTCTTGATGAAAACAGCAGAAGTAGGGACTTAATCTTACAATATTCTTAATCACTGTAATAGAACTAAAAGCTGCAATCAGAAATGAAGCAAGGACATAGCATAATGCCTTTTTCAACACTTTAGACCCTATATCCCTCTAAAGTGCCATTGCTCTTGTTTTTTTTTAACTATTGGAAGTGTAAGTTCATTGCCATTGAGTCTTTAGCAGCTCACAATCTATTGGTCAAGGGCAGGGGTGGGTTCCTAATTTTTTTTACTGCCACTCTGTGGGTGTGGCTTATTTTGTGGGTGTGGCTTGCCAGCCATGTGATTGGGTGGGCATGGGCCTTGGGAGCTTGGCAGCGGCCGGAGAAGCAGGGGGCATTGCCCACCTGCTACGCAGCCCCTCGCAGCGGGAGGAGCAAGACCACGGCAGCGGTTCTTCTAGGAGGCTCCATCTGGCCTGAATGCTTCTCCCCATTCGATGATCCTAGGCTCCTGCCGCCCGTTCCCCCTCCCCTCAGCAGCTCGAGAAGCCTCGAACGTGCTTCGCGGTTCGAGGCGAAAATGCCTGGGATCATCACCGCGCATTCGTGGACTGTTGAAGGGAGGGGAGTGGAGATAGCTCCTGCCGCCTGTTCTTTCAGTGTCTCACGCGCTCCCTCAGCCATCCTCCCCTGCTTGGACTCACTGTGGGGTAGGAAGGCAGTGCATGCGCAGTGCCAGAAGCTCGGCTTCTGGGCATGTGTAGAAGAAAATTTAAAAAAATTTAAAAATTTTTTTTAAAAAATGACGGCGCCCAGGCACCGGCAACCGACTGCACCGGTACTGTGATGTCACCAGCAGGCCGCTACCGGTGCTATAGAGTGGACCGCACCGGTAGGAACCCACCACTGGTCAAGGGGGAGAATTTACTCTGTGGAAGGAGAGTTGGTTATTCCAATGTATCTGCTGAAGTAAATTGTAGCTCATGAAAGCTCATCCTTTTTTTAGTAAAATGTGTTAGTCTGTAAAGGATTTATTCTATGTCTTTTCTTTGTTATCAGTCTGCATGACCATGAGATTGGTATTACAGATCACTCCTTTCTGTCTTTATTCCCAGGCAAAAATGCATGGAGCATATGTTCCATAATTCTCCTGGTAGCATACAGCTAGTTAGGTGCAATGCTTTCCCTATCTTTGTCATATATTTTCTTAAATAAATGTTCTTTCTATTATAATTATAAAGCCTGCTTTCCTAATCATTGATCAGGGAACTTTCCCACAAATTCACATTCATAAATTCATAAAAATTATTTACAAAATGCATTGTGTAGGGAACTAAGGCAAAAAATGTACAAAAAAGTGTATTTTCAGCAATGTTCATCAAAGTACAAATTCTTATGCAACCTTAAACAAAACAAGTTCATTAAAACTGATATCTTCACAAATATGAGAAAATATACCAATACTTGAAATATTCACAAAGATAAGAAATTTCAAGAAACAGAAATTATTCACCTCTGGATGCAATAGTAAAAATCTGTCTTCCCAAACTGATGCCTCCTTATTGGCAGAGAACTAAGAAAACCAAAGGTCCCAACATATCTGCACACACAAAGTTAAGAAGACTGATCCAGAAGGATAAGAAACAAGGACAAGAAATATAGTAAATTCTAATAATTTATTTTAAATTCACTAAAGGAAAATATACTTTTATTTTCCACTTTTTAAAGGACATATGCTTTATTTGTGTGTCATTACTAGCTATATAAATGCTGTTCATGGACTTTATTCAATTCTTTATTTCCTTGTACTGTACAGATAGAATCTTACCAGGCTAAGCCTATGCTACTTCAAGCTAATGGATAGCTGGGAGATTGAATGGAGTGGCTATCCTAAATCTTGTCCTCTTCCCATGATCCATCTCTGAACTGTGCTTTCTCTTATCTTGCCCCTTTCCTTGGAATGTGTTCTCTCCTTTCTGGGAAGGAAAGGATTCTCTATTACTGGACTCTCTCACAAAAATGCAGAGAGAATTTCCAAATTCAGCTTATCATTGCCTTGGAAATATCCTTGATAGTGGCTAGGTACAATATGCTAAAGCCAAGCCAAACCTACCTATTGGCTCCAACGGCAGCTAATGACTTAGTATTAACTGAAAGAAGGATCAGAAGAGAATCACATACTGAAATCTCCAGTGGAAATGTTGCTGATCTATGCAGATTAATTTTTGCAAGGCTTCTTCTTCTTTTTGTTTACTTACAGTGTATATTTTAGGACACTATCTAGTTGAGAAGATCATGCGATTGTATGATACAATGCAGTAGAGAAAGAAATGAGAGCAAAAAGAATAAAAGCAATTGTGTTCTTTTTCTCATATCCTATGGGAACAGTTTTATGCCAATGAAGTAAGCAAATATTCCTAATGTATTTTAAAAACCTCTCCGATGAACACATTTCTAGTTAATACTGCACTATGATAGTTAAAATTGAATGCATAGTCTGGTTCCAGCTCCCTATAAATAAATCTTTTCCTCCATCTCTTATAAGCATTTCTATTGATTTCAAAGTCAATATATTATTCACAAACTGTAAGACAAAACATGGCAGGATCAGAGCCTTATATTGTAACAATATGTTGTTTCCCACCTCTTTGATATATTTGACTAAGCTTTCAGATACACAAACATGCTGCTTTTGCCACTTGGTAATTGTGATCTGATTTACTTTGCCACAAGAGTAGTTTCTATGTAATACACAGAGGATCTCTGCAATCCCTCAGGAATATTTGGCTTCCTAACTTGTACTAGCTTTGAAGTAGAAGTCTCACTTAATTCTGACATACGAAATCCTTTAAGAGAACATTACAGATTTGATCTGAGATCTATTATATATAACTCTGTGTTTGCTTCTGTTTGTGTTGTTGAGAAAATGCTCTAAATTGTTAACATACTATATTTAATGCAGCCTCTTGCTTTCTCCCCTGTTGACAGATGATATTGCAGAATAACGGTTATATTGCAGTTTGCCAGTTTGCTTCTAAATCAAAGTACTGGTTATCACTTATAAAGTCATTTATGCATGGATCCTGGTTACATTCTAGGCCTTCCATGGTATTACAATTCTACTATGTTTTAGATAATTGCCTGTTATTGGTAGGGTGCCCAGATACCTTTGATCCAAACTCAAGACAGTTTAAAAAAAATAGCGCGTGCGCATGGGGGCTTACTTGGGCGGAAACGCGCTTTTGGCCCGGATTCACTTTGGCGGGCGCGGGATTGGCAGACCCTTCACCCCCTTTCTTTCCCCCCTCCCCCAAGCTGGCTTTGCAGGCTCCTCAGGTGCCTTGGGGGCGAAAGGAAATAAAATAAAGCCACAATTTTATTACACGACCGCTCACTTTAAACTAAGAAAACATTTACAGTATTTTAAATAATTTATCACAACCCTGAAAGAAAGCATTAAAATATTACACACTAAAAATGCACATGAAATCTTCCGTAACAATACATAAGAGAATCTGCCTGAAAATGAAGCGATTGAACTAAAACACAAGTAGTGCAAACGTACTTTCATTTAACGTTCATCTTGATTATCCTAAAATTTTACAAAAGTTCAGGACAAATCAGGACGGGAACTCGAATTTCAGAACAAAATCAGGACATTTTCAGAATCAGGACAAGCTTCTAAAAATCAGGACAATCCTGATAAAATCAGGACATCTGGGCACCCTAGTTATTGGTTGTTATATGACTAGGCACCTGTTTAAACCTTCACGTGAAGTGGTATATAAATGATTGCAATAAATAAAGAAAGAAAGAAATACTGAAACGTATTGTAAGATACATGATATTTAAAAACAGAAATTGGAGAAGATGAAAAGCAAGCAAACAATGAAGCAACAGTGTTTTTTTCCTGTAATTGATAGATGGAACCCAGTTGATCTCAGTTCTAATAAATTAATTTCTGGAAAGGAAGGCTGAAACAATTTCCCTTTAGCTGCTCTTTCGTGAGCTGACACTGTATCAGATTGGATCTCCTGACTTATTATTAAGGAAAACGAGATATAAAACCTTCCTATGACTTAGGGTCTCATGTTCGAGGCAGGTCCAAAATGTCTTTCAGGTTTCCAATCTCAAAGTCAGCCCTTGGAATTATTCCAAGAGAAAATCATCACCTGGATAGTTTGTTCTATTGATAACTTATGTCTAATATCCTTTCTAATATTTAACCACAATTTATTTTACTGTCCCCTAGGCCAGTGATGGCGAACCTATGGCACATGTGCCACAGGTGGCACATGGAGCCATATCTGCCGGCACAGGAGCCATTGCCATAGATCAGCTCCACCAGCTGATTTTTGGCTGGCCACGCCCCCCTCCCAGGAGTCTCCAGCGGCCCGTTTTGAGGTAAGGAAAGGGCTCACGCAGAGGCTCTGGGAGGGCGTTTCTGGCCTCTGGGGGGGAAGGCCATTTTTGCCCTTCCCAGCCTCCAGGAAAGCCTCTGGGGACTGAAGATGGTGAAAACCGGGCCTCCCGGTCCCATTGGAAGTTGGCAAACAGGCTGTTTCTGGCCTCCGGAGGGCCTCTGGGGGGTGGGGAAGGCCGTTTTCGCCCTCCTCAGGTTCCTAGAAAGCCTCTGGAGCCTGGGGAGGGTGAAAAACGGGCCCACCGTGCCATCGTGTGCCAAAAGTGGGGGGAGCGGGGGATCGCACGCACATGCGTGGGGCACATTGAATTATGGGTGTGGGCACACACACATGCGACACCATCCTCCGCTCTCCCCCGCTTTTGGCACGCGACAGCAAAAAGGTTAGCCATCACTACCCTAGGCCAGGGGTGGGCAAACTATGGCTCTTTGAGGACCTGTGGACTTCAACTCCCAGAATTCCTGAGCCAGCCATACATGCATGACTGGCTCAGGAATTCTGGGAGTTGAAGTCCACAGGTCCTCAAATAACCATAGTTTGCCCACCCCTGCACTAGGCCATTGCAAAGTCAGTTTAGTGTAGTGGTTAAGACATCAGACTAGAAACCAGGGGACTGTAAGTTCTAATTTCACCTTAGGCATGAAGTTGGTGGGTGACCAAGTCTCTCTCTCTCAGCCCTAGGAACCAGGCAATGGCAAACCACTTCTGAAATCTTGCCAAGAAAATTGCAGGGACTCATCCAGGCAATCATCAGGAATCAACACTGACCCAAAGGTACCCCCCCCAAAAAAGCTACCATGCTTATTATTTATTCTAACATTGATAAAACATAATATTTTTTTCTCTTCCTTTTGCCTTTATGAAATATATTAGAAACAGTGACTTAGATTGAGACTTAGATAATTCCATTTAAATCAGTGAGATTTAATTTAATTATGGATAAAACCCCAATTAATTTAAGAGATTGAAGTTCAGCTACCGGTAACTACATCAACACGTCTCCCAAAGTCTGTCAAAAAATAGAAAAGATACATAAATAGTGCTGTGCTCAGTGTGCATCTGATTACCAGGAAAACTGAAAAAGCTACAAAAACTTTGAGATACAGTCACTGAGATACAGACAAAGCTTCAGACATCAAGATACAGAGGGGTTTTTAAAAGAGCTACTTTCAGGGCATTAATTGATTACACATATAACCAACCTGATGAAAAAGCAAAAATACATTATGCATAATCCAATATATTCCCCAAGGTATATTTTATTCCCCAGTAGTAGCTGCTTTTATGCAACCTTTGCTATGACTCAATTCATACATATATATAACCCTAATAATTCTTAGAGTACTTGAACCTCTGAAGCAATTTTCCTATATATTATTGACATATGATATTAATAAAGGATGGATATTTGCTATTTCTCATAACAATATTCTCCTGTCATTACAATGCTAATGACAAAGACCCATAATGTGATACATACAAAAAGACTTCAGGGACTAGCTAGAGGAAAGAGTTTTTGAGAAAATGTAAGAGCCCTAAAAGTGGGACACATATTAGACCTCTAGTTCTAAAATGAGAAAGATTGGGGTTGCCATTTCACTACAGGTATCAGCACTGAGCTAACCTTGCTTAGAATTAAAGAATGGAAAGAACAATTGATCTACAGTATGAGTATTCGGATATTATAAAAATTACCAGATATTCTATGTGATATAGGCAGAATTAGGAGTTTTGTGTGAGTATGAGAATCTAAAGGAATTTTGGAATTGTATTTTTAAGAAAACTAACGGGAAATGTCATCGCAATCACTGGTAATTGAGCTCAATTTAGGGAAACTTGTTATATTAGAAGAGCCATGGAGAGTTTGAATCAGGGGTGAAATTCAAAAAAATTCCCTACCGGTTCTGTGGGCGTGGCTTAGTGGGCGTGGCAGGGGAAGGATATTGCAAAATCCCCATTCCCACCCCATTCCAGGGGAAGGATACTGCAAAATCCCCATTCCCTCCCCATTCCTAGGGGAAGGATATTGCAAAATCTCCATTCCCACCCCACTCTGGGGCCAGCCAGAGGTGGTATTTGCCGGTTCTCTGAACTACTCAAAATGTCCACTACCGGTTCTCCAGAACCTGTCAGAACCTGCTGAATTTCAAACCCCTGGTTTGAATGAATTGTGAATATATATTTTATTTGTGGGGTGAAGAAACAATGCATCATTTTAATTTCCAGCAATACACCAGACATGAGGAGACACACCCAAGCTATGATAAAGGTGGAAGAGTAAAAGTCCAATATTATCCAACAGTCACCATTCAGTTACAGTGCTGTGCTTTCCCATTTTTTTCTGTAATTATTTGCTGTTATTTGAGAAGAAAATAAGCTTAGTCCAATAAATTCTATACAGAATGCATAATTTACACCTTTAAGAAAGATTCTGTCTGATCTGGTTAGTCCTTTCTTTAATTATCTTCATAAAAGCAAGTCTGAATTCCTGGAAGGTTTAGTTTCTATCTGGCTGATTGCTTTTATCCCAGAGATATGGGAGATAAACAGAATAATTTAGAATCCTTAAATTTTTTTTAAACTTGCACATCTGGGCAAGATTCTGCATGTCTATTGTTTACTGTAGTCATTATTTATTTTAATTGTAGGATGGAACTATAAGCCACACTTTCTGCTATATGGAAAATATCTGGATATTAGTCAAAATAGTCACTTTGCAGGGTTTGGTAGTGTTATGAATTTAGGATATTTCTTTTCCAAGACACAGACAACAAGGCATATACCAATCCAAGGCATTTATAAATGGCCTGGGAAAAAAACTATCATGTTATAGTGTTCAGCATAGTAATTTTGAATCTTGGGATAAGATGCTCTATGAAAAGGATTTGTAATAAATAGATGCAGCATTTATATGTATGAATAAATTATCACAAACTGTATAGTTAGTATTGCTATGCACATGTAGGTAAAAGTTTCTATATGTGATGTTCAAAACTTCTTTAAGATTAGAATTCATCATCTAAAGTAAAACTCAAAGTTAGAAGACACATTGGTGAAGTAATGTGTCTGCTAATGTTTGTAAAGTAATCTGCAGTACAGAACATAAAGAATCTCTGATTTATGCTAAGTCAAATCTTATTTATTCCCTTTATGTGCTGTTAAAGAATTTAGGAAAGAAAGGAATAAATTAAATAATGGGAACAACAGTAAGAAAGATGTATAGGTTCATGTTTATAAAGTTCTTTTAGAATCCTTCAAACAACCCTGCAAATAACAATATCATTGCCCTTGCCCCCTAATGCTTCAAAGGTATCTGGGAGAAAGAAAAGTGGCTTATCATTTTAAGGTCTAAAAGTACCTAAAATATTTTGTCTGATCTGAAAATTGAACCATAGGCTTTCCAGCTCTTACTAGCTTCTTCATCAAACACAGTGTTTCTCAGCGTTGCTGGCTGTGGAATTCTGGGAGTTGAAGTCCACACATCTTCAAACTGCCAAGGTTGAGAAACACTGATCAAACAGAAGAAGATAGAAATATTATCCATTTGATGCTTTCACTGTTCTCTCTCTAAGTGTATGCAAGATATTAGGAAGAGGATGGAAAAAGCTGCCATTTAGGGCAGAATACCAGTGATCTTTAGAAATATCCCATAGAGAAAAGATTGAGATACGGTGCATGTTATGTACATCAGTATTGTGAATGTGTATGACAGTCAGGCTTCACAAACATTTTTATTTATTTATTTTTATTTATTTATTTATTTGTCAAACATGTACAAGATAGCAGGTATAGGTATAAACATAAACATAAGCAACGTAAGTACAGTTAAATGAGGACAATAGGACAGTGAGATGGTAGGCACGATGGTGCACTTATGCACGCCCCTTACAGACCTCTTAGGAATGGGGTGAGGTCAACAGTAGACAGTCTAAGGTTAAAGTTATGGGGATTTGGGAAACAAACCACAGAGTCGGGTACTGAATTCCAGGCATTGATCACTCTGTTGCTGAAGTCGTATTTTCTGCAGTCGAGTTTGCAGTGGTTTACATTAAGTTTGTATCTATTGTGTGCTCGTGTATTGTTATGGTTGAAGCTGAAGTAGTCATTGACAGGTAGGACATTGTGTGGCAGATGATTTTATGAACTATATTTAGATTGGTTCGAAGGCGAGATAGTTCTAAGTTGTCTAAGTTGTCTAAGTAACATGTATTACACATGTATGTGTAGTACAAGTTACTAAACTAGCAATTGACAAAGGTATTAGGAGAAGCAAGATTGCCCTCCATTGAACTTAAAGATCCATTCAACCTAATGATTGTAATGGTGATGTTCAGGTATGATTAGTGTCTAGGAAACATTTAATATCTACTATTATTGTCATTTCTTAATTCAGTTGAAATAATAGGATACAGCTCTTCCCCTCCCCTCTCCCCCAGAAATTTGTACTATTCATTTCTTTTAATTAAAAAAATATTTCTTAAGACACAGAAATGTTTGATACATTAATGGATTTATTCATTAATGGCCCAGAAATGTCAACCCAAAGTAAATATTTGAAAGGTCTCCTGAATAGAGGGAACAAGGCATAGATGTGAAAGAACAAAAGAATAACTGAGAGGTAATGAAAATGAATATTTTATAACAATCATCTTTAGTAAATGTAGGAGGTTTTTTTCCTGAAATCATTACTATCAAGATATATTGCAACTATTTGTTTATTTGTTCTCTCAAGTTCAAATGAAAACTTCGTCATAATACTTAAATGGGGCTGCCATGATAACCAATAACTTTACTAAGAAATTTATTTTCTTATAGCTATTTTGTATTATTAAATTGCTAAACACAAAACTGAAATCTGACAGTATCATTCTATATTGTCCAGATGCTTCTATAAGTTGCAGCCAAACCAATAACCAAAAGATTTAACAAAAATGATAACCAACCCTGATTAAAAACTCCAAGCATGTAAAATCACATTTTTACATTCAAATGATAACCTCAGCTTCTATCTCTCATTTATTTGATTACAAACAATATTTTGTTGTAGAAAAGGACTATATAATATCAACATAGCAATAGCAATAGCACTTAGACTTATATACCGCTTCATAGTGCTTTACAGCCCTCTCTAAGCGGTTTACAGAGTTCAGCATATTGCCCCCAACAAACTGGGTCCTCATTTTACCGACCTCGGAGGGATGGAAGGCTGAGTCAACCTTGAGCCTGGTGAGATTTGAATAGCTGAACTGCTGAACTGCAGTCCTGCATTTTAACCACTGCGCCACCTCGGCTCTAACATCTGTGGTCATGAGTATTCCAAGCTAGTGTCTTACTAACAATTAAAAAGAAAGAGTATTACTCTCACTGAACCCCAGTGTAGCCACTTGTACTCAAATCCTAATGTCTCTTTGCTAATGTCTTCTCACCAGTTACCTTTAATTCTAATCTAGGGCTTCATAAGTAGGAATCTGCCTAAACTGTAGATACAAATATCTTTATCCTGAGATATAGACTTAGGTAGCTTTAATACCAGGAAACAGATCTCTTCTTATACACACATTCCTAGATTCAATCACAAAATTGACAATAAGAGGGTTTTGAGAGCCAATTTGGTGTAAGGGCTAAGACACCAGGCTAGAATCGGGAAACGGAGTTCTGGTTTTGCCTTAGACACAAAGCCAGATTGGTCTCTTTGTCACTATCCAGTCATTGTCTCTCAGCCCTAAGAAGAAACTAATGGTGAACCTCTTCTGAAATCTTGCCAAGAAAACAGCAGGAATTTATCCAAACAGTTGCCAGGAATCAATACTGACTGAAAGATACCTACATTCTTTCTTATCATATTCAGGTATAATATGTTCATCACTGAAATGTATTCATTTTATAAGTTTTATCTTATGAAACATTAAGTATGCATATACTTCTGGAGCTTGGAGCAGGATATTATAGTCAAGTCCCATTTACAGAATTCAAAAGAAGTAATATGACGGTATGCTGTCCCAAGAATAAACGGCTAAGATAGAAGTAGATGGAAGAGTAATTCAGTTACCCTAGATTTTATTATCACTTGAAATTATGGTGGAGCATCTGGGATAGCAATTAGGAACTAATGCACCTCATATTCATTGGGCTTTCTGCGCATCATATCTCCTTATAGGAGGCTTTCATAGTTGGAGAGTCACATTGACAGGAAAAGGATAAAATTAAAGCTGCATACCCTGTTTAAGTCTACCTCCAATAGCAATAGCAATAGCACTTAGACTTATATACTGCTTCATAGTGCTTTACAGCCCTCTCTAAGCGGTTTACAGAGTTCAGCATATTGCCCCCAACAATCTGGGTCCTCATTTTACCCACCTCAGAAGGATGGAAGGCTGAGTCAACCTTGAGCCTGGTGAGATTTGAACAGCTGAACTGCTGAACTAGCAGTCAGCTGGAGTAGCCTGCAGTAGCTGCATTTAACCACTGCGCCACCTCGGCTCCAATTTCAGACAGGTAGCTCTAACATATTCTCCAAAGCAGGGGTCTCCAACCTTGGCAACTTTAAGCCTGGTGGACTTCAACTCCCAGAATTCCCCAGCCAGCTTTGCTGGCTGGGGAATTCTAGGAGTTGAAGTCCACCAGGCGTAAGGTTGCCAAGGTTGGAGACTCCTGCCCCAGAGGGTTTTCTACTGATTCTTAGGTTACTATCCAAATGTCCACATTGCTGATAAAATAAATTGTCACATTATTGTAGGAAAAAGAAATAAATATTCAGATGGAAAAATAGTATGTATGATAAGAGTCGTTTGGTATATTCAGTTGACACTTCAGTGGTCATCAAAGCAAGAATCACTTTACATGTTAGGGCAGTTTCCAGATGCCAACTAGGAACAAGTCATACATTGCTTCAAAAAGTGACATCTTATAAAAAAAGCTATTTTATTAAATTCAATTAAACTTGGTATTAAATCATGCCATTCATGTATATGAATGAATAGATTTATCAGATACTAAGGTGTAGCTGCATTATGGAAATTAATCAGTACATGTCTTAGGGGCCTCTTGAAAGTATTTGAAACAAACCAATTATTCGGAGGGGCTTTTTCTGCAGGTAAGAAATAGACCACTACTCAGCAACAAGCAGTGCAAAAGCCATAGTTATTATCCTCTATGTGCGCGCATGTCTATATATTCTAATGCATGGAAATCATTCATTAAACTTGTAGCAGGTAAAAAGAAAGGGTATGAATAGCAATAGAGTATGCATGGAAAAAGAATTTAACCCTAAACTTTCTTCTTACAGTCCTCTAAAGCTAATATTCACATTATAACAAATAATAGCCACTCCCAAGCAAATACCATTTGAAAATAGTTTCTATAAGATAAGTGTAGGAGAGGAAAATATTAAATAATCATAGTTCAATGCAACATGTTTCTAAAAATGCATGCCAGATTCAAAGATTCAAGTAAAATCATAGTATATCATATAATATGATAATATAGTTTTGTTATGCTATTGAGTCTGTCTTGATGGTTGCAGATATTATCTATGATACAGTCTAAGGCAATAACATCAATGGGACAAAATTAACTATAGTTATATCCAAATGTAACCATAGCATTAAATGTATAGTTGAAACAAAAATTGTAAAAATAATTTCTTAATTCCAAAAGGCAAAAGTTGATGATTTGTGATATTTTTCTCTACTCTGTATTTAAAGCAAAGTTTCTCAATTGATAATATATATGGGTAGATGGTATATTTCTTAAATTACAAGCTATTACATTTTGCTAAATAATAATAACAAACAACATATAAAGTAAAATACTGTGAAGTGCTCTCAAATATTGATTCGTAAACTTAAATGGCTGGACTGAAACCATAAAAACATCTTAAACTGATAACTGTAGAAATTCAAAATAAGTTGCAAATTTAAACTTCAATTAAAAATAACAACAGAGAAAAACAGCTACACGTGTCAATGAAGTCTCCTCTTTCAGTAGGCCAGTCTAGGACAGGTACACTCTCTTGGTCAAATCTAAGTTAAATAAATTGCTTTAAAATTGCACTGAAACTAAGTGATTGAGTTTTAGCATGGAATCAGCCATCTAACCACTGCATAGAGTTTGATTCAGATTTGTTCACTGATCAAAGCAACTGATTTGGTTCTATGCAGGATACTTTAAACTTAGCTTTCTTCTCTTTTTGCTTTTGCATCATCCTGCTGTCAACAGCACAAGAACCAGATCTGACAATATGACACTGTGGAATGGTGATTGTACTTCAGCTGTCAGATGCTGCCAAATGCTGACCATAATGTGTGAGATATTGTCAAATGCTGACAGTGTTGTATTCTGGCTGTCAGATAGTATCAAATTATGGTGAACCAATATGTCACTGTGGAATATCAAATATGCATACTCCCATAGAATTTTTACAGAACATTTGCTATCAAAATTAAAAATTGTCTGGAGAACTGTGGATGCAAATTCATTTCAAATTTGACTCAGGTCTGAACAATTTAGTTTTTCCTGAAGCCCTGCACTTATTGTATCCCATATATACTTACTTGCTACTAAACCCCATTGGGATGATTGGTACCTACTTCTGACTAGACACATACAGGATTTCATAGTCAGTTACTTATTTTATATTCATGTTTCTTTACTATTTGAAGAGGTAGTATGAATTAGATTTAGGCTGATTCTGTACTAAATCAGATAGGGAAATGTCTAAGCTGAGGGAAGATTTATTCAGTTCTTCTGAACTTTGTTGGCAATTTGAAAGGATTTAAACATCAATACATTTGTACAAAAGCTAATAAATCTTCCCCAGTCATTCATATACTCAAAAAAAATCCTTCAGGATTGGAGAAGAGAATGGAGAAAAGTGACTATTGTAACAGACAATACTCTAACTACTAACACTTTAGTTTTATTACAGTTCTCTATTCATATTCTTTAAGGGAGTGTAAAATAATATATCACACATTATCCAATTGCTTTGCTGTTTAGCATTCTTTGCCAGTTCTTTCTCCCAGGTATAGGTAGAGTTTGTGAGATTGGTTGCTTGCTTGGAAAATGGGGAGATTCATGTCCTTTTGTCTCATGCTAATTCAAGATTTACAAGGAATTGTAAAAATTGAAAGCAGAACTCCAAGGCAGGTCGATTCCTCTAAGAACATATTTTTTGGATACATCATATTGGCACAGCCGGTGAAAACCAACTCTGAAAGTTCCAGTGGTTTTCACCTAATTAAAAGAATAATACTTCCCCCCTCCCCACTGTCATCAGTCATATTGTCCAATGAATATGGTTGGCAGGCTCGTCTCCTCCTTCACCAGCCCACCTGTTACGATGACCTTGGTTCCCACAGGAAAACGTTTTATTTTGACTGTAAGCTGGACTATCTAATCCCCCCTCCTCTTCTTTCTCAGGCAATTGTGAAGCAGGACAAGATGGCTTCAGCCAAGTTCACTTCAAAGTTGACAAAAGGAAGAAATGGATATAATTATCTAAGACTATGTTGTTGCAATGATTAGAATGCAGTATTGCAGGCTAACTCTGTCCACAGCCTAGAGTTCGATCCTGATGGACTCAAGTTTGACTCAGCCTTCTATATTTCTGAGGTCGGTAAAATGAGGACCCGATCGTTGGGGCTATTATGCTGATTGTGTAAACTGCTTAGACAAGAGTGCTGTAAAGGACTATGGAACAGTATATAAGTCTAAGTGCTATTGCTATTAGCACCATCAAAAAAGATCTGTCTATCCCAGTTCCTTGGGAATGACTTGATAGTAGATAAAAATGCCAAATCCAGTCTAAACATCTGGTTGACTGGGTGACCTACTATAATAGCAAAGCAATTGTGGTACATTTAAGACGAATTGATATTTGCTAAGTCTCTGAAGAGTGTTAAGATCAACAGAGAATGTTCCTCTCCTTTCAGTCTTTGGACATGAATCAATGGACCAACTGCAAATCCTGTACATATCTAGCATGAACTTTTAATATGTATAATTGCTTGATATTATTGTAACCTGAAATTCTGTTTACCCAGACGACAAATCTACCACAATTCAGATGATTTCAGATTGCTGTCCATGAAATGTCACATCAAAGCAGCCACAATTTTTGCCTTGAGTCCAGAGATGTTCCATCCCTTTTGCTAGCTATTAACTCATATGGCACAAGATAGAAAGGTACAAGACAACCAGAAAAATTCATCTGCTTGGTATGCTTGGAATACTAGAAGAAAATTCACATGAAAGGCCTTGAATGCATAGAAGATTAAACCTTCACTGTTTAAAAGGGGTTTAGATGTTCACTGTAAATTCTCTTTGATAAAAGAACAAAGTGATTCTGTCCTGGCAATAAAAAATATCTAAAAGATTTTACAACTGAAGATGTTGCACAACAGCCCAGAATCATGATGACATAGTAGCCAAATCCTTTCAGATCTCTATATCTTTCCTGGACTCCTTAGATTACTATATGTAAAATAATAGTGGTTATTTCCATATATTGCTTCCCTAATTGACATTTATTTTGTTCTTGTAGTACAAATTACATTGTTATCTGTATTTACAGAAATCAGTTTTTGTCAAAACCTCTTATAATGAAGACAATTATAAGTATGTGCTTTATCCTGTTTATTAATAGATATAATGAATGTCACTAAGATAAATAAACTAAATTAATTCTGTTTACATAGTTTAAAAATATAAAATAATAGCAACTTGTTGTTAGGTTGAATATCTGAATAACAATGATCCCTTAATTTGTTTATATGTTGTTGTTGTTGTTTTTTGCCAACTATTATATAGGTAGTCAGGATTTTGAAAGGCTCAAAACAGAATAAAATCCTCTGTAATGCTAATTTTCAATGTCATCCATGTTCCTCATGATTGTTGTTCAATTTTGTTTGTTTTAATTCTCTGTAGAAGAGATAAGAGTAACTATGCAAAAGACACAAAAGAGATTGAGATTCTCTAACAATTTATGATTGTAGATCTCTGGGACTTGCGAAACTGCCTTTTAATAGGGATAATGTTTAATGCTGTACACCAACCAGAGTTAATGTGTGGGAGTTGGGCAACCATATAAATGTGTCAACAAACAAACAAACAGAAGATTCCTGGCACTATCTATCAACAGATACAGTATGTCTTATTTTCACACCTTTCATTCTTTTAAGAAGTTGGAAAAAATGAAGGGAAGGCAGTGGGGAGGGTTACGATTGAAGATGAATTTGGTTTGAATTTTCTATAAAGTTTCATAATTGACGTATTACTTATACTGATGGGCAATGGCTCTCTAGGGCAGTGGTCCTCAACCCCCGGTCCATGGACCGGCACGACCGGAGGGTTACGATTGAAGATGAATTTGGTTTGAATTTTCTATAAAGTTTCATAATTGACGTATTACTTATACTGATGGGCAATGGCTCTCTAGGGCAGTGGTCCTCAACCCCCGGTCCATGGACCGCCACGGCATGCCAGAAACCGGTCCGTGCAAACAGGTGAAGCCCCATCCAAGGAATGCAGGCAGCAGGCAAAACCACGCCCCCTCTGGTCCATTGAAAAGCCTCCCTCCAGAGAACCCGGTCCCTGGTGCCAAAAAGGTTGGGGGCTGCTGCTCTGGGGTATCAAGTGAAATCTTTACATATTGTCCTTTTAACTGACATTGCCAGAACATTTTGAACCTATACATGCAAAGTCAGTACTCTATTATTGAACCATTATATCAGCTAAACAAAAAATATGGCACCTGGCAATAGAGGGAATGCTATTATAGCTGCTCCAGATCTCATTAGCAGATGGGAACAGAACAAAGTTGTAACTTCTTCCCTCTCTTTTGAGCTTAAAACCTAAGAACCTTTAATTCAATCTCGGTATCATTTTTCTGTTCACGGGGCTACAGAGAAAACTGACTATAATTTTCCATCCCTCTTGAACATATCAAACATTAGGCCTCTAATACAAAGATCAGGGTCTCTTGCAAATAGCCAGCTGCAAGAGCTTTCAGAGCTATTTGTGATTTGAGATCATGTATAGTCCTTGATATTCTGAGAACATTGTGGTTAATTCATGGTATACCAACCTTTTGTTAACATTGCAGCACTTATGACAGCTGCCAAGTTAAAAGTACCCATTAGATGTTTACCTGAGTTTTGAGCATGACCCCGGGCATCTTCCCTTCTATTTAAAAGCAGTGATTATTCAAGAGACATGTAAGCCATTCCTCATCTAAGAATCTATCTATTCTTCCAGAATTCAAACAAACAGATCTGTATCACAACACAAGCTATTAAAAGATGAAGAAAAAAGTAAGAAAGCTGGATGGTTCTCTAAACAAACACTGGGGTACAGTGAAGCAGCTCATGAGATTAAATTGGCAATTGGAATGCATTATAGTGCAGAAAGGGGAAATCCTTTCTCACCATCAACTGTCAGCACTAGGCAGAACTGGAAGATTAGGGAGCCACACTGTACAATGAAAATGAACAACTGTCAAATAAATTGCTGTCTCTCTGATGCTGAGAGAAGCACAGACTAGGAATTATGTGCAAGTACTGATTTGGCTACAGCACCCAAAGCTGAACTGAAAGGTGATAGCTGAAAGGATGTTACTGGTTCCTGGTCAGTGATTTTACTCAGCAAACCTGATCCCTTGTCAGCATTGATTACCATACCGAACTTACCAGTAGTTATTTTCAGCTTCACATTTAGGGTCTTTCTTGAAGACTGAGCAATGAGATGCAGGGACGATGGATTTCCTTGACATAAACTCAAGCATCGTGTGCATGTTTTACTGTTCCCAATAGACAAAGCCCCCTTCCAAATCATCTATAGGCAGCTATAGCTTTAAGAGCACAAAACACCACTTTTTAAATTCCTTCCTTTGTAAAAATCTCAAAAAGAATAACAAAATCCTAAGTTGAAAGAGAAGACAGTTTTTTAAAAGACTAAATAATTAAAAAAATAGCTAGAGGATAGGGAGGGTTTTTGTTTGTTTGCTTGCTTGTTTGAAAATAAAGATCAAAGAGAGACTGTTTAATCTTTCTGTGCCATTAAGAAAAGTCAGTACATGAAGTGATAATTACCAGGGTTGGCTTAACAAAGAGAAAACAAAGCCGAAACAAATTGTATTGCAAAATGTGAAGAATTCAGATATTTTTATTAATCATGGTCAAATAATTTTAGAAAGCAAGAGATAAAAAGGAAAGTTAGCTTCATCTAATTTCCCTTTACCTACCATTATGGGCAGGGTTGAACTTTGTCATGGACTGAACACTCCAATTCATACATGTTATTACGAATACAGTCTTACTGATTTTGCTAGGCTTTCATCTCAGATCTCTTTATCATAGAAAATTCTTTGGGACTCTTCTTGGACAAAATGACATGAAGGATATTTAAAAATGGAATCACCCATTTTTAAAATAAGCAGAATTCAGAGAAAGAGTTTAGATTATGTCACCAAGAGAAATGATAAGCGTTAAAGTTATAAATAGTTCATTCTACGATATCATTTTTCTGGTTGAAATACTTTTGGAGTTTATTGCTACCCTAATAGATATAAATTATAAATAACCATATGGTAGGAAAACAATGTTAAATGAACTATGATCCAAGTCAAGTAGGAACCAGAAATTTAAAGCCCACATTTAAACTCTCTCTCTTTCTCTGTATATATAGTCCATAAATGCGTAAGTGACTGTGGCAAGACCTTCCACTTCAGAGTCACACAAGCCAAATCTCTGCAAAGGCCTTCCTGATTATATCTGCTAACTGCTCTTTGAACAGGGGCTGACGGTTCAGGAAGTCCCAGACATTATACACCAATTTTGTATGGGAAAGTGCAATCCCATTCAGAACTAGAAATGAAAAGTCCTTGGATCTGGAAGGGTGATGTGTTTATAGAGCTGAATTTAATTCTGCTCCTCTCCATCCAAGTATTAGAGAAGACATTGAAAGCATCACTCAGGATCAAAGCTGAGTTTCATGAGATGTCAGGGCATCAAGAAAGACATGTGAAGTTACTTCTGAACACTTTCCTTTATTGTTCCTCAGCCATAGACAGAAATCTTGCCAAGCTAAAGCAACTATTTGCATTGCTACAGTTATACTCTGGGAACAGTTGGAGAGGAATCTTCTTAACTCTATTCCTCCTGATCAAAATTCCATGCTTCGCGTTGCTCTCTTTGACATCTGGAATGCAGCCCTTCCTCCTGGGAATCCAGAATACATTCCACCACATCAATATGCTAATGAATAGCCTCACTTGACATCTTCATGTACACGATAATCAGCAAGGGTAAGAGCATTGAAACTTCAGGATCTCCATAGGTAAGGACCTTTTACTCAATTTCTTTCTCCCTTCCCTCCCAAATGTTATCTCCTAGGATCATCTACCAACTGAGGAGAAACACAGATCTAGACATCTCATTCCTTGTGTCAGACTGCCAAAGGTTCTCCTGCTCTCAGGAACGCAGCAGCATTAAGGATACCAGTATTTAATCATACGTCTTACATAAACACTTCCCCCTGTTTGCCTTGACCTACTAGAGCCACCCAATGGCATAATTATCTGCAATCCAGTCCAATCCAGGGCAAGTTCCAGATCTAGCAACTAGACAGGCAATCTCACCTGTCGGCAGATGAACAAAGATCTTCTGGAGTGAAATTTGTTGACTGAGATCCTGGCCTGGGCAGAAGATGTAGACCACTGCAGGGCTTGGGCTGATAATGTCCCTCAATCTTCCTGCTGCTGAGACTGATCACTATTTATCTTAAATCATTGTCCTTCACTGGAGAGGAAACATGGCTCAAAGTTCCTGCCCCTATAGTCACAGCCAGTCTGCTGCATTTTCCAAGCTGTAAAACCTCAACCATGACTCCTCCCTTCCAACATTTTCAAGAATGTATCAAAACCCCACTCTAACGTCCACCCAAGATATTTCTTCAGCACCTCTAAACATTAGGCTTCTCCAATTCAACCTCTGTCCCAGCTTTGTAGTAGCGCAGAACACTTTATTAGAGCTGTCTTCCAATATTGTATGACTATGGTAATTTCAATTATTGACTCTTTATCCTCCTCCAAAGCAAAATAAACAATATCATTTATTAACATTCAGTTGCTGCTAAGTGGCAATCTGAGTAGGGGCATGATAAAGTGACATATTTTTCCCCCAGTTAGTAAGTCGCATGTTCAGATATATCTGGTCAGCACTTGTTTATCTGTACAGCAACTTAGATATTTGTTCCAATGTACAACACTAATCTGTACTTCAAAAGCACTTCCAAATATACTTGGTGAATTGTTGCAAGTACCATATAATGACTGAATAAAGGCTGTACATTTGTTATTCCCATTCTTCATTTATTAATCCCATTCTTAATCTTTAAAAAAGTGAATGTGATCCTTCATTTACTCATATTTGCAATGCACTTTTGAGATGATTTATTTATTTATTTATTAGTTGCATTTGTATGCCGCCCACTCCACAGAGACTCTGGGTGGCTCACAACAATAAAAATTCACATGCAACAACAAATATAAAAAAACAGTAAAAACAGTAAATATTAAAACATTAAAAAACATTAAAAACCACAATTTAAAAACCCATAAAATAAATCATTCATGGGGCCAAGAGCAATCGATGTTGTATTAAAATCATTGGCCCCAGGCCTGTCGACAAAGCCATGTTTTTACTGCTTTTCTGAAGGCTGGCAGGTTGGGAATAATGCGGCTCTCGGGGGGTAGTGTATTCCAGAGAGCCGGTGCTGCCACAGAGAAGGCCCTCTCTCTCTCTCTCTCTCTCTCTCTCTCTCTCTCTCTCTCTCTCTCTCTCCCCCTCAGGGAATGGCACAGCCCTGGGGCCCCATGACCCCCTGACCCAGGGTAAGCGGGCAGCATGCTTACTTACCTTTGGTGAGCTGAGCAGAGTAGGCAAGGTGCGGAGGCGACTGGTGAGGCACATAGCTGGGCCGCGTGGTGAAGCGAAGGCCTATATAGGGCTCGGATGGGCGGGGCAAGCGAGCAAGTGAGTGAGCATCATGCGGATGGGCAGGGTGGGCGAGCATTGGGTGGGTGGGCAGGACGAGCAGGCGGAGCGAGTGAGCAGCGATCAGGTGGGCCGGGCGAGCAAGCGGCAACTGGGGGACCGGTTTGGGGATGTGGCCAGCCGGCCATTGCTACTGGTTCGGTGACCTTGGCCAAATTTCCACCACCGGTTTGCACGAACCGGTGCAAACTGGCTGAATACCACCTCTGGATAACTCACTTTAAGCATATTTTTATATTTTTGAAGTATATAAAAGCCTGGGCTTTTTTATTAATAACTTGTTTTTATTTGTATGCAGCATGAAAAGTCTTAAACTCACTTTCTATATGACCAGGACAACAGCACTGCACAGCTGCAGAAATCTTAACAAGTTATCCAATGAAGAAATAACAACAGACCTTCTCAAATGACTCACAAGTCTACCATAATTTTATGGTTCTGAACCAGCCAATAACAAAGCATGGGAGGGAGAGAAGGGTACAACTACCAACTACAAGACTGGGTCTTTAAATTCCAAACAAGTTAGTGATGTTGACAGCTGCAGAAGCTGCAGTAACACCTGTAGGGCCTCATTGATTAGTAGTAGAGAAAAAGAAAGACAGGAGATAATAATGGCACTTTAAGCGATCATGGGCACAATGCACTGACCCAGTACTATATAAAAGCAGCAGTAAGAATAGTTTAAATGAAAGAGAGAGAGAAAAGTCAAAGCAAAAAGGATTTTTTGCATACTCTGTAAAAGAATAGAAGTACTTGAAAAATCCAATTAAGATGAATTCTTTTACAGGATGTCTATAGCTTCCAGAATGTCATGTGGAGTAGAATTTAAGTTATTCACTATTTTTCATATTTCCCAAATAACAAATATGTTTATAACATCCCAAATGTGTGAATTCTGACTGAAATGATAAGGTGTCAATAAACAAAATTTGAGAAATGCCTTGTGGTTCACATTGAGCAGAGAATATGAGCCCCGTATTTTTGTTCTTCAGAAGGTTACTGAGAAATATAAAAATCTGATAAAGTTTATTGTATGTTTTCTGCTTTATAGAAAGTGTCTGAATTATTTAATGTTTTGCATGAACATGGCTGGTTAGTCCATGTGATTAAAAATAATATGTGATAGAAAGTAAAGTATGTGTGAAAATAAATAGAATAGAGTAGTTCAGTTGAAAAGAAAATAAGATAAGGATGTGGTATGACTCCAGGTTTTTTAAAATGTATTTTGGATGAATATGTAAGTAACACTTACAACATTATCTTCATGCAATTTTGTGGGATGATTGCACATTGCCTAAGAACCAGAATGATTTGCAACAAATATTAAATAGATTGTATAATTCAACAAAGAGCATGGATCTGAATTAATCTATCACAAAACTAAAGTAGTTGGGCTTGACAAAGAAAATGGAGTGAACGAGAACAAGTAACACATAAATGATAAACAATAACAACAAACAACCCTGGAGTAAGGAGATCAATTTGTGCTTGATAAAATGTTTACTATAGATAGAGAAATGGAAAAATTGTAAAATGTGCAAATGCTGGTAGAAAGGTAGAAAGGTAATGAGATAGTTTGTGGTTTATTGCAGGTAATGAATGCTTGTCAACAGAAATGAAAATGAGTGTGAAAGTATGCTTCTCATCTTGTTATGCAGAAGAAAATTAGTTATGTCAGAAAAAACATAAAAGTAAGTTGAATGCAGAAGCATACTAGGATCATGAATGTGGATGATGAATGATTGTGGATTGAATATAAAAGTGAATAATAGTAAAACACTGGAATTGTTTGGTCAAAAAGACAATGAATAAGATCCAACACAGAAGTTATATGAAAGAAGCATTGCTATACAAGAGAAATGAGGAAACCAAAGATTTTGTGGGTCTCCTTGGTTAGAATTAAGGAGACCCACAAAATGTGGGTTAAAAAGAAAAATATGGTAGAAGCAAAGATTGCTTGCAAGGATTAGAAAGATGTGGAGAATGTATGGTGTTAGTTGAAACAAGGTTTATCTATATTTCATTTTGCTGGTCTTATATCATGCCTTTAATTTCTTTGATTTACTACATACTTGTGTTATTTGCATAATATTACTTAATTGTTTGATAGGGATGGAGATATTTTTCTATATGTTTATAAATGTGCAATTTGGAGAGGAAGATTGTATCTTATACCTTGGAACCTATTTAAATCCAATTTCCAACTATATGACATTTTTTTTGTCCAAACACCTCCAAATACAGGTAATATCTTTATGTCTGATAATGATGTGTATTAGTAATAGATTAATGATATTATCCTACATTTGACAGCTCAAATTCAGGCTACACTGAGTCCAATGAACTTTATCATTAGTTTTTAATATTCTTAGACAACCCAATAGTATGCATCAATATAAATATAAATGTTCAATAAAATATAGACAAGGACATTTTGTATTTATTTATTTAATTAATTTGTTTTGCAATAGTAAAACACACACAACTATTCCTACGAAACAGGCTTTAACATCACTAAAATTTAGAGATTGACCTTACATCTACTTTGGATACTAAACAAGGATAAAGAACCATGAATATTCTGTTTCATTTCAGACTGAAGCAGCAATTAAGCTAAGGGTTGTGTAGCGAGCAAATAAAGGTTTATGTATTCTTGAGCAGATGACTAAAATGTGGATGTAATCAACACTTTAATGCAATATGCTTGCCATCTTACTGCTCCTAAAGGAATAATGATGGCATTTTCTAAAGACAGACTTAAAGTTTATATCCCGTATTTTAAAGAAGAAGAATATGATTTAGTAAGAAATGAAAAGCATAGAAAAGGGATCTGTTAAAATGTATGGCAGTTTTATGTCAGTTAATTTTTTTTAGAAATGCCCTCCCTGCCAGAGATCTACAGATCTCAGAGGTTCATTGGGGAGAAAGAATGCCTAATCAGTCATTTTTGATTTGCACTGTAAATCTACACAAACATTCTATAAACTGATTTTTATGGGAGTGAGGGACTATGACTTATTATGAAGTTATTATTGCTCAGCTGCAATCCAATTGAGACTCAAGAAAATGCCAAAGTTTCCTTCTGTGAAAAACACTGATATCTTTGATAAGACTGTCTTGCGAGGAATCTCAAGAGAAAACCATGTTTTTATTTTGTGTTCCTAACATTTTTATTTGTTCACTTATTTAATAAATCTTTTTGCTCACAGTAGCCAAATAGACCTTACATAGCACAATAATCATAAAAATAGTCATAATAATTAAACATCAATATTTAAATCTATAACTGAAACAATCTATAGTTCTATCATCATCATCGCATATACAGTAATCCCTCGCTATATCACGGTTCACCTTTCACGGTCTCGCTGCTTCACGGATTTGCATCGTGCATTGTGTTCTGCATTCTGATTGGCTGATTGGTAAAACAGCTTGCCAAGAGCAGTGAAATACACGTGAGGCCAGGGATGAAATCCTCCCGGTTCGCACAGCTCAACAACCTGGTGGCGTTCGCGGCTTGGGGATTCCCCCGCCCACCTGGATGTCGGCATCTGCGTTCTTTTGCCCTCTGCACATGCACAAAGCTGAAGTTACTACTTCACGGATTTCGCCTATCACAGGTTCTTTTTGGAACGTAACCCCAGCGAAAAACGAGGGATTACTGTATAGCATAATCTCATCTCAGGTACTTCATATCACATATGCGTTCACAAGTAGTATCTAGAACACCAGATTTTTAAAAGTTACACTATATCTTCCAGACAAAAGTCAAGTCTTCTATCACTTTTCCCAGGTAATTGGATAGAAATAAACTTCAAAATAACTGTACTATTCTCCCAACTGTTGGAGGACCTAAACAGTGACTTCATATATTAAACAAGACAGGGGAGAGAGTCAAGCCTGCAGCACTCCATATAGAAGTATCAGAAGGCTTGACCTCTTCTTTGTCCATTTGTCCGGCATGCACTAAATGGAGTTTAGGAAGCAACTAAATCAACCCTGTCCAGGGCTTTGGCTCCTCTCTGATTCTAAGTCAGAACCCTGGGATATCCCTCAGATGTGCAGCAGAACCCTGGGACACCCCCCCAGATCCCTTTGGTATTCAAGTGGGTCCATCAATCACCAAAGGCAGACTATTAAAATAGATCCACCCTATCTGTGGAGAAGGAAGAATCTCAAGGCTACCTAAGCATAGTCTGACCTTACCGAGAGTATATTGACAGGACACATTGCCACTGCTCCAATAATAAGATCATATCTGGAGTGTAACCATTGTTGAGTTGGGCCATGGATGACTTGGGATAGGCCTATGATCCTCATGGTGGTTATGAAATCCTGAGCTGTTTTCGAGGCCAAACTCTAGGGTTGGCAGATTGAAGTCCTTCAGGGCCATAAACCTAGGGAACTCCCTTGCCAACCCTGACATGGCCTTCAGCAGCTCAGGCAAGGAGGTTGCAATGCAGCAGGAAGGCTGGTACAGTAGCAATAATCCCAAATGATTCCACAAAGCCAGTCTCAGAAACATGCTCTCACATGCAGAAACTTAGAGAACATGGCCCCTGAATGCCAAAAGAGATTCCTGAATAATAACTGTCATCCCTCCCTTGTGGCCTCAGCTGGTGTTAAACCCTAAACCTGGCTAGGCACATCTCCAAGAGGGTAACAGTCCCTTCTGGAGTTAGCAAGGTCTCAGTAATTCATGCCAGGTCAGCTTGCTTCTCCCTAATAAGTTTGCAAATAAGAGGGGCCTTATTAATAAGTTAATATTCCTGGCATTCAACTGCAGCAAGGGAAGACTTACCGTATTTTTCGGAGTATAAGACGCACCTAGTTTTTAGAGGAGGAAAACAAGGAAAAAAGTATTCTGAACCAAATTGTGTAGTAATATATTATTTAATAAAATACCAGTATAGCAGAATAGTTTTTACAACCATGTATACTTTTTACAACCATGTGCTCTTTTTACAACCATGTACACTTTTTACAAACTTCAAACTTGACAGCTTTAAGACTAGTGGACTTCAACTCCCAGAATTCCTCCTCCAGTCATGCTAGATGGGTAATTAGAAGGCAAAAACATCCCTTTTGTGAAAAACGGCCTGTTTTTTGGCCATTTTTTTTGCAAAAACGAGGTATGCAGAGGGTTTGGGAAGCCTGCAGAGCAGTCCTAGGGGGTGGGGAAAGGCAAAAATGCCCCCATTTTTTTGCAAAAATGGGATGCAGGGGCAGGGCTTCGGGAGGCCAAAAATGGCTGTATTCAGTGTATAAGACACACCGACATTTCCACCCATTTTTTGGGGGCAAAAAGGTGCGCCTTGTACTCCGAAAAATACAGTAGGTCTCTGAGGGACTGCTGTCCAGGGTATGAACTCAGAAAGTTGGAACATGCCACCAGTCTTAAACATTGGGGTATTCTCCCCTGCAATGGCCTGCCCTATCGCTCCCATCTGAGCATCCCATGCCCACTCAATGAATTGCTCTGCTCAGGAACTATCTACTCTAGATTCCTCACACCTCAAATTCCTTACAGTCTCCCATAGAACGTCTCTGCAGACTGATGAAACTGTCCCATAAGCACCTCCTGATAAAGAGTTGAAGCTATCAGACACATTGGGAAGACAAATCCTAGGTTTTTCCTCACTGCAGGATTGATTGCAGCAATTAACTTCATAGTCTTCAGAAAGTAATTCAGCAAGTTTATCCAGCAAGATATTGGAGGATGTATATATTGCAAGAGATAAAAAAACTTCCATAGCACAGCCTGTTTTTGGATAGTATGTTCTTTATTCAATAGTTCCTGTCTTCCCCAGAATACAATATATGTGCTCTCATTTTTTGGGCATAGACTTTAAGGTGCATCCACTAAATAACTGAATTGGGGCTAACCTATTCCAAAAGTGTGGATTTATATTTTAACTCTCCTTTTTCAAATATTCAATTCAATACAGTTTATACTGCAAATATAAATGTAGTATAAATAGAAAGGACAGATGAGTGTCGATAAACTCTGTATCTTCACAACACGGATGTTTATGTCAAAATATTCCCTAGCTGATCAAACTTGTAATCTAGACTTTAGCACACAATAAACTATGCACATTACGTGTAATGCTTACAAAAAGAGAAGTAACTTCGATATCGTTAATGCTTTACAGTTTTAGCAAATCTGTTAAGTCGTGCATCTCAAATCTTTGCTTCATTTTTCTTATTGTCAGCCCCGCTGATTAAAAGATGAAATTTATCTTAAAGTAATTGTTGAAGCTTTTATAGCTGAGGTTTACAATCTGCTCTTGTTCTGTCTACAAAATTTGGCCATAAAATAAGGTTGCATAGGATTAAAAAGAAGACTCTTTTTCTCATCTGCTATTCAATAAGTCAAAAATAAGGTACCCTAGCAGGGCATATGTGATTTTTCTAAGAAGACTACTCCATTAATTTGCTTCAGCTCTTATTTAGCACAGGAAACAGTCCTGATCTGACTTCTTTGAAAATCTGCACATACCTTTGCACCATCATCAACAATGTCTCCAAGATGCAGATTTTTCTTCACTATGAGATGGGTAGCTAGCAAGGATAATTGCATGGTGAATGAAATTCCACTGCACATTGGAGATGGAGATATCACATTAACAAGTTTGGACAGCTCCCAATGGACTATAAAATTCATTTGTGACTGAGATAACTCAGAAGCCAAGTGATGCAGTAGTAAAAGTTGGGACACATTAATTTAAGTTTGTAGAATCCCACAATATCCAGCAGAATTGGACAGACTATTCAATGTTCTTTGGGCTGACTCATGCAGCTGCTCTAGGCATTTGGCATTTATTACCTAGTTCAAAAACAACTAGAATACAAGTCTTGCAATAAACATTTTTCTGGTTCCTTCCATTTATGTAGAATTAGCTTATTTCAGCGAGGTAGCGCAGTGGTTAGAGTACAGCACTGCAGGCTACTTCAGCTGACTGCTAGCTGCAGTTCAGCTGTTCAAATCTCACCGGCTCAAGGTTGACTCAGCCTTCCATCCTTCTGAGGTTGGTAAAATGAGGACCCAGATTGTTGGGGGCAATATGCTGAACTCTGTAAACCGCTTAGAGAGGGCTGTAAAGCACTATGAAGCGGTATATAAGTCTAGGTGCTATTGCTATTAATATTATTTGTGCTTGTAATTATTTTAGGCTATTTCTAAAACTGTTTTATTCATTATATCTATGGAAGGTAACTTTAGCTGACTTCAGAAAGTTATGTAGCGTGAGATTTTTTTTTAGAGAAAAGCATCCAGAAAATCAAATAGTTCTAAATTTAATTTGAAAGTTAAAAAATTGAAAAACATAATAGCAAGGATTTGCATTATTTTCAAGCAAACTAGATAAACACATATAGGAGCTTTTCGGATAACTAATTGAAGATGAGCAAGTAGGATTGATAACATTATCTGATGCAGTAACAGAAACATGGTATATGGATCATAGCTGGAAACAGTGATGAAGCCAAAGCAGTTCATAAGAAAGGTATCAGAAACATAGTTTGTGAAGCAAAATTAATGTAAGACATGATAAATATCTAATATATAAATATCTAAAATACTGTCATATGCAAGAGCATTTTGAATTGTTCTTTGTTTAAACTGAGATAAAGACAATGATTTGTGAGCTGAAAGTTATATAAATAAAAGGTAATGTATATCAGGGCAAAAACTTTAACTTTACATATACACTGTTAAGAATCTAAATTGTATCTAACTAAAATCTTAAGGCCATTTTTAGACTCAGTGAAGATAAGTAGCATTTGTGAAAAAGACAACACATTAGGGATTATTAGAAAAAGTACTGCAAATAAAACAGCCTACTTGTGATGCTCTTACATCTATGGTATCTCTGCATCCAGCACACTATGTATAATTCTGCTCACTGTTTATTAAAAAAAAAAGATATACTTGTGCTGGAAAAGCTACAGAAAATGGCAATCCAATCAGTGTCCGCAATAATCTTCCCTATGAGAAAAGGATTGAATATTTGGGATTTTTAAAACTTGGGACAAATAGTAACAGTGATGGGCCATGATTGATATGTATAAAATGCTTTGTAAAAGTAGATGGGGATATTTCTGAAAATGCTGGAACCCTGAGTCCTCCAATGAAAATGAAGGGAGGGAAAGAAAGAAAGAAAGAAAGAAAGAAAGAAAGAAAGAAAGAAAGAAAGGAAGGAAGGAAGGAAGGAAGGAAGGAAGGAAGGAAAGAAAGACAAACAAAAAGAAGGAAAAAAGAGAAAGAGAAAGAAAGACAAAAGAAAAGAAAGAGAAAGAGAAAGGAAGGAAGGAAGGAAGGAAGGAAGGAAGGAAGGAAGGAAGAAAGAAAGAAAGAAAGAAAGAAAGAAAGAAAGAAAGAAAGAAAGAAAGAAAGAAAAATTATTGATGGTTTTAAATGAATACATTCCTGATGAACACATTTTCAGGGGTTATTAATATTATGGGTAACAGTATGCTTCCAAACATTAGTTGCAGGAAAATAAGACCAGGAGACATTTACAGTATATCTCTATCTTCTGTTGTGAGCATTCCAAAGGCATCCAATGGACCACTGTAGGAAAAAAAAACTAGGCTAAAATGGCCCTTGTTTATAAATAAAGGAGAGTAAGACCGAATACTAGAAAGAAATTTACAATGATAAGAGTAGTTAATCAGTGGAGTACTGATGGAAGACTACCTATGAGAATGATTTACCAAGATCTGTACTGGAAATTCACTGAATGACTTGGAAGATCTCTTCCCACTCATGCACGTTTATGATTCTATATAGTCTTCTGGTGCTGAACTTCACAGCATTTTATTCTTGTAAATAAAATGACTTAAGGGGATTTGTTGTAAATGTCGGGATAATCAATCAAAGTTTTTAGTGTGCAGCCATCAACAAGAATATTGGGCAGCTATCCTGAGTGATTCATGCAAAATATGTTGTTGTGAAAGATACCGTTCTCCTACAAATTCCAGCTCCTGATTCACTGTTCCAATTGTCCAAAAACACAGATGTCGCAGAAGCAAATTGAGGATATGGGAACAGTTATATTGGATACTATATTCTATGCCCTTGTTATAATTTCCTTTCTTCTTAAAGAACACATATATTCTCATTATATTTAGAAACATACGTGTTATACCAAAAGATATGGTAGCTTGTCATTCTGGAGGTGGTTAATGGGTTAAAATAAGATCTCATCTGCTCCCCCTGTGCATCCCTTTTCCTTCTTTCCCATCTTCCCAATTTTAAACCAATTTTGGTATTAATATTTATTGTTTTAATGTTTATCTCATTTTTATTATTGCAGTCTGCCTAGGCGAGATGGGTGGCATATAAGTTTAATAAACAAACAATCAAATGATGAATAGATTTTATATTCAACTTTTAATCATTATAGCCTGTATTTTTATATACCGTTGCTTTGAGTTAAATGGAAAAAATGATCCCTGCAAAAAAGAAATAAGGAGAAACATAATATACCAGACCTTGATAGTTCTACTTCTTGATAGAGTTCACTATAAAAAAGTAGAAGGCCTGGTGGATATGGACATCATTGTGTTCCTTGTTTTTGCAGACTTTAGAATGATCCATGAAAGAAAAAGGACAGAAACTATGTCCTTAATTCTGAAATGTATTAAATAAGATTTTACATAATTGTACTTCTTGATGTAGTCATTTTAATATTCTTATTAACCATCCATTCTACCTGATATTCTAGATAAGTAATAGGCCATTACTGCCCTCAATGATATCTTCAGAGCCCATCTAGAACAATAGATTTTCACAGTTCAGTGCAACTTAAGGGCAGATTATAGGCAATTTTGCACTTATTCAGCTTTTATTGATGTCATAAATTTATTTGACCTTCACCCATACTTTTCCTATTGAGATTATTTCCCAAACAACTAACAGCGCAGAAGTATTTTCTCTTGAAACAGTTCCCCAGGCACCTTCACACCAAGAAAATAGTTTACTGTTCAAAGTTACAAACAGTATTTAAAAGAGCCCTTGTGTTAATGCAAAAGCACTTTGTCGTAAATATCTGCAGCTCTCTGTCTTGAAACAGCAAAATCTTACATTGAGGAATGTAAAAAAAAAATCTGTGTGTATCAAAGGTGCGTTTGGTTTTGTGGTTTTGAGGAACTAAGCAAAATAGTATATTTTTAAAAGACCACAGTAGCACATAAAGTTTGTCTCTCTGTATAAAAAAAAGTGGCAATCTTCATAACACATCTGGAATTGGAGATAAAAAGGAACCTACGAATAAGTCATTCATATGTTCATTTGCTTGCATAATTGTAATGGCTTGTGTGGATACAGATTGTTACAGAAGATAACATTCTACATGAAGTGCTTGCAGCTTGCAAGCTGGGAAGTGACTTATTTTCAAGGTACCCAATCTGTGAAAGTGTACTGGATTTGAAAAATTGCATATATTTGCTACTGCAAACTTGCTTCAATTTGTAAATGCCATCCTGAGAACAGGACTTAAAGGTAATGGAAAGTATGATGACACATTTCAATAAATCTTATTCATTTCATGGCACTTTCTCAAATGAATTCAGTCATATCTACATAATTCTGCTATATTCAAAAAAAACCAATCTGTACAAGTCCCACAAAAATATTTAAGCCTGTTTGTAAATCTGTGTTTCTAAATATTGTTGTGTGCTAAAATGAATATTCTCTGAAAAGATTCATTTAAAAAGGCACGCTGATGTTTTATATGCCTAAATAAATAACCAACCTATTTATTGGGGGTCTTTTTAGGTCTCATTGTTCTGAAATTCTAAAACATTTGGGAAATTCAAAAGACAACATTGCCATTCCACCCATTACTCAAAGTGATTCAGATCTGGACACTGTACTAAAATTCACAAAGATCCAATTCTTCATGCATCTCTATTCATGAGGAGGTTTCATAAAAAAAGAAAAGAAACCAAGTGGAAGGAAATATGAAAGTCCTACTACGCTATTTGTTTATTTTATTTTTATACCATGACAATCACACAGTTTTGGCAGTTTATAGCATACATAAAATAATTATTTAAAAAGTAACCATAATTATCTTAAGACCAATTCATATGACACAATTGTAACTAATCAGAAAACCCCCATTTTATCCTGTTTTCTTATCTCTATTTGTAAACTATTCCATAATGTGGTGGCCATAGCATAGAAGCATCTCCTGTCTCCCTCTGATCTCGTGGCAGTGGGAGCTACCAGCAACTTTTCCAAAGTTGTTTCTATTGAATATGTTGATTCTGATTAAAGGGGCTATTCCAAAACCACCTGGTTGGTTAAGACTAGCATTTAAATTCATTCATTCATTCATTTAGGGTGAGCATATTGCTGCACATCCAAGATACTTCTGGGTGGCTAACAGCTGGAAGAAATATTTTTTTAAAAAAACACGAATATAAATCAAAACAAAATACAGATAAAAGTGAGCATAACATAAAAACCAAGGAACTTCACAATTTACAATACCAAAAACATACATCAGGCTCCACTAATAGCCCATCCCTATGAAGAACCCTTCACAGATTTCTGCAAGGCCAATCAGTTTTTGTACTGGGAAACCTATTAGCAATCAAAGCAGAGCCTGCAGCATAGATATAATGTATTTATAGCTTTTGATGCCACTTAGGATGTGTGCTGCTGCATTTTCCACTAATTGAAGTTTTCAAGTGGCCTTTAAAGGAAGCTGAATGTAAGTTGCATTGCACTAGTTCAGCCGGATGGTAATGAAAGTATGAAATCCCAAGTAAGGCTGCAATCCATGCACCAGCAAGAGTGACCAAAGGACCTTCTGGTAATAAACTCTAGCTACCCTTCTAGCAATAGCCATGAATCCAGAAGAATCCCCAAGTCATGGACATAGCCTTTCAGGGGAAGGACATTCTGTTGAGATAAACCTTTAGAACTCACAAAACTTCTCACCAAAAAGGTCGACTAAATCACCATCTTCTCCCTTAAGCAACTGACTTGAATCATTGACCACATTACCCCCAATCTGCAGACTTAGTAATTGGTGCAGGAAGATACAATAGTGAATAATATCAAAAGGGGAACACTTTCAATGCTTTACCAAACAATCCCTTCTACAATGAGATGTTGACCACATACTGCATGAAATTGACTACACACACGTGCTGACTCTTCACAAGAGCTAGGAAGGTCATGAAATGAGCCCAGAAATAGCAGGAGACATACTAATGGCATTTTAGAAGAACTCAAGAAGATGAAAACTGTTTAGAGAAATCCGTGTATTCTAGCTATTAATCTCCAATGAGGCGTTATCAAGAACGATAGCCTTTGCTTATTGGTAGCAGAAGAATATTGTTCCGGAATTTTAAGGAACCAGTGGATTTGGGAAAGTACCACACAAACTGGATTCAGCAATTTCACTAGTCTTTCTTTTCTCAGAACCAAAGACAAGATGGTATGGATGGAGAACATGAATAATGATGCTGAGGTATGAGAAATAAGCAGTGTTCATTATAATCATACTGTATGCAAGTTTCACATTAAAAAACAATGCTTTGGGAGCACATACATGGAGCCCTGCCATAAAATGGAAACATACACAGTTGTTTGAATTCTATAAACCAGGAACAGTCTCAGGTCTTTCTGGTAGTAAACCTGGCTCTAGTCTGGAACACCTCAAAAATCCTTCTAGGTCAGTTTTAGTTCAGTGGTTTTACTTCCCAAACCTACCAAACCATCCCTACAATGGCATGATCTGGAGATTTGGCATAACCCAGAGGAGGAATCAAATATTATGGAGTTCTCCAGAACATAAATTGATCAATTTGGTACATCCTCAAAAGACATCTGGAGATGGGATATTAGAATGAAAAACTATGCATAACCCTTGGCCATATCATCATTAATATATGCAAGAGGACTATACTTTACCTATTAGACTATCTCCAAAATTCTTTTTTGAAATAATCCTTGAAGTAAATTATCTTTAATCAAATTGAATGAGAACTGATAGGGGGGGGGGAATCAAAGAGTGTTTCTCTGTCCAGTAGTAATCTAAATTATTTCTGTCACTTGCAGTGGAAGAAAATATAAATGGAACAATCATGAATCAGGCAAGAGACAGATGCAAAGATCTTTCCACTCTTACTTCTGTCCTGGAAGTTTATTGTCACCAGTCTTTGAAGCATGCCAGGATATTCTGAATAGTAGGATGATCTGAACCTTCTAACTAATTCTTTGTCCTTTTTACAGATATGGGCTCATTACATGTCCTTATTTTTATTCCATTTTTAAAAATAAAAATACCATTGCAGACTGGGATACTATGCATTTTTAGTTTGCTATATCAAGCTGGAGGGAGAAAATATTAACTCATCTCTTCTACAGATTTCACTTCTTCCCAGGGCTCTATAATAACATACTTGCTTAAATATTAATGTGTAGCTTCAAGGAATAGGGTTTCATGACTTAGGTGAAAACTCTGTCATTTGGCTTCTTTCAAAAGTGTTTGGAAAAACAAAGTGGCATTGAATTGTCTTCTTCATTCTGGTCCAAATGTCAAGAAGTGAAATAAGCAGAAGGGAGATAGGTTGTTTCATAACTTGTGGGTACATATAATTGATAATATATTTATCTTGTCAGCTGGAGACACCTGTTATATGATGAGATGGGATTTAAGAAGGCCAGACAGGATTTTGCCCCAGTAAAAAAGAAGCAGAGCATTGGCAGCATTCCCCTAAAGGCAAGAGAAGGGAAGGCAAAGGGATTAACATTAATATTTTGCAACACATTCTTATTACATTCAGATTCCTTTTGCCAAGAGAGAAAAAAAGGAAAAGCAAGAGATTGGTTTTAGAAGATAAACCAGCAAGAGAGGAGAGTAATGGAAAGAAAACTTATGAATGGAAAGACAAAGAGTCAAATGTTCTCAAGGGAACACAGAAAATGTAATAACCAATTTTCTAACTGAGTTGGTACCATCCGTAGGAAGCAGAAAAATGACAGGACAGGGCCATTATGCCTTTTGGGAATTATCAATATTGAAATACAGTTATATTAAAATCATGCTCAAAAATAGAGATGTGAGTATAAAGGATATTTATTTTAATGTTAATCAAATCTTACAATTTCAATTCATATTAGTAGCCTAGTATTCTAACAAATTTTATATGAATGTAACTATATTCATTGTATTTCATGGAACAAATATTTATAACAGCAACAAATTGGGGGGAAAAATAATTCAGCATCCAAAATCAGTAGCAACAGCATCTTTCCTGAATTCAGCTTAAGCCTTTTCTTCTACATCTAACCCTTGTATATGGAAACATATGAAGGTTCTGGAGACTTCCAACCCACAGCTTACAAAAAATAATAATTCTAGCTGATTAGCACATTGATAAAAATTGCAAGCCTGCAAAATGTCTTTCTCAGCAGCTTTATGTAGATGATTGATGGCATGGAAGATAAAATGTAACCATCAGGACTTTCCCCTCATTGACCTAGTGATATGACAATTTCCAAACAGCTGATCAGAAGTCTATTAATACCATTTATATTAAAAGCCAGAGAAATATAAGTGGAACTTCCAAAGGGTAGTATCCAGTTCTGATCTTTCTCTATAGTCTTACATGGCTAATGGTACCAGTAGATGCCTTCCTCATCTCTACTTAGAGAAATTAATGCTGTCTCCATGCCAAATACATCTCTACACTCAGACAGGAAAAACAGACATAATCTATTTCATTGTATTACATTCATTGTATTACATTCAATAATGTAATAGTGGACACCAGCCAATAGCTATTAAAATCAAGTTAGGTCCAATGGTTCTTAAACAAGAGACTCACTACCACTTCCTTTCAGGTGGTAGAAATTTTATCCCAAAATAGAAGATTTAATGATCTGAGTGTTCATTGGCACACTGGAAGAATACAAGCCATATAATCCTTGATCAGGAGGGATTTAATATGCCAATAGTAGCAGGCAGAATCAGTTAAATAAACCAGTTTCATCATTAAATTATCTAGGCTAGTAGAAATTATGGTAAGAATTGACATGACATTTACAAGTAAGTTCAAAATGATTGATTACGGACATTCTCTGGACATCTGGATATTGAAACTGTGCCCTTGGCGAGGGGGCTCTAAGCCCAGCAGCCATCGGAGTAAACGTTGCAGATGGCAAGGAAGTGGACCAACCCCTGAGGGCCCCCATGTCCTGTGGGATCTCCCAGATATCATTGTCCATAATCTGCAAGTCTGGATTGTCTAAGGACATAGTCTCAGAAGGGTGCAGAGAGGCCAACTCCACACTGCTGGTACTTGGACCCTCAGAAACCCCCAAGGCTGGTGAAGGCCGACCAACCTCCTGTAGCCCTATGCGACTGTTGGTGGATTTCATGCAATTTTTTTTCCAGGGCCTTGGCCCAATGGCTCTCATCCTTCTGGGCCTTGGAAACCTTGGGAAGGTCAGTGGGAGGAGGGATCTGCATATGGGAGGACCGTTCCCTGTGGAAGGAGGGTCTGATCGATCTGGGGTTCTCCTCAGTAGCTATGGAGACTTCCGTGTCCCTACGCTTGGACGAAGAGCAGCCCCTGCGATGCTTGCCGCTGTGATCCGCCATGAGAAGGAGTGAGGGAACCCCCTGTGTGCTAATCACAGTGCACAGGCAGGCAAACAGCACTTAAATCGGTGTTAGATGGCCGCGGCCTTGCTGCTGGCAACAATGGTTACAAAATGCCCACCGCTTCGTAGAATAGCCAATTGAGCAGAAAATGGCCACCGTTCCAGAATGAGTCTCAAAATGGCCGCTGTTATCACCGACCCCCACGGCAATGGCTGGAAGGCTCAATTGGCAGGCTCACTGCTACGAAGGAGGCAGAGGCCATCCAATAGCCTCGTCAGGGAGTGGGAGGCCCCCATGGAAGGAATGAGACTGACCCGGCTTGCGGAGGTAAAACGCCCGCTGGAGGGCAGAGACCACCGGCCGCTCAAGCGTGAAGCTTCTGCAGCGAAAGGCAGTTCGAGACGTCTCTCCCTGGTCAAGCAGAATTGTAACTCGCAGCTACTCTGGCCGTTGGTCACCTGAGCGTGGAGTTCGTGTGACAATCAGTCAAAATGACAATGGCTGAACAGTTCAATGAAATTCAGGGAGCCATGAGGTAGCTCCGTGGCCAGACCACAATTGCTTCTCCACTGCTGGAAAAAAGGGACAGAGCAGCACTCCTGAGGTTGCAGTAGATAACTGTGCCTGTTGTAGCAAGGGGCTCTCGGCTGGAAGCTTGGCTAGGTGGCGAGAGCCAAAGCCCATTCTTGCAGTGTTCGACACAGCAATTGCAGATGAAATGGCAATCAGCTGGGGAAAATTACTCAATGACTGGATGGAATAACACCTCAAGAATGGGAGCTGGAAAACACACGTCCTTTCTTGCCTGAGGACTGAGTCAAAGAGGGATAATTGAGGCACAATGGCAAAGATATACAATTTGACAGACTCAGTCCTCATTGTCTGAAGGGATGGTGTCATCCCATTCCTGGATGTTAGCTCCACCCACTATGGAGAATAGATGGGGACGGGGCCAGTCAGAAGTGGTATTTACTGGGAACTACTCAAAATTTCCGCTACCGGTTCTCCAGAATTGGCCAGAACCTGCTGAATACCACCTCTGCTTTGCATGCATATTAAAAGCTAAAAAGATGCTGCCAGAGTCTCTGCCATTTGAATGGAGACCCACATTAACTTGTTGCCTAAATGATGGACAGTTACTAATGGACAAATTGGACAATAATGAACTAGATGGAACAATTTTCTATCCAACTCAATATGAAGAAAATTGATCTGCTGATACTGTATGTTAAATTGGCCCAAAGAATAAGTGGAATAAGTTTCCCTGTATGCCTGGCAGAGCAGATCCCCTTTCCCCCTCTTCAGTTGTTTATATTTGTCAAATATGAAGAAACTAGAAGTCCAACTGAGGATGATCATTTCTTTAGGGACAACAAAAGTACCTGTTCAGATATACAATGAACTAATATTAGGCTACCATATCACTAAAATCATCAAATCTGGATTGTAAACATTCGAACAATATTTGACACAATAAATACTATATATACTATATACAACTTTATATTTGGACAAATTATTTCAGGACTGCGCATGCTTATAAAATGTGCTTCAGGACTGGGCATAGAATTTCTCTGCTACTTGTAACTTACCAGCAGAAACTTTTTTTCATACTCATTAAACTAGCTGCATTTTTACAATAACTGTTAAAATGGCTGCAATTCTATTCTGGCTTCTGCTGAAGCCTCAAGAGCAATATGGCTGTTTTAATGAGTCGTAGAAAAGAGTGTTGCAAGGAGAAGCTCTGAAAGATTTATTCCAAATAATATTTGAAACATGCAATGAATGCTTATATGAAATAATAATATATGCACACATGAAAACATTGTTTCTACTATTGTTTTATGGCACTACAATGAACTTTCTGTTTGAAGTACGGCATATTTTTAGAAATTTCAAGCATTTGTTTTTTGCCTGATAGATAAAATCTATATCATATCACATTAAAATAATGAGCCCTGAATATGTCCAGTATTCCATGAAAAGCAAGCAAAGTCTATTCTGAAACAAAGCAGAAGAAAACGCACAAATGAGTCTGCAGTACATCTCATCAAAAGTAACATGAAAGGGAGTCTGGATTTATGAGCGGTTTGCCAAACAAATAAACATTTAAGTGCTATAATAAAAGCATGGCAATGAGCCACCCATCATGTATTTTAATTTTGGTGAAACCAAACATTCAGTTTAGTACACTTTGCGTTAGCAAGTCAATAGCAGTTTCATCCAAAAACCACATTCCATTTCCTTATTTTCACAGTCGTCTCATATTAATCAAATAAATTGACATTTTTTAAAAAAATGATAACTGAAATAATATTAAAATTATCTGAATGCCAGATTTTTGCTATTTTTAAAAGGTTCATTTAAAGTCACTGTCGCATGATACAGGCAGCAATACAAATATGATAAATAAATAATAAATAAATAAATTTAGTCTATTCTTCTTTGCTTCCCACAGTAAGAAAAAAATAGTTCAGACACAGCAAAAGCTTTTGATTGTAAGGTTTTTGAGGGCATTTATTATTTACATCTCATAGGGTTTTAATTAGAGCTGAGAGACTCATCCATTCTGAATAATTTATTTGATTAATTTTGCTGCTGCTTCTTGTTAGAAATTCTCCACCATGAGTCTGTGAAATTCATTTGTCATTTGAAACTGTTTGCACAATCGTCTCTGTAAATAATTCTTGGGTTGAGCTTGTTCATTGCCTCATGTATAAGTTTATGGGAAGTTGGTACGAGCCATCTTGATTGCTTCTCCTTGTAAGTGAAGTACTTATCCAAAGTAATTGTAGATGTGGAAGGGGAATTAAATGAGACATCTTTAATAGCACAATATCATTCTTATAGCAGATATTATCTGGTGCTTATAAAATGTGCTGATTCTACGAATGAGTGTTCACATGTGATCTTGTTCACAAAAGATATAAATCTTGGGTAAAGCATAAAAAATATTAACACATTCTCTATTGATAGTTTTCCAGGTTTTACTCATCAAGTTAAATATTTTGCTTAGCTTTAAATAGCCTACTTTGCTTTGCTCTATTCAAATAGAATCAGATTATTTAAAAAGTATTTATCTGTATATTAGGAAAGTATGTACATTTTCTGTCTGGACGTTTCTTATTAGTACATCTCAGAAGTGTCATGCATATTTCTATTTCTATATTTCTATGGACAATTTAATTGGACTACTGCTACAAGATGTCAAAAGAGAAAGGGTAGTTTCAGGATTGTAAAAAAGAAGAATTAATGTCCCTGGAAAGATTTATGGGCATGTACTTAGTCTTTCTTAGTCTCCCTCTTCCCATTTTTTTCTCTTTAGTATTCTCTCATTTGCTGTATTAAAATTTTGCATCCAATTCTGCTTTTCTTATTCTTAAAAAAAAACATGTGCATAGATGGCACCATAGATTAATTAGTTCAAAACCAGTTCTGGGTTCATCTAGCGACACCAACATCCCTCTGGGGAAAAAATCTGCCAAATTATAATTGTTGCTATGATAAATTGAGGAAATGGTCCAAAAGAGATGACAAATAATTTAATTTAATTTAATTTAATTTAATTTAATTTTTAATTTAATTTAATTTAATTTTTAATTTAATTTAATTTAATTTTTAATTTAATTTAATTTAATTTTTAATTTAATTTAATTTAATTTTTAATTTAATTTAATTTAACTTAATTTAATTTTTTAATTTAATATTTTTTTTCTATTCTATTCTATTCTATTCTATTCTATTCTATTCTATTCTATTCTATTCTATTCTATTCTATTCTATTCTATTCTATTCTCCAATCTGGATCAGTCACCAGGACCAGAGGTTTAATCTTCTGATCTTTCAGACACATGCTGGAATCCATTCTCAGGAGATTTAGTTTTCAGAGCCCATCATCAGGGAACTTCTTTCTTACTAGAATGCACATTCTGGTGAGAGAGAAGTTCCCTGAGGATGGGCTCCAGCACGAGTCCAAAAGCTCTGAAGGTCTACGGAGATTCTTAGTCATCCTATTCATGGTTGTACCAAAGGTGCTTCAGTTCAGAACTGAAGACGCTTCTTGAATGAGATGTGAAACATCTTTCAAGGAAAAACAAAGTCCAGTTGCCTTTTTAAAAAGCACCTTTAGGAAAGCTCTAAAGACTAAATCTCCAAACCCAGTGACCGACCCAGATTGGATCTTGCAACAATATCCTGGGACACCTATATTTGCCCTCATTGGTATATTGCAAAAGTTTTGGGCTTTGATTTACCATTCCTAGATACATCTTGGGCATACACTCAAAAGTCACGTAGAAGAACAAGAAGAGTATTACATTCCTCTGTTCACAACAGAATTCCTTATGAAACCAGACTTGAAATTTTCGGACTTCAAAATTTAGAAATCCACCGCCTTCGATCTGACCTAAGTGTAGCTCACAAAATTATCTGCCTCAATGTCCTACCTGTTAATGACTACTTCAGCTTCAACCGCAATAATACATGAGCTCACAATAGATACAAACTTAATGTAAACTGCTCCAGACTTGATTGCAAAAAATTCAACTTCAACAACAGAGTTGTCAATGCCTGGAACACTTTACCTGACTCAGTAGTAGTTTCTTCCCCAAACCCCAAAAACTTCAACCTCAGATTATCTACCATTGACCTCACCCCATTCCTAAGAGGTCGGTAAGGGGCATGCATAAGCGCACAATCGTACCTACCATTCCTGTCCTAATGTACACATATATTCCTCCCTCTTTTACTCTTATTCATGCTTGTACTCTTACATATATATTCAATCATGTTTTACTGTTTATACTTTGCTTATAATCATATATGCTTGACAAATAAACAAATACAAATACAAATACAAATACAAATGTGCAAGTCTGATATAAAATGTAAGGATAGTTGAAGGATTATGTTTAATAACTACATTTAAACAGATTAGGGACCAATTTATGGTGATTTAATTGGTGGGTTTGACAATTCTCCAAATGCTTTGTTGTTCTATCATTTTGGGATGTGAATACATGGAAATAAAACTTACTATTATTTTTAATTTTATTTTGCATAAAATTCCATATCAGTTTCCATTTTTAAAAAAGATCAATTTTAAAATTCACAAACTTTTATGTAATTGTCTCATTCAATTCCATATATAATTGTTTGTATGTGCATTTTAAAATATATTTTAAAAACCCTCAAATATTTGCTATATCTTTTTTTGCCCAACTTCATCCTAATGCATACAGTTTTATGTACTTTTTCCTAGATTATGTATTTTTGTGCTCATTTTTACTTGCATCTAAAATTTTGGAAAGGTGCACATGCTTAATACTTTCCACTACAAATTATATTTAAGATTGGTAGATTTGATTGCATTTATTTATTAAATTTGTACACAACCCATCTCACTATCGAGTGACTCTGCCAGCTTACAATGCTATAAATAACAGAATAAAACAATTAAAAGATGAAAAAACATTAAAACATTGGGCATTGCAATTTAAAACATCAAAATAAATGAAACGTTCATGCTTGTGTTACATAATGTCAAAATATTCAGTTTGGCAAATAAACACAACAAACATAAAATACTACCCTCACTCTGTCAAGGACCTAGGAAAATTCATCTCAAATGATCTAAGCCCCAGAGCTCACTGTAACAGCATTGCCAAAAAGGCATTAAGAATTATTAACTTATTTTTGTGAAGCTTCTTCTCTGGTAACATTGTATTGTTAACTAGGGCATACAAAACCTTTGCCAGACCAATTCTTGAATACAGCTCGTCTGCCTGGAATCCATACTTTATATAAGACATTAATACGATTGAGCGGGTCTAGAGGTATTTCACGAGAAAAGTACTCCACTCCTCTACTCACAATAGAATCCCTTATGCCACCAGGCTGAAATTTTGAGCTTGGACAATTTGGAACTGTACTGCCTGTGGTCTGAAATAAGCATAGTACACAAAATTGTCCACTACAATATCTTACCTGTCAACAACTTATCAGCTTCAACCTCAATAATACACAGGAAAACAATCGGTACAAAATCAAGGCAAACCGCTCCAAACTCGATAGCAGAAAATACGACTTTAGCAACAGAGTGGTCAATGCCTGGAATGCTTTACCCGACTCTGTTGTTATATCCTCAAACCCTCACAACTTCAACCTTAAACTGTCTACCGTGGACCTCACCCCATTCCTAAGAGGTCCGTAAAGGGGCGTGCATAAGCGCACCTGCATGCCTACCATCCCTGTCCTACTGTCTCCATTTATTTGTATTCATTTCCTTCATTCATGTTCATGTTCATAGTCATACCTACTATCTTGTACATGTTTGATAAACTAATAAATTAAAAAAAATTAAAAAATGTTTATCTGGCTATATGTATCCTGTTATACAAATACCATATATCACAAAAATGATCCCTAGCAAGCCAAAAAGTTCGTAAATTTTTTTGAAGAATGCATGTAATGTGTGTGGGATAAAGGAAGACTTCTACTGATTCTGCTGTTATCTGAGAAAGCACAATGCAACAGAACTGAGTGATGAATGTAAGCAATTGATGAGCCTCCAAAAAGAGATGATTGTTACAATGAAGATCTAACATTAGAATGTTCAGAATCATACAGACACAATGTAAAATAATGTACTTCTCCTTGTATGAGGAGGGGATATTTAGCAAATAATACTGAAGACTGCAAAAGTCCAATCATATATTTCTTATAGAATTTTCTTCCCTTCATGGAATAGTTGGGTCCCATCTTGTTGTTCTTCCAAAAAGCCCTAAAAATGTCAAAAGGCATGTAGACCGGAACGCTATACAGAGCCAATCAAATGACTGATTTGATTGTGTTGTTGCTGCCGGATAGGATAGGGGATTTTATTGGTTTTTATTATACGATAGATTTTTAAAATATTGTAATGTTGTATTGCAGTATTATAATATTGTAATCTTAGAGTCATCTGTATGGATAGCAATATGCATTTGGTTAATAAATAAACAAATATTTTCCCCAGAGATTACTAGATAGTTGCCATTCCATTATGTTTGTGGCAAATAGATATGTGCAATGCTTGTAATATTGGTGTGAAATATTATGAATGCCAAGCCCCATAAGCATCTAGCACCAAAATTATTCTGTAGTTTAAGCTTTTAGACAGCTGCAAAAGCAGGCTGTTCTGAGGGTATAATAGCCCAGTATAGAAATGACTAAGAAAGCGAGGATAAATAAAAACAAGTGGTATTTAAGCAAAAAAAGGGGGGGGTTTAGGACTCCCAAATATTAAATTATATTATGTCGCCAATAGGCTCAGACATGTTATAGAGGCAATTTTAGGAATAGGAGATTTAGAATGGTTGGAAGATAAATCCAAAAGTAAAACTTAATTAGATTGGAAGTTGGAATATATATATATTTATGGAAGGTGGAAAGAAATGGGTTGAAAGTATAAATAATTCTCTCTTGAAGTTTCATTGGGAAATTTGGAATAAATATAAAGGGAGGTTGCTCCCGAATAACTCACCATTATCACTGGTAGTAATTTTGAAGAATTTCCCAGGAAATTTGAAGAATAGTTTGAATAAAATTTTAATAGAGAAAAATAAAATGAAATTAAGGGATTGGTTAAGAGGAATGAGGACATGTGGGAAGAGGTTCTAAAAGGCAAACGGTTGTCTTGGTTAAATTACTGCCAATTGGAACAATGGACTAAAAACTCGTTAAGAGAAATGGGAGAGTGTAGAGAGTTAACGAAGTTTGAGGAGCTAATTGATAAAAAAGAAACTGAAAAGGGAAAAAATAATGGGATAAAAGAATTAATGAGTGGAATTTATAAAATGTTATTGGGGGAAGAGGTGCGGGAAAATTCAGGAAAGATGGTATGGGAAACTGACTTGAACATACAAATAGGGCAAAAGAGTTGGGAAGGAATTTGGCAACAAAGAGTGTTGAGAAATATGTCGGTAAGAATAAAAGAGAACTATTATAAAATTGTATGGAGGTGGTACCTAACTCCGGTCAGATTAAACAACATTAATCAGCAGCACTCAGCGAACTGTTGGAGAAGTTGTGGGGGAAAAGGAACGTATTTACATATGTGGTGGAAATGTAAATTTGTGCAAAAATTGTGGAAGATGGTGTTTAAGGAGATTGAGGAAATTGTTGAAATAAAGGTATTTATTTAGCGTATGGCTGGTCACACACAATATTAAAACACTTCATTTTTACAAATTAAAAACAGTTAAAACAGTAAGAAAAACCTAAAAAGGAAAACAGAAATAGCATTTCAAAGCTTAATATCAAGTTTGGAGATCCAGTCAGTAGCTGCCGTCGTTGTGCAGAGGAAGTCCCTACAGTCTCCTGGATATCTTCTGTTAGGGCATTCCCTCACTATATGCTGAATAGTCTGTCGAGGAGCCCCACAATAAATAATAAAGGTAGAAGAGGCACCAAAGATAGCATTACTCTCACTACTGGATGATACAAAGTGCAAAAAAGAAACTAAAGATTTGATAACAAATTTGCTGACTGCAGCAAGGTTAATGATTTCCAGGAACTGGAAGATACGAGGGGATTATTCCTTGGAAGAATGGTATAAAGAAGTATGGGATATTGCCATAAATGACAAATTGACATGTAATATTAAAGTAAGGAGAGGCATCATAAAAGTGAATGAATTTGATGGAATATGAAAGCAGTTCCTAACGTTTGTGTTTTCTGGGGGAAGTGGGATACCACCACCAGAAGAGGCCTTAAGATTTTGGAAGCAAGATGATCCCGAGGGGTGTGGGAGCACTTGTTGATTGGTGTATTATGTTTAACAATTTATATTTAAGTTAATAATTGTTATATTATGATTTATGTATGTATGTATGATTTATGTATTTATGTTTGGTGATTGTATTATTTGTTTAAAATAAAAAAAATTTAAAAAAGAAATGACTATGGAAAACTGACGAGGTATGTAAGCTTACTTTATTGGTTCAGCTTTGACTTCAGTTAAAACACATTATCACAAAACAATAGTCCTGGCTACAAACACAGATATATGAACTAAAGACAACACCTTGAACTGATTATTTATATTATTTCAATTTGAAGAATGCTATTTTAATATAATTGTTACTGTAAACATTCTTAGATTAAGAAGTGTTTTTTTAAAGTGAGATTAAATGGCAGGATCCGGAGTTAATGTTGCAAATAAATGCAGTGAACCAAAAGAAAATTTGTTAAATCAAAAGTTTTTCTACTGAGTTCTGACCTCTAATTAATCATATCCTACCAAGTTCTTGAGATGTATGATTAATATCCTATAAACTGAATGCCTGCACAAGCTTTTTTTTTTCATCAATTGCACATTTGGAAGCTCATACATTCTAGCATCCTGGAGGGTTATGAAAAGCAAATGTAATTATTAAAATCCTTTGGGTATATGTCTTAGCTGATATTAACTATGAATAGTTTGTTTGTATGCACATGCAATATTAATGGACTCTAAGAAATCACAGAGAGATAAGCTTTAATGCTTATTGTACTTAGGCATGACAGACATTGTTACTTTTCCAAATCTTTGTCCCACCTAAATAAAGACTGTTTTTTAATCTGATTTCTGAGGCATTCCTTTGGAAAATATTTTAAAGTTATTCCTTTATAATCCTTGTGCTCCTCCTAGCACTACTGAATGACATTCATTAGCTTCCAGTACAATATTTTATCAAGAAATATAACTCCTGGGGCACCAGAGATAGAACAATATTAAGCATTTCCAAGGTATACCTATTTTTATGTAGCAGGTGCATTTTTAATATTATGCCTTGAGGTAAAAATATATTTTGGAGTAGAATTAGGAAGAATAAAATAATTCATATGGACAATTTAAAATCTTCAAAATTATAAGCTGTTGTTACATCTCAAAAGGTATAGGGTAATGCTCAACCAACAAATGCTCTGTCCTACACATTGGCAAAAAAAAATCAGAACACCAAATACAAGCTGAACAGACAAGACCTTGAAGACGACCCTCACCCTGTCAAAGACCTTGGAATACTCATATCAAATGACCTAAGCGCCAAAGCCCACTGCAACAACATCGCCAAAAAGGCTTCAAGAACTGTTAACCTAATCTTACGTAGCTTCTTCTCCGGTAATATCACACTACTAACTAGAGCATACAAAACATTCGCCAGACAATCCTTGAATATGGCTCATCTGTCTGGATCCCACACCGCATATCGGACATAAATACATTAGAAAGTGTCCAGAGATACTTTACAAGAAGACTCCTTCACTCCTCTACTCGCAACAGAATACCTTTCTCAACCAGACTTGAAATCCTGGGCTTAGAAAGCTTAGAACTACGTCGCCTTCGGCATGACCTAAGCATAGCTCATAAAATTATCTGCTGCAATGTCCTTCCGGACAACGACTACTTCAGCTTCAACCACAACAATACACAAGCACACAACAAATACAAACTCAAAGTGAACCGCTCCAAACTTGACTGTAGAAAATACGACTTTAGCAACAGAGTGGTAAATGTCTGGAACTCACTACCTGACATTGTGGTTTCGTCACCAAACCCCCAAAACTTTACCCTTAGACTGTCCACTGTTGATCTCACCCGATTCCTAAGAGGTCAGTAAGGGGCGTGCATAAGTGCACTAGCGTGCCTACCGTCCCTGTCCTAATGTTCCCTCTTATCAGTACCCATCTTATGTATATAAACAATGTTATATCTATGTATATTACCAACACGTACTTGACAAAAATAAATAAATAAATAAAATAAATAAAATAATGCTAATTTTGCTTTCCCCTACCCATCTGATTGTTTCAAAAATCAGGTTTTTTTCTTTATAGGTTAAGGAGAAATTTAAAATCTTGATAATTTTTAAAAAACCAAACAAAATTACAGCTTACCTCACACCATGCCATTTTCATCAAAACTGGTTCATTAATGTTATTCTAACATCAATTCTCAAGTCATATGGTTTTAGTAACATGCAAAATTGTGTTATATTTCAGATTTGGAACAAACAGACCCACTCTAAATGTTCCTACGTTCTGACCAGAACATAGAAAACGGTTACCGTGTTCTGGTCATAAAAAGCAATGCTCCCTATGTTGCTTCCACAATATGGCAAATTATTTTATAAATCTCACTGTGCTGAATATTTTTTCACCAACTCTTCCATTACACTTGTATATCACAGTGCTTTAGGACCTCTACAGAATACGGTTTACATTTAACATTTAAGTTTAAAGTATCTTCTTTGCATAATCACCTGTAACTGAATGGGACTCCCATCTAAATAAACACATTCACATTTGCATTGTTAAAGAGTTTTATGCACATTATCATTTGTTTTCTGAGTGTAAAGTGCCTTAAAATCAATTCCCAAGGACAAAATAAAGTCTCAAGTCTATCACCTTATTTCCAACATACATTTTCAAGGATCCCACAAGGAAGCACAATTAGCTAGAAGCAAAGACATAGCCCCCATTCCTTGATTATTCAAAGTATCTGTTGTCTGTTATTCTTAGATTTTAATATTCTTAGCAGTAAAAGCAGTCTGGCAGTAGCACAAATTCCAAGAGAGAGAGAGAGAGAGAAGTTTATCTTTCATTGCATATATTCAATCAGAGATTAGAAATGCATGTGTCAGGAATGCTGTAATAGCGATTACATTTACATTTTCAAAATTTTGTTTATTGTCACCTCTTGTCCACTTTGAATGGAAGTTCTGTCAAAAATCTTCTCAAACTTATTTAACGAATAAATCACATTCATTTAAATATTTTCAGTCATGTAAATGTTGAACGTGTTATTTATTAAGCATTTCTCCAGTTACACGGTCTACGCCTGCAGCCTTACCATTTAAGAAGCATCGTTATATTCTTTCACATTATACTATGTCATATTTTCAGAAGTTAGTTAAGAGAAAAAATCAATTATTTTATTAAAAATCCTAAATGTGTAAATGTGTTAACAACTACAGTATTAGCATATATTAGCATCAAGTAGCTTTATAAAATTCACAAAGTACTAAGCTTCAATAAAGTTTAATTATTAACTGAAACAGTCCTGTGTAGATGTATTATTAATCCTTTGGTTTGCAGGAGCATTTTGATATTTTTATGTAAGAAAAAAAAATCCGCTAGATGAAACAATATTATTTCAAAGGCATAATTGCATAATTGTGGTAAGTAATCACTTGGTCATTCCCACAGCAGAACAATCTTCCGGAAAAAAAAAGATTCATTGCCTTGACAATGGAATGCAAATTTTAATATTTCTGAAAAATTGAGGCCTATTAATCCTGGCAATTCTTACTCTGAAACACAAAATGGGGGGAGGGGGGATACTTCCTTTGATCTAATTTTCTCTTTGAAAGGGAACTGAAAGATGGGGAAGGGTGAGGTCTTAACTCTGTTGTTTGAAATGTATTATAGAATAAATCTGGCTTTTCTGGAAGAAAATAACAAGTGCAAAATTTACCTGAAGATGCAGTAAATGAAACATTTCATAACATTTTCCAATTATTTTAAATCTTAAACAAAAACGGAATTATACTGAAACTACTATCCACAAGCAGTCTTTATTCCAAAAAAACTAAATTTATTTATAGTATATTTATAACCTTATAACTATATATCTATATTTATAGTATTTATAACTTTATAAAGAATAAAAGATGTTTCTTTTGATAACGTTAACATGGACTGAATGTATAAATTTGTAATATATGTGAATATAGAAATTCATAAACCTCTCCAATTTTTTGGTCATAATGGCAGATATTTGTATGATTTTATTGTGCCTATTTTCATTCGCATGGAATTTATATATGTCTTCCATTAACAGGCACACTTGTAATTAATTTGCCTAAAGTGTTGCTTTGCATACTTCGTCTTTTTCATTAAGGGCAATTCTGTACTGCAGCCTAAGCTGCTCATCAGTCAGTCCCAGCCCAAGAATGAGCTAGAACAATCGAGCCAGTTATCTATTTGCTTCCATGATACAGACAAAATCTTATACTAAACTTATACTCTTCTAACCCTAACAGATATACCTTAGGACCGTGGTGGCGAACCTATGGCACACATGCCACAGGTGGCACGCGGAGCCATAGCGGCCAGCATGCGAGGGTTCCCACCGGCAAACCGGAAGTGCGGAAAAACGCACTTCCGGTTTGCCGGTGTGCTGTTTTTTGCACTTCGGAGGGTTCAGGGAAGCTCCCTGAAGCTCCGGAATGCAAAAAACTACAAAACGGACAAACTGGAAATGCACTTTTCCGCACTTCCGGTTTGTCCGTTTTGTAGTTTTTTGCATTCCAGAGCTTCAGGGAGCTTCCCTGAACCCTCCAGAGTACAAAAAACAGCTCACCGGCAAACCGGAAGTGCGTTTTTCCGCACTTCCGGTTTGCCGGTTTCGTCGTCCCAGGCTCCGGTAAGGCCTTTGCGCGGGGGTGGGGGTGTGTGTGCATGCGCAGGGGGCAGCATGGGGGGTGTTGTGCACATGCGTGGGGGGGAGGGAATGGGTGTGGGCACGCAAGCGCGCGCGAGCGCCCCTCCCCCTTTTTGGCACGCGAGCCTAAAAAGGTTCGCCACCACTGCCCTAGGAATTATACGGATTGGCTATCCTAAATCTCTTCCTCTTTCTCAGATCCAGTTCCAGACTGCTTTGTCTTGTCTCACACCTGCTTTGAATGTGCTTCCTCCATTTTTGTGAAACTGCCTCTTCACTGTAGTTCATCATACCAGCTCCCATACTACTACTATCTGTTTCTTAAGCCAGATTCAAACATTCCAGACTCTACTATTGAGAGTTGGCAACAAGGTCAAGTTGGTGTGCAGTTCAGATTATGCATTGCAATACTGGATTGATTACCCCCCTACTTCTTGCCTTTTCCCACATTCTCTTTTTTAATCTTATTTTTTCATTATCGTATCAGTATAGTTCCAATGCTGCAATAAACTAAGCAGCAGAGTACATAAGTTTTTGGGTTTTTTTAAATCTACCTTACTCTATAAGGCTCTAGAAACTTTATCAGTTTAATGGGTGGGGGTAAGAAAGCAAGGAAGAGCAAGCTTCACCATCCTGGGGATAAACCAAAAAGCAGTCCACTGGAAGATTTAAAGGTCAAATGAACATTTCTAATGCCCCAGTTCCCATAAGTCTCCTGTAGGTTCTATAAGAGAACAAATATATCATTGATACACTGATATATTTGATCAACCTCTGATGCTATTGTGAGAACAAGTAGGACTGCTGACATATTTTTCAGAGACTGGGGATGTCTCCTGATACTACTTCTTTGTTGCAAAAGATAAATGGAGCATCATGACCTCACTGTGACCTCACTTGTAGGCTTTGGGACAATGTAGCTGTAAAAGTAATTGCAGTGAGTGACAATATTGGAAAGGGTAGCAAAAGACTACCTCTCCTAAAGAAATTATATGCCTTTCTGGACAATTGACATGTTTACTTGTTTTATTTTATATGAGAAACTGCATAACCAGATTTTATAATAGTTTTAACAGTTGAGTCAGAGTCAAATGAAACTGTGTTAAATAGGGGAAAATTACCTAGATAGCAGAGTAGTTTGAGCACTGCCTTTGATATGGGAGATGAGAGTTGAAATCCCAGCTGGTACCTACCTTACCAGTAAGGGTTCTTGGCATAGAATTCCTAATGCTTTATCTACTATCAGGTGCAAGCCCAGAGACAAGACAGTGAAATCAATCAAGTTCAATCCTTTATTTGCTTTATTTGGACAGATTTTGGGGAGGAAAATAAGAAAAAAAAATTCTGCCTACCATCATCCATCTGGCTAGCGTCCTTAGCAAACAGCGTGGAAAAGGTATATTAGCCTTGCAAAGCTCCCTTTGAAAGGCTGCTTTTTCAGCCTTCCAAAGCTCCGTTTCAGAGGCTGCTTTTAGCCTTGCAAAGCTCTGTTTCAGAGGCTGTTTTTAGTCTTGCAAAGCTCCGTTTCAGAGGCTGGGCGGGGCTACATTCTGTGTATAAGACACACCCAGATTTTCACCCTCTTTTAGGGGGGGGGGAAGGTGCGTCTTATACTCCAAAAATACGGTATAACTTTCTTACCTATAAGATATACCCTGTTTCTGCGGAGTGGCTACCCTGAACCTTTTTTTCCCATCCAGATGAGGACTGCTAACCTAGGCCTTTCTGTGAGAAAGCTCTGTGTTGTCAAAATTATCCCCCTCTGATCTTTCAAATGCACATTACATCACATCTAATTATGTCAAATATGAGAGTGACACAAACTAGGAGAATCATGACAGAACAGGTCTCACCTAGATTAACAAGGTTCATATCAGATGTTTGGGAACCAGGACAACCAGACCATAAGTGAGCCACTGGAACAAATCATACATGGACAAGGTAAGAGAACCTGGAATTGATTGAATGCTAGTACAACAGTAGAACTAACGAGAGGCCATATATGAAATGTATGAGTGCACTATACATGAACAAAAGACCTACATCCACACTAATTGAGAACCATCAAGTTACTCAATGCTTCAACATAATGAGGAGGAAGCTGCTCTCACAGCTTGAGATAGACCAACTATACTTTACAACCCAGACTCAAGAAGACCTGGAAGAACAACTGGAAGTGCAGCCAATATCTGAAGGTGGAACAGTCCTATTACCCCTTCCACTTTAGGGCATAGCAGCTGATATGAGGCATAAGATTATGGATAAGCTAGTTACAGTTAACTCTCAAAACTGGTAAATCTGATACTGCACTAAAAGATGCCAATAGATTCCTCACAACAATCCCTACCACCATCATACCATTCAAACCAATGAACTGACATATGCTATAGCCACTGTAATCCTGGAGATACTTGGCAACACAATCAAACCCCTCGCCACCCCCTTGGAAAATAAAGTTATAGACTAAGATCAAGGCAACTCAGAGGTTAGTCCGTAACTAACTAACCCAAAGCCTGTTCATCTCATGTTTGGACTACTGTAATGTGCTCTATATGGGGTTACCTTGAAGAATATTCAGAAGCTGCAACTGATGCAGAGTGTGCAATTCTTGGTGACCCTAGAATGGCCCATGTAACACCACTGATCCATGAGCTGCACTGGCTGAAGTCTTGTTTCTGGTGCAATTCAAGATGTTGATTATATTCTTTAAAGCCATGCATGACATAGGTCCAGGTTCCATGAGAAACCATCTTACCTCAATGGACTGGCCAGCCCCACCTGTGCCAGTAGAACAAACATGCTACAGTACCCAGTCAAGGAATTTTAGCTGATGGTGCCCAGGAGAACCTTTTCTGCCATGACTCCTGCCTTCTGAGGCATCTCCCTGCTCCCCCCTGATGTGAGATCTGCTCCCACCCTTCTGATCTTTTGTAAGAACCTTAATACTTGGCTCTTCCAATTGGCTTGGGTCCTCAATGAGGGGGTATCACACTGGAAGTGGTTGATAAATTAAGAGAAAATACAACCTACGCCCTCCCCATGCAAACTGCTCCCCCCTCCCCGTGTTTAAACTGTAATTTACTCATGATTATAATTCTATGTGGTTTACTTTAGAAATATTTATATTTTATGGTTTCATAGATTTTAATGTGGTAAGAAACCCAGAATTGTCTCAAGGCGAGATGGATGGCAAATGCATCTAATAAATAAATAATAAATAAATCAGTGGAATTACAGAAAGGTGTGAAAATTAATTATAAGACTTGATTACAGAAAAAAAATACAGGAATTGGAATCAATTTGAAGTCCTATAGATTGCTAAACAAAGATTCACTGCACTGACTACCAAGCTAAGAAAATATATTAGCCAAGCAGAGGCCAAGAAGATAAAGACTCTGTTCTCCTATCTAAGATGTACTTTCAACTGTAGTGCAGTAACTACACAGTAAAATACAGTAACACCCGGACAGTCAACAGCAGAAACTGAACAGTATTAGAAAAATATATTGCAAAAAGAGAAGATACATTACACCAGTACAAACTGGTTGCAGGGCCTGAGAAGAAACCATATGACTCTCTCAGAAAAAGGAACCAGTCACTATCATAGTAGTGGACATCCAACAGCAAGTTAGAAACATGAAGAGCTGGATAGCATCTGGTCCAGACATGATCCTTCCTCACCCACTGTCTAAAAAACTAACAGTAGTGCATAAAAGTGCAGCAGCATAAATGAGCCAGCTGCTTGTGGTAGCCTCCCATTGAGTTTGGCTAATACAAGGAAGGACAGTGCTAATCATAAAAGATCATTAGAAGGTAACAACACCATCCAACGGTCAGTTATAACCTGCCTCCCTATCAGCATCAGAGCTACCAAGCTACAGGATCATATGGGTCAGTACATGAGCACAACTCAGAAGGGCATTGGGATGTTCAATACCAGATGTTCAAAATACACATTGCTCATAGAACAGTTATCCAAGACTCAAGGTCTAGACAGACCAATCTGAACACAGCCTGAATTGACTACAGAAAAGCCTATAAGTCAATGCCATGAATCTGTGAATGCTCAATAATTCAATGACAACAGTGGAATTCAACTCAAAATAGTGGTCATCAATATTCCAAAGTGACACACTGTTCTGCATAGGCTTGAATCTCCTCAGCCAGAGAGTGATAAGGACTGGATATAGATAAATGTTCAAGGATAGATAGAACTAACGTCACTCACCTCCTCTGCATGGATGACATCAAATTGTATGCTAATAGTTAATGGGACATTAACTTGCGGATCCACCTCAAACAGATCTACAGTGAGGACATTGGAATGTCATTTGGACTGGAGAAATGTGGCCAGATAGTAGTCAAGAGAGGGAAAGTAGTTAAGACTGATGAGTGTAACTACTAGCAGTCCACATAGCAGTGCTAGCAGGGCTGGAACAGCTAAAATACTGGGAAGAACTAATAGGAAGTTTGATTGAGGAACAAGATTGAGGAAGTCACATACCACCCATAGGATGAGAAGGGAATATTGGTAAGTAGGTAGTTTTTTAGTAGGTAGGTAGGTAAGAAGGAAGGAAGGTAGGAGTGTGGATAGACAGATAAATAGACGATAGCTAGCTAGCTAGATTTAGGATTTTTATCTTTAAAAGCCTTAATAGTTCTATCATTGGCATAGTCCCACTAAATGTAACCTGAGGTTTCAGGAGCCTTAAGAATCAAGATAAATATTGTGCCATTGTTGGGCTATCATTGATGAAAGGATTTATATAAAATTAGTAAACATTTTAAACTCCCAATATAATGTTTGGGGAAAAATAATGACATTTTTTTTCTCCAAGCCCCATATCTTCCATATTATAATCAAATATGCCATTTTCTTCAAGTTGCATCGACCATTTTCTGTACATCTCATCACATTTTACCAACGTCTCTTCATAGGCATGGAAACCAATTTTCCTTGGTTTCTCTAAAAGGAATATTGAATTAGAAATGCCCTAGAGCCACTGAGAAATGGGAAGGCAGTGGGGAGGGGGCACACTTTTCACTCTTACAGCTTAGTGCAAATCATTAAATAACCTGAAATCCAGAGACATAAGATCCAACATCCTTAATACAAAACAGAGGAAGTGATCCAATTGCCTATCCTATGCCATTTTAAAAAATAATTTTGGTATAATGTTTGCTTCAGTTTCTCTGTGATAAACAGTAAAATTAAAGAAAATATCAGGACAATTTTATACAACAAGCATCCTTTATAGTAGAAGGAAATTTTTTTCCAAAGGTTTGTTCAACCAAATATTGGTCCCCAAGATGGTTTATATAACAACACTGACAAAATTAAAAATAATAAGAGAACATAATAAACAGAAAGATGAAAACCTGTCAGGACACATTTGAATAAATGTGAGAAAATCATATAATCCCAAATAAACAGCATAGTACAGGTAACCCTCAATTTACAACTGTTCATTCAGTGGTCATTTCAGTTACAGAGGCACTGAAACGGTGATTTATTATTGGTCCTTGCATTTCTGACTATTGCAGCATCCCTATGGTCAAGTGATCAAAATTCAGTCCTGGGCAACTGCATGTATTTATGATTATTGTAGCATCCTAGGGTCATGTAATCGCCATTTGGAGTCTTCCCAGCCAGCTTCTGACAAGCAAAGGCAAGGCAGTTTTGCTTAATGACATGATTCATGTAAAAACTGCAGTGGTTCACTTAACAAGCATGACAAAAGGCATACAATGAGCACAACTCATCTAACAACCACCTTGCTTACAAATGGAAATTCTTGCCCTAACTGTGGATATAAGGTGAGGACTACCTGTATTACGTACAACTAGTATTTTGAAACATGAAAGTCATGAACTCTAGTCAATATTTAGAAAATATGTTTTAGATTTTAGAAGGTATCTTAAAGCATACTGAGTGGTTTTAATTACTGTATTTTTTGGAGTATAAGACACACCTTTTTCCTCCCTAAAAGAGGCTGAAAATTTGGGTGCGTCTTATACTCCGAATGTAGCTTTTTTGAAGCTTTCCCCCCCAGCCCTAACGAGGTGCTAACAAGCTTTCCGGCTTGCAGCATTTTTTTATTCCTACTCCCTCCGATGTAGTTTTTTCCAGCCCTAAGTCTTTGCAGGCTTGTTTTCATTCCTACTCCCTTTGAAGAATATTTTTTTCAGCCCTAACCAGGGGATAAAATAATGTGCTGAAGCTGAACAGACTAAGGACGCTAGCCAGATAAATACCTGGTAGGTAGATTTCCCCCTCTATTTTCCTCCCCCAAAACTAAGGTGCGTCTTATACTCTGGTGCGTCTTATACTCTGAAAAATATAGTAATAGCCAGTCCAGATAATTTCAGAAAGTCCCAAGTTTTGTCACTTTCACAACATTGAAAAGAGGAAAATATATCACTGTATCAAATACTGTATAGCATTAGTAGAATGCTCATTATTTATATAAATCTACACTTTAGATGCAAATGTAAGGTTTTTTCCCCCTTTTCAAATCAGCCTTAACTCTGGCAACCACAGGGACAGGACATTACAGTTTTCTAGGCAATATTTTTAGAAGCAGTGTGTCATTGCCTTCTTCCTAGGATTAAGTAAGAATGACAGGCCAATATTACCCACCTAGCCTCATTCCTAAGGTAGAACCAGAACTCAGGATCTCCCAGTTCTTAGTGTGATGTCTTTAATCATTATACTAAACTAGCTTCCATAAAAAAACCCAAGTTAAACAAAAATACAATGCATCTATCAACAGACTGAGCATGTTAGAGATATGGTAAACAGATTTAATGGAAATGGATGACTCTTTTGTTCTTTTGGGGAGAGATATGCAACTTGAGGAATGATGAGATGAATGTGTGTACCAACAGACAACATTTCTATCATATCACCTTAAACATTTTGGAAAATCTCTCTCTACAGAGAAGTCATTTGACATAGGAGATTATCAGACTTGCAATGATGCAAAACATCAGCTGATGTTCACTTTTTCCATTTTTTTAATGAAAAGCAGGCAAGTAAAAAATGAAAGTGAAAATGGACTTTTATGCAATCTCTCCTTCTCCATCACCCTGTTTTAAAGGCTATGGCTAATTTTCAAAACATTTCGGTTTTCCAACAGTTAGAAGGGCTAGGATGGAAAGATCTGAGTTGAGTCAGACAAGGTCAGTTTTCCTCTCCTCATTCTCTTGATACACAACTCTAATTGCTTTTGGGTTTTGAAGGTCTGCATGAAATGACTGTGACAGAGAAAAATAAAATCCACATTAATGGTTGTTTAAACCAGTGTTTCCCAACCTTGGCAACTTGAAGATGTCTGGACTTCAACTCCCAGAATTCCCCAGCCAGCATTCGCTGGCTGGGGAATTCTGGGAGTTGAAGTCCAGACATCTTCAAGTTGCCAAGGTTGGGAAACACTGGTTTAAACCATGGAAACTTTATAAAAGGCAGAACGTCTGTGCTGGTTATTAGAAATATTTACTCATGTAAATATTACAATCTATTCGAAGTATCTGTGTATTGTGTTGACTCTAAAACAAACACTGTCCACTACATCACCCCTAGCTGAGTCTAATAAAGTACACTAGTATATTGTCATGTACCATTGCATTTCCAAATAACAGGATTGTTTCAAATTTGAGTTCACACATCAACTTGAGATCCATTCAGATTTTGTCTGCAAATGTTAAGGCAACCATTTTGCCTTTTAATCTGCCAAAATGTTTCAAAATTTCAAATGTTTGGCTGAAATCATTGTGTCTGGTAGGTATAGGATACAGTAACTCAAGTATTTTGTTTTTTGATGGGGGGAGTGGTGCGTCAATCTTGACTTTTGACAATTGCCTGGATAAGTCCCTGCACTTGGTTTTCTTGGCAAGATTTTGAAAATAGCTTACCTTTGCCCCATCCTGGAGTTGAGCCTTAATCACTACACAAGATGGATTCATTAATCCAAGTACACCAAGTTAAATTGTAGTTTATTTTGCTTTGCCCAGTAGAATTTAGCATCCCAAATATCATGGTTGATAGGATAATATTTGTTTTTTTTTGGGGGGGGGGTCTTTGAATTGGTTTTTTGACTCCTGATGACTGCCTGAACAAGTCCTTAGGGTTTTCTTGGTTATTTGGAAGTGGTTTGCTGCTGCCTGCCTTCCAATGCTAAGAGAAAACCCCCAAAACTTTACCCTTAGACTATCCACTGTTGACCTCACCCGATTCCTAAGAGGTCAATAAGGGGTGTGCATAAGTGCACCAGCGTCCTTACCATCCCTGTCCTAATGTTTATTTATTATTGGTCACATTTGTATGCCGCCCACTCCATAGAGACTCTGGGCGGCTAATGTTCCCTCTTATCAGTACCCATCATGTATATAAACAATGTTATATCTATGTACAGTATATTACCAACACGTACTTGACATAAATAAATAAATAAATAAATAAATAAATAAATAAATAATTAAATAAATTAAATAAATAAATAAATAAAATAAAGAATGGGACTGGTCAATTGGCATGAAGCCAGTTACTCAATTGGCTTCATGCCTAAGACAGTATTAGAACTCATTGTCTCCTAGTTTTTAGCCTGTGCCTTAACCATTACAGAATTATGTATCATTCCACTGTAGTTTCACAGCAAACACTGTTTAAAATGAGCCAAGCCTTAGTATGATGTGTGAACTATCTTTATCAAGTTACTGTCGAGTCTTTGTAAATAATAGTAGGCATCCGTATAAAAGCATATTCGTATGTGTATGTATATATGATGACTATAGCTAGCAATGAATAATGGACAATAAAAGCTTATGTGAAAATCAGCATGTGCCAGTTTGAATTCATGGTTTCTTTAAGCAAAGGTAATTGGCGGCATGCTGTGCTTTCAAGATTTATGGGACAAAGGAAATGATTTGCAATCATATCTCTCCAAGCAATTTTGCAATAGTGTCTTTGTGTTTGAGGCCTGAGGTTAGAAGGAAAGAACAGTGCCTCACGATTTGGAGGATGATTTACATGTGTGCTCACTTAATTCTTTCATAGCTGCTGGCCAAACCCTCTTCAGTCTATAGGCAGCAAAGGCAGATGTCCAAGCTGTTTTCAAGAGAGAAAATTAGCTTTTGCCAAATATATCTCGCTATACAATGAAATGTTATCCAAGTTCTTCCCCTATTGGTGTTTGCACAGTAACCTACATTAATATCAACAGCAGAAGGGACAATGTGATTCATTAAGCATTCCTTTTAAAACAATGTTTCATTTGTAGATTTTTTTTAACACTAAAAGCACTTTATAGTCTTTTTGCTTTCATTTCAGGCACAGTAACAACAAAAACAATACAAACGCAAGCTAAAAAGAGAGCATCAGGGGTGAGTTCCACTTACTTTCCCCACCAGTTCGCATTGCGATGTTTTGTGCATCTGTGCTCGATACGCTCGTGCGCACGCTCACATCCCCTCGCACAATTTGGCTTTCGTGCATGCTCAGTAGCTGGAATCGGCCCAAAACACAGCTGATGAGCTGATCGGCTGTGCTTCGGGTGAAGAAATAAAGGTCAGTATTAACCCGGGGGCGGGCGGGAGGGCCCTTTTTCAAGCAGCTGAACAAAAAAAAGATGGCGGCGCACACAGACCGGCACTGGCCGATCCAGTTACGTGACATCACCGGTGGGTTGCTACCGGTTCGGGCGATCCGGTCCGAACTGGGAGGAACCCACCCCTGGAGAGCATTATTTATTTGCATTTTACAAATAAGCACCTGGAACTACATACTGATGTCAACTACTAATTATGGATAAGATAAGTTTTGAACCCAGGTCTTGCCTAGCCAATATTTAGCATACATACTACTTTTCAGGATAGAAATTCAGCAACTAGAAAAATCATGCACTGTTCTCACTCCTTCCCAATACTAAACCCAGTATTAAAAATGTATTTGAAGAGCTGCTCAGAAGTTTTAAGTCCTGAAAAAATGTAAAACATTATACAGGGAATACATTTTTACATTTGAAAAAATGTAAAAAAAATGTAAAACATTAAACAGGGAAAGGATAAAGATTTTAGTAGATATCTAGTTAAGCATGAGTTTGATTGCTTGAGCTATGTGATAATGGGTCTGCTTGCTTCATTTGTGCTTCATTGCAAGGTCTTAAGCAGATGGCCCCCTATCAAACATAGTCTAAAACATTTCCTACACTGACAATTCTATGAAAACTTTTGTTAATGACCAAATAAAACCAGTGAGCCAATAAAACTTGACAGACTCATACATTTGCAAAGATTTTCCATGCTGTATGTTTTCATATATAAACAGAAATGGAAGCTTATATACATATTATTTTTTAAAGGAGAGAAATTATTGCTGGTAAGGCCATATTAATAGATGCTTATATCTGTTATACCAGTATGACCTCCTTATAATGTGAATACTGGCCTGGACATTGCCAAGTGGCTGAACTGGAGTATAAAATGTGATGAAACATACATACATTAAAGAAGAATGGGCCAATAATGAATGAAGCCTGTAGATATGAATATTTAATATTTTAGAACAGAATCGTCAGAGGCTGTGGAAAGCTGTATGATCCCCATGTCGTTATAGAAAATTTGCCATGTAATTGACAGTGTGCTGCAGTTAAGGAATGGTAATCAGATAATTACTAACTGTTGAAAGGATTTGTTCAAGGGCTTAACACAGATGCTCAAGGCTATTCTCTAAGGCATTTCTAGGCCACATGGAAGATAAAATGTAAAATTACTATCAACATACCTGTTACATAATCATTGGTGAAGTGGTGCTTGCATACTTGCCATGAGCTGTGCTCATATTATGAACTGGAGTGCTGTAAATAAATCCAAATCTAGAAAGATGGCTGTGTTTCACAATGGAACATCAATTACTATGCTTATGTACTGTACATCAGCCTACATATTACTCTCTTGCTCCAGTACATTTGATAGCAGAGTCCACATGGGCAGACATTTGAAAGAAAGTTTAATCCATTTAAAAGAAAAAGAAATTTAAATTATTCACGAAGGGCTTCTAAATTCAAAAACAGGAAAGAGAAAGGTGCTGCTGCAGCACGTAGGGTAAAGGCCAAAGACCAAAGAGGCATCACAGTATTGCAATTCTTGTTCAGCCTTTTGACAAAAACTATCAGATTTCCTCAGGAACTTTTAAATTCAAGAAAGCATGAATGCTGAGATAGAACTTCAGAAGTCTTTGTTTCCCTAAGTTTTATTTAGAAAAATATATAAATCAAATGAGTAAATAAATCAATATGCTTTCAACTTGTATTTTGATTGTCTCTTTGTGTTCTCTGTTTCATTCAATGGTGCCTTTTATTGTGTTTATTGTGAAACAAATATGGACATTTATCAAAAGGCTTACTTCATTCTCAGTGGTTTTTTAGGGCAAAGGCCAGGGGTAGGTTCTAACTTACCTCGCTGCCGGTTCGCTTCCTCCTGCGCCGCGTGGGTGCATGCATGCGCAGTGCCGAAAACCAAGCTTCTGCACATGTGCAGAAGCAAAAAATAGCTTCTGCACGTGCGCAGAAACAAAAAACAAGATGGTGGCATCTATGGCGCCGCCAAGAGAGCTGGTTCAGGGCCATGGCCAACCGGCGATCGCTCTCGGTTTGGTGAGCGGGGGGAAATTTCTGCTACCGGTTCTATAAAACCGGTCCAAACCGGGAGCAACCCACCTCTGGCAAAGGCCCATAAAGCAGGTGCTGCATTCTGATTAAAAGAGACTGTGATTTTCACATGTGTGAACACATTCAGAGGTTTCCTCCTCATTTAAGTAATCAAGTATAAAGGAAGATGTAGTAATCTACTGTTGTTTCATATGTAAATGTAGTTTAGTGCTGTTCTTTGTTTATCTATAATCTGCTTATGTCTGTTTGTATGCAACCACCAGTGTCTAACTTTGCTCTATTTTATTTTAATTTGTTCAGTTGCTACATGCTTTTGCTAGGACAATAGAAAGTGAATATTTTTCACCTACCTGAAGTCTATGCAAATCTTTCACTAGTATGCAGTTCTGGGTTAGAGAAAAGTCTACATTAACATTATCAAATCTAATTTGACCTTTATAATTCAATTCAGATCTGATCTCTGTTTGACTTTGTCTCTGTCAAAATCCAAATCAAATGTTTAGATCTGGAAGTCTTCCTGATGTTCAGCAGAGATTAGTCTGCCCTTCCTCCACCACAGCAAAACAAATGCTCACCTTTTTCTGATACAGGTTGATGTCATTGTCCATAAGGCTACTTTTCTTTTGCAACACACAACACACGTGTGTGTTGCTTCAAGGACATCAGTGGCATCAAATGTTCAGCATGCCAGAAAGAGGCAGAGAATAAGGAATTAGAACAGTGATATGATCACTGCCTCTTAAGTGCTCTGGAGATCAAGACACATCCAGATTAAAAAAAGTATCTTCTATGTCTAGTGATAATTTTATCAAGAATTTATTTGGTAAGTGAAGAAGATAAGAGAAAGAAATAAAGGGCGATGCAACTTAAGCATTGGATTTTAAAGCACTGTATGCAAATATTTTGTCTACCCTAAAACTATATTCTACTTATCATACTTTGAAGGAATACATACAAGGACAATTCAGTGCTATGTGTACTGCAGCATAATCTAAATGTATATAAAAGTTAAATTATAAATTAGATCTATGGAGTCTAGTGCGCATTCCATCCTTGAGGTTGGAATAAAAATATTTTCATCTGATCTGCCACAGTCCTGAAAACTAAAGCTAAAATAAGGAAGGCACTTAATAACATTGGAAGTGTAGATTGCCGTCTATAAAAACTTCCCTGCATATTTGCTCAAATTGCCCTGAAACCAAATTTTATAATAATAACAATAATAAAACCACAATAAAGGTAGCACTGAGTAGGCTTACTGCATATAGCAAACTGTCAAGACGATGTGGAAATTGACAGGTAGATAAAAGCCCTAGAAAAAGCCATAGCAAAATAACTTCTCCTTTACATTCAGCTCGTTATAAAGCACAGCCGTGCCACTCATTTTGCCATTACCTGTAACAGCTGGATGAGTTAAAAAGAAATTTTAGTTTCAGAAGGTATCAGTTTTCTTTTCCAACATAGTTTTAAATCTGTACTGTTGTGATAGTTCCCCTATTACTATTGCATGCTTCAAAACTGAGATTACGTCTTTACTGTCAGGCCATATATGCTCAAGTCCATTTGCTGATTGCAAATGGGAAACATTTTTCAAGCATATAAATATTGGGCACAGCTGGTGAGTTAAGTGTTTCTGAATAACATCAGATGGAAATGAGCAGCTGCCACATATTCAGAAAGGCACACAACAAAATGAGAAGGAAGTCTCTAGCTGAGAATTACCATGTTTCTTCCAGAAAGTAGCTGGCTGAATTCCTTACATCTTCATATATAGTGCATTGGCTAGAAATTGTAAACTACTAAAATTAAAAAGCAGTATTTCAAACAGCTATAAATTACTGTTGAGAAAATGCAGGAACTACAGTAGATAGTGTTTTAATGCTGAGTCTTGCTTCTCTAGCAAGATCAAGATTTAGCTAATCAACTTTTATGAGCAGGGTTTGAATCCTTTTAACTTGTGCAAATGCATTCCTGGTGTGCATTCCTTCATGCACTCCTCTTCTAGCTGTTTGCAATGTTGGTGGTTGCAGAAGACTTTTGTGCATTCCTTGCACAGCAAGAGTGACAATCAAGTACTGGAACATATAAAACCAGACATATCACCGGAAAGCAAAATCACAAAATTCCACCTTACATATTTTGTCATGCAATCAAATTCACTGGACAAGGCAGTTATGCTCAGAATGGTCAGTTGGAAAAAGAAACGAGGCCAGCAAAAACACAGTGTCTAGACAGCATCAAAACTGCCACCAGCCAGAATTTAAAACAACTACAAAAAGTTATGCAAGGTAGGAAAAGGTGGAGAGAGCCCCCAGTGAGTAGTGAGAATCAGATATGATTGAATGGATAGCATCATCGTCATCCTATTCAACTTGGCTGTATCCCAGATCAAATGGAACAGCTTTGAACAAACTCTGTAACTCTGCAAGGTATTTTGGGATTCTTTGCATGTGAAGAAATCGCCATTAAATAAATTGGGGAACAATGTTGAATATTATATTTTGGCTGCAAATGGTATTGGATACAAACCAAATGCAATAAAGATAGAGATTTGTAAAGTATGCAAAAATTTTCATTGTTGATAATCTGGTTTTTTTTTTGTTATTGTTGTTGCAAAGACACTAGTTTTTATAAAAACTGAAAAGCAAGCAAGAGTAATTAGTGAAACCCTCTCCCATGAAATGTAAAAAAACTTTAAACATGCTGTGCCAATTTTTATAAAATGGGGCAGTTGGTCCCCAAAGTAAAGGCAATGTGCCTACATATGCCATCTGTTTTTGTCCCAGAAGAGTCATAGGCATTTTTAAGCTGATGGGTTGTTTTTTACTCAACAGGATTTAGCATGCCTTCAGAATTAATTCCATTCTGTTTAAAAAAAATAAAATCAGACTCTTTTGTGGATTTTCAATGGCAGTCAGTAAGAGACACAAAACTTCAATGTTTAAATTTTGCTTTGGGATTGAATCCCAAATCAAAATGGATTTGACTTAATTGACTTGGCTTGACTTGATTTAAATTAGGCTATTTTCCAAATCTATCTTAACCCCAATTTTATAATTACTTTTCACCTTAATCTTTGAAGTCAACAATATAGAACTATTGGTCTGACAATGCAGGAAGGCAACCAAAACATAATTCAATTATCATGTTTATAATAAAATTCCATAATTTAAAGGGCCGCTCAGTCTGAAGATATAATATAAAATTATTGGATAACTACAGCTAAACAAACGTCTCATTTTTTAAATATTTTAAATTGAGTAATGTCCATGACATCTTGGGATTGATTTTACATATAAGTCCTGATGGTTCCCACAGCAACATTAACTCACCTACATTGCACATATCTAATAAGGTAGAGTAACCACAAATCTATGAATATACAATACTACAGTATTTCAGCAAATCTGACCCATCATATTACATTAATATTGATTTGTTCATTTAATAATAGATGCTTATTAAACCAGTGCTTTAATATTAGGAAATAACTCTATCCCTCCTCTTTCACTCTCCCAGCATATTTTATTAATACTTGCTATTTTACAGAGTAGAGATTACTTCTCTTTCAGAGAAAAACTGACAATATTATCAGGTGAAATTTAGTTACTAGTTTAAGAACATCTCAGAAATAGCAGATAACAAGGTTTTTAATTAAAGAACTGAAATGAAAGTAGATGACAGATGAAAAAAGGAAGAGAAAAAGACTATAATATCTGCAAAGGGAAGCCTTCTTGGTAAATAATGAATGTCCTTTTTTCTGCTCTCTTCTCTGGTACTATTCCTGTAGTCTAAACAAATGTAAATCGGGACAAATGTCTTTGTTACAGCAGACACATACAAATGCACACACAGAAACTCAAAAGATGTTAAATCCCAGCAACATTAATATTGCACACATCTAATAAAGTGATACATGAAAATCAGCCAGTCTTACCCAATCTGGTGCTATCTAGAAGTTTTGAACTAGAATATCTGGTCAACCTAGACAACAGATATCCTGTATTGGATTTAGGATATTTTCATTCTTTATTTAACTTTCAATATTGAAGAGATATATCTTGGTGTGGTAGAAGATATTTATTAACAGTTGGATGGGGGAAAAGTATAGAAAAATACAGGATATACTTTTAATATAATATTGTTTAATATAGTATTAAGCCAGTCAGTCCTAGAGGAGATCAACCCTGACTGCTCTTTAGAAGGCCAGATCCTAAAGATGAAACTCAAATACTTTGGCCACCAAAAAGAAGGAAGGACTCACTGGAGAAGAGCCTATTGCTGGGAAAGATTGAGGACAAAAGAAGAAGGGGACGACACAGAATGAGGTGGCTGGATGGAGTCACTGAAGCAGTAGGTGTGAGCTTAAATGGACTCCAGAGGAAGGTAGACAACAGGAAGGCCTGGAGGAACGTTGTCCATGGGGTCGCGATGGGTTGGACACGACTTTGCAACTAACAACAACAACAACAACAACAATAATATAGTATTTATTATATTATACTTTTTATTGGTTTACTTTTTTGTCATTTAGAATAGTATGTTTTAAATATATAAAATTACTAGACACTTGTTAAGTATAACAATAATATTCAGTAGGTGATAAAGCAGAATATATTCTTTAGAGTTCTTTGACAAATCATATTGTATTATTTCATGTAATATAATAAAACTATCATCAAAATTACCCTTGGAAGTCACAAAATTGGGCAGGTATGATCCATACAACTTCTTCCATGGACTGCCATAGAGTGTTATATAAAGCGTTAGCTGGAACAGTTTTGCTTGCTCTAATATTAGGCTAAATGGGATGTCAGTTATTAGTGCATATGGAGTGATACAAATCTGTTTCATAAATATCCCCATTGTCCTAAGATATGAAGCACCAAACAATTATTATGCCCCTGGAATACTCCCTGGTTGGCTTCTGTACATGAAATTGTATATATGTGCATGTGGGCAAGTTTGTGTGTGATGAGGGAAGTAGCGCATGCTATGAGCCGGCACTCTTCATGAGAAAATATGAGTAGGATAATTCAATGAATAGGATTTAATTGGTTAATGATTTAATAGGAAGTGTAATAGACATTTTCAAAACAAATGACAGGTGTAGATTGCTCTACTTCCTCAAAAGAGGCAAGTTTCTTCCCCTTTTCATTGTAAAGCTATGAGAAAAAGAACCAGAACCTTGCTATCTTAATTTTCCTACATCCAGATTTCTCATCTGAATGTCAAACACTTGCCAGCATTCTCGTGCTGTTTACTTTAATAGTAGAGCTCTGAGAGAACAGTTAACAATTTCCAGATCAGATTACTACAAGAAGTCTGACATTAATTCAGATGAGTCATTAGGAAGACAGCCCTGCTTCAATATATGACACCCAGAACTTCCTGACTGTTTCTCTTAGATTTAGAACATGATTGATTGCTGAAGAGGTTGCCTTGCTTCAGGATAAAAATCAAATGTATCTATACCAGAACCAGCTCAACACCTACCAAAAGAAACCAATTGACTCTAGCAATCACTTGGTGGATGCAGAGGTGGAAAAAATCCAATTCTCACTGCATGTCCCGCCACATACTTTGACTGTATTATTTTAATCTATGCCTTCCCTACCTGATATGAGATAAGTGCCGAAAAAATGCAACTTTAATTTGGTGTATTGCTCTTCCCTTCCTGAGGCTGACTAAATTTCTTACAAACCATTCCTTGATGGAATTACACTTGGATTCTTGACGGATGGAGCTACACAATTCTAATGATGGACAACAATTTAGTAATATGGATGTTCTCTTCACAGCTTGACAAAAATGCAGTAGATAGTTTGAAATCAACAGTTTCCTGGCATTCTTCAGTTACCTGTGAAGAGAGTAGCCAGATCATTGCTTCACAGAAAAGCCATTATTGAGAAACTGAAAAGGAGTCTGCCTTAATGATATGAAAGAAAAATTGGACTCTAAAAAGAAAGCAATCTAGTTCTGAGTTATATCTAATATTAATAATGTGGATTTCTCTTCAGTAAGCCTTGTTACTGAAGACTCTGTAAGAAGCAAATGCCAAGAGTTTGGCAGAGGACTAGAATGAATTGGCTTTAGTTGACCAGTTTTTTAAAAAAATATATTCTTTTATTGCTTTTAAAATGGTGCCAGAAAAAGCACAAAGATAAAAATACATGCATTGTGAAAAAGAAAAAAATAGAGTTTTTTTAAAAAAATAAATAAAAAACAACAAAAGAAATAAAGTATATCATTTTATATGTAAATAGTTATAATCCTACAGTTATGTAATGCAATTATTATTCAAGTACAAATATACAGTAACATGGCTATATGATATTGATGAACTTAAAGTGGGCCTAGCCAATGAGTTAAGGGATGAGATAGTATGATAGTCTTAATATGAGTGGCTAACAGCTCTTATGTACACAATATACATCCCACCTTCTCAAAAGACTTGCTTCCTTTACATTGACAACACTGAGGAAAGAAATCAAGAGACCAACTATCTGAAGTTGCCTCTACATAAGGTTCACATCTGAAAACAAAGTAGTCATTGGAGAATTATTGAGCCTTAATTCTTTTCCTAATAAAACTTATTAGCAGAGCTCAGTAGACTCTCCCCTCCACCACCACTGTCAGCCAGAAAAAGCAGAAAAAGCAAATACAGTTGATTTCTGCTTATATTGTGGAGTTTCCTGACATTTAGCAAAATTAAATTTTACTGTCATAATAGCTATTGCTTATAGATATGATTTGCCCATTCAACATCTTAGACTTGCAAGTATAAATGGAAACAAAAGATACCATAAGGAAATTACCATTCCATGTAACTGGCCTCCCATTTACATACAGCATGGGGAATGATTTGGCATTTATAATCCATATATTCTCTGGGATCAAGAATTACAGTAGCTTCCATAATTGCCAAAATATTTTTAGATTTTAGACTCCTACCTTCCTTTCCACCTCCAATCATTCTACTCCATTTTCACTGATGTTTTTGGAGAAAACATATTGCCATTCATTACTTACATGACTTGCTACAACTTTGGTTCATGGAGATCAGATGCCTGCTAAATGCCAATCTCCTATATTTTCACAAGAATTACCTTATTTAAGGAATCTCTTTATTTACAGAAAGGATTTATCATTCTGCATTTATATCCAGTATGTGTTGTAAAGAAAAAGGAAGATTGTCTGAAAGTGATATATGATTTTAGTGTTCTGAATTCTGTAACCATAAAAGTTCTCCCTACCAGTCTGTAAACTTCTTTAGTGGCTATAAAAGGCATATATTTTTACTTACTTGAATTTAAGAAGAGTTTATAATCTGATTCTATGAAACAGGCACATAGGTTTTAAAATTCTTATGGAAAGCTGGAGTACATAATAAAGCTTTCCTGTTTGGCAAATAATGCTTTTGTGTTTGGCAAACATATCTATCTATATATAAAAGTGAAAACCACTCACACATTAATCACGAAATCTCCAGAACCGTAAAGTCTACCATCTTGAAATTTGCCACATATGTTCCTCTTGGCTTCTAGGTGCTCACTAACAAATGATTTTTCAAAATGACCATCAGAGCATGAGTATTTCTTATATTATTATTAACAAGCTCTGATGCTAATGAGTTCTACTCCCTCCTCCCAACCTGAAAAGAAATCTGATCCAAATGCAAAACACAAGCAGAGGAGTTTCAGTTTCGCTTTTGCTTTCACAGCAGCAAGCAGCTTTACTACAGAACAGTTGAGCTAAGCCACACACAGACTCCTTCCTGTCTCCTTCTTGCTCACACAGCAAATACTGTTTGAGTTTCCAAACACCCCTCAACTCTCTCACATACTAACAGGATGCTAGCGAGATGAATACCAATGGATGCTGGGAGGCAGAGACAGATTTCCCCCCCCCCATATTTTTCTCTCAGTTCAGACGAATCTGTTCCTTCTACTGTAACACCAGTTAAAGGAAAAGAAGCAAAAAATGCAGGAAAAGATGTACAGATGCGATTAGGAAAACACAAGTAAGAGAAACTGCCTGTTTATCCCATGGCCAGTTCTATGTGGCATGCTCCAGAGTCAGTTCACCTGACAGCCTGGTCACCCTCCAGCCAGACAGCAAAACCAGGAATGTTGTTTACAGGGAGATCCTGAGCAATTCATCTGAGGAATGAATTTAAAGTCTATGCTATGCAAATAATGTCTTCATCTGTAACAGAAACTTAGCTTACCATCTCTAATGAAATAACACACTCCCTTTTTTAACTACTCATTAATTTTCAAGCTTTAAGTGTCAATTTATCAAGCCCCATCACATAGTTCATAGCAAATCACGGGTATCAGCTAGTCTTTGATATTTATGAGATTCATGAAAGAGAGTCTAGATCAGGTCTCCAAACTTGGCAACTTTAAGACTTGTGGACTTCAACTCCCAGAATGGCTGGTTGAGGAATTATGGCAGTTGAAGTCACAACTCTTAAAGTTGCCGAGTTTGGACAGTCATGGTCTACAGCAGGACTGTCAGACTCGCAGCCCACAAGCTGGATGCATCACATGCTGGCCACACCCATGACTGCTTTAGCGAAGGGGAAAAAGTCAAGATCTGTCATGTGACAATACTGTGATGACACGAGTTTGACACCCTTGGTGCAGATGATGATTTGGACTCTTACATACCATAACAGAATAACAGAGTTGAAAGGAACCTTCTGACTTATTCTAAAGATCAATTAGTTCACATGTTTGGATTATCCTAGATCTGAGGTGTCAAACTGGCAGCCCACAGGATGGATGCGTCACGTGCAGGCCACACCTACCCCAACTCCGCAAAGGGAAAAATGTTGCAAAACATCACATGATGGCAATGTGATGCCACGAGTTTGACATCCGTGTCCTAGATGGTGCTTATCAGCACAAATTTGTACTTATTATTGAATGTCAAAGGATTTCAGCATTTGGAGGGATCTTGTTAATATTATTAGCAATTTATGCTTGTTGTGTAGCTTCATCATAACTTTCTTAGTAGTCCTCGACTTACAAAAATTCAATTAGTGATCTTTTGAAGTTACAACAGTACTGAAAAAATGACTTATGACCGTTTTTCACAGTTATGACCTTTGCAGCCCCTCCATTGTCATATGATCAAAATTCAGATGCTTCTCAACTGACTCCTATTTGTCCCAGGGCCATGCGATCACCTTTTGCGACCTTCAAGCAAAGTCAATGGAGAAGCCAGATTCACTTAATGACCATGTTACTAATTTAACAACTGCAGTGATTCACTTAACAACTGTGCCAAGAAAGGTCATAAAATGGGACAAAATTCCCTTAACAACTGTCTTGCTTAATAACAGAAATTTGGGGAAATTTCTGAAAGTAACAGTAATAGTAACAGAAATTTGGGGCTCAATTGTGGTCGTAAGTCAAGGACTACCTGTAAACTCAATAACAAAGGGATCCCAGGTATTTTTTGACCCTGACAGAAATAGCAATAGCATTTTTCTTATATACCGCTTCATAGTGCTTTACAGCCCTCTCTAAGCGGTTTACAGAGTTCAGCATATTGCCCCCAACAATCTGGGTCCTCATTTTACCGACCTCGGAAGGATGGAAGGCTGAGTCAACCTTATTGAAGAAAGACTTCATCTCTCAACCACCTTTTGCCACCCATGCTTTACATAATTCATCTGTTGTTCAAACAGACACATTTGACTTTTATGAGGTGTTTTCTCCTAGGCAACTGCTAACTTGGGGTAAGATCTTCTATGCCAGGGGTCTCCAACCTTGGCAACTTTAAGACTTGTGGACTTCAACTCCCAGAATTCCTCAGCCAGCCATTCTAGGAGTTGAAGTCCACAAGTCTTAAAGTTGGCAAGGTTGGAGACCCCTGTAATCTATGCTATGCCTTTTCTTTGACATAATTGTAATATTTTGAAAGTATGAACTTTCATCATACTTTTTTGGAATTAAAAGTTACCTTTTAAAATTACAGACACCTCTTGGAGGGAGGCAGCCTATTTTACCATGCTCAGATTGACAATAAGAACGCGGAACATCTACAGACTTTGCAGAAAATCAGCATCAAATTAGCTGTGCATAAGTTTTCTCTCTCTTAATTTTTATATTACTTAGAATCTTGGCTCAGAGAACAGAAATTCAGGTGCACAAGCGTGACTATTTTGTGTGGCATTAACTGACTTTTGCCATGATTTTGAAACCATTTCTAGTCCCGATGGCACCAAGGGGGAAGAAATGAATTCAGAAGCTTTGAATAGTGGATCCAACAGTGAAACCTGTTTTTTTTCCAATCTCTGAACACTTAATTTTAGTGACCTTCCCTGCAGGAAGTACCACCAACATTGCTGTCCATTATTCTTACTGGGGTCTTTGAAGTGGACATTTGCATTCATGAAAACTGAAAAGGCACTTTAAATTCTATTCTAACATCACTTAGCTGTCAGCACAATAATAACCAATGACGTTAACAAAAGAGGATATTTTCTTCTAATGCTTTGTAGACTATTTCCCACCCCCCAAAAAAATTACTCTCTTCAGAAATAACATTTTACATTATTTATCCCCTCTCCAAATATAAACATCATGTTTATTTGCTCCCGTGTCCTTGTAAACTAGCGCCATTGTACCTACTGTAAGGCTTATTTCTTAAATTAATTTGCAAAGAATTGAGCAAAAGAATGGGCTGACCTGCAATCTGGTCCATTCAAAGAATCCTCAGCTGGTCACATGATAGCTCTCATTAGCAATTTAACTCTGCTGCCTATGATAAGACCCAACTCTGTTCTCATACATTTATCATCAAGCAATTAAAGCTGCAGAGATACCATTTTTCCTCTGCCAACCTTCCCCCCCACTTTTTTTTACTGAACTTGAATAAAAATGATTTATTATTTTTCCAAGACTTAAATATTTAGGGAGAAGTCAGTGGAGCTATGAGAACAGGAGGAAAGAATGGAGGTAGCTTTTTGAGATCTTATTATTTTGCTGAATTCCTAATTCACTGATAATCAAGCCAAAAGTTGGTAAGGGATAGAAAGATATAGAGCTTAGTCTTTGAAGTAGACAGTTATTTCTCCTTGGATTTTCATTTCATTTCATCCAAAAATGGATGACATAGGTATAAGTTGCTGAAGACATATACTTCTGAAGGGGTATGGCATCCTACTACACCTTATTGATCTTCTACCCATCAAATCAACACATGCACCCCTAAGTCTTATTATGTAGTTTTGACAACTGAGACAGAAAATTCCACAGAGAACATCTACTTAGTAGCACAAATAAAATACAATATACATGTTTTGTAAATTCCCCTTGATCTGACACCCTGATATACCCATTGGCAGTAATATATTTCATAAAAAATAATGGAATAGAGAAAGTTCTGTATGCTTAAGCACTGAAGTGGATTCCTCTGAGGACATGCTCATATCAATATACTGTGGAACAGATTAGCTCAACTTGACTTCTTCCAGATGTGTCAGACTACAACTCATGACATCCCTAGATACCAATCATAGAGATCCTAACATCTAGACCAAAAACATCTAAAGTTGACATCTAAAAACAGTTGAATCAAGAATATCGCCCTTTCTATGCTATTCCTACATTCCTCAGAGGCACTATATCATAGATGATCAGCATGGTATGGCAACAAAAGCAGAATATGAGCATAATTTGTAAATCAATAGGAGAAAGTAATTAGTGTAAAGGACAGCACACTGCAGGAAGGTCTTCTCAAAATTTCACTCCATATCCTGTGCTGGTTGTTCCTGACTCTAGGGAGCGGTGCTCATCTCCGTTTCAAAGCCAAAGAGCCAGCGCTGTCCAAAGACGTCTCCATGATCATGTGGCCGGCATGACTAAATGCTGAAGGCGCACGGAATGCTGTTACCTTCCCACCAAAGGTGGTCTCTATTTTCCTACTTGCATTTTTTACGTGCTTTTGAACTGCTAGGTTGGCAGAAGCTGGGACAAGTAACAGGAGCTCAGCCCGTTACGCGGCACTAGGTATTCGAACCACTGAACTGCCGACCTTTCGATCGACAAGCTCGGCGTCTTAGCCTCTGAGCCACCGCGTCCCTTTTTAGCCAGGTAGCTACAAGTAATACCAGTTAAGACAACTGAGCAATGCACACTCCACATTTTGAAAGTAATGACATTCCTCATACTGGCACTTGGTTTGAAAATGGCAGATGTGCTTTTCCATCTCCTGAAATATACTTCTCATGCAAGGAGAGTACAACCCTCCAATGTGTCTTCCAGACACTGACACCCTGGGAATGTTTTATGGATGAGACGTCATCAGCTGTTGGCACTGGGAGTATAAAGCACAAGCAGCCAGTGATGGATGGCTCCTCAAAAGCTGCACGGTGTCCTCTGTGTCTTTCTGCCATCTCTCATTAACATGCATCATCCCAATAGCATCCTATTATGCCTGATTCTTGGACTCTTCTTATTTTCAGGCCTTGCGTAGTACTAACAGCTGGCCATCTGGAATCCACCATGCTACAGTTCACTTTATATCTTCATTCGTTTAAAGTCTTATGAACAAATTTGCTTAAAATTGCTTTAATTTGCCATTTGTTAAAGAGAAAACAAGAAAGTGGCTGTATTATTTCCAGAGAACTAAATGGATATGCCCATAGGGAAAAAAAACAGGACTTAAAACTGAATCAAGAAATCCTTTATTTTAATGTAGTTGTTAAAATGCTGTAGGGATAGGAACTCGTAATAAGATTATCTGCAGTGTTAACTCCCAAGTTTAGAAAGCCTGGTTTCCATTTTTCCTCTTCATCTATGGTAGGAGAATTTTTTTTTTAAAGAATTGAGGAGACTTAGCCATTTTCTTTATTGTTTCTTGTGGAGGAAGATCCCTGAATGCTATACATAACTTGATATATAATTATTAATACTGACCATACACTAAAGTTTCTACCTTATGATTGGTTCTAAATCATAGGCGTCTGTAGTTTATCACAACATTTTCCAAATTCTGAGATGTATGTCATGATACCATTATGTAAATGGCACCCTTTCATGCAAATACTTAAGGAGATAGGTTTGTGCTGTGACTTACAATGCATGTCCTCCGGGTCCCATCAGCCAAACAATGCCGGCTGGCGGGGCCTAGGGGGAGGGCCTTCTGTGTAGGGGCCCCTGTTCTCTGGAACCAACTACCCCCAGAGATCCGAATTATCCCCACCTTGCTGGCCTTCCGAAAAGTCATTAAGACATGGCTCTTCCTGCAGGCGGGGTGATTTTGAGACAACTTTCCCCCATGTATGCATGGCTTTTGTATGTCTTTTTAAAACTCTTTTTAAATTGTTTTTAATAATTTTATTGTTTAGTTGTTCCTTAAAATGTTGTACGCTGCCCTGAATCCTCAGGGAGTAGGGCGGCATAGAAGAACAATAAATAAATAAATAAATAAAATGTTTTATCATTTGCTGCCCTTTGTTCCCTCCTGTGAATGCCCATTGCTATAACATCTGGCCTAATTTAGATCTGTGGATGTTCTGCTTCTTGGTGTCACCTTTTTTTTTGTCCTTTATCCCCTGATTAAGAGTGCTGAAGCATTTAAAAAAAACTTTGTTGTATCATTGGCTTTTGTCCAAATAAAAGTCTTATTTATTTATTTATTTATTTAAAGACTTCTATGGCTTCCCATCTTAAAACCATGACCCTGGACAGCTCTCAAGAACAATAAAAAGCAAAATACAATTAAAAACAAAACAAAATAAAAGTCTGGGACCTGAGCCATCCTTCTCCAATGCATCCAACACAATAATCCCCAGGCTCCTGCCAGTGCCTGGAAGAAGTATTTGTTCTCTGCGACCATGAAGAAGGCTAAGAAGGTGGGGGCATGATGGATCCCAGGAGGATGGATGCTTCAGAGAGCATGGGGAGAATAATGCTTTCTATGTCTAATAATTTTAACATTGTTTCGTCCTGGATTTACACCCCTACACACACACACAACACACACACACACACACACACACAAACACTCTCTCTCTCACACACACACGCATTGCATACATATTTATTTTTAATTGTCTTCACATTTAACTTGTGCCCCTAATTACACTGCAATTATTTTCAAGAACACAAAGAGACAGACTCCGTGTATACATGGAAAAGGAAAGAGGATAGTCAGAAGTAATAACATAATAGCAAACAAGTTGTTCTTTAATAAAACATTTCACATTCTAGTAACATTTTTCCAGAAATCATATACATTTAATTGTGTAATAACAAACACACACACACACACACACACACACACACACACACACACAATATTACAGCTTTGCTGCCATAGCTTAGTTGTTTACAAATCAGAGGAAATACATTGCCCCATAATCACCTACAGGACAAGAAAGTGGGCCCAAACAATTAAATGGATATGACAATGCAAACACACATGTATTTTTGTGTGAAACTTTACAAGATAAATATGAAAGAAATGGAGTTTGCATTATGACATCACAATGAGCATTTTATCATTTGGAAGTTATCAGTGTAGGAATAAATATCTGCTTTTCTTTCCTCTTTTCTCATATTCTTCTCAAAATTGTGTTAGACCCACAACTAAGGAGCAACTGTGAAAATGTCAGCAGTTAAACTACACTGTTAATGATATGAACAAAGGTGACAAAAAGACCAACTTTAATGATGTCACTAGAATAAGTCTAACTTACATTACAATTTTGTCCTGCAGCTGAATTAAGCACATTTTCTTCTCCCAAATTCTTTTTTACCTCAAATTATAAACTCACAACTGTTATCTCCTTTTCTTCTTCCCTTAGAGCAGGTGTCAGCAACCTGCGGCTCCAGAGCTGCATGCGGCTCTTTGGGCCCTCTGCTGTGGCTCCCTGTTGGCTGATCCCACCACTGGCTGGCCCCGCCCTTCGCCCTCCCCTCCCAGTCACTCCTCGCCTGGCCTGAGAAGGTAAGGGCGATGGTGGGGGATTGAGAAGTGGCCAGGGCAGAGACAGAGAGATACAAGGAGAGAGAGAGACATAGAGAGATACAGAGAGAGGGGGGAGAGAGGGAGGGAGGGAGGGAGGGAGGGAGGGGGAGAGAGAGAGATGTCAAAAGGGTTTTGTGGTTCCCAGTGTTTTTTAACAACGGGTTCTCTGCCCTAATGACCGGCTGGGTAGACGTGGCTTGGGGGTCATGTGACTGGTGGAAGTGAGTGACTTTGAGTTGGCCACACACACCCAGGTTTTGTGGCTCCCTGTGTTTTCTTTTCTGTGGGAAACAGGTCCAAATGGCTCTTTGAGTGTTTAAGGTTGCAGACCCCTGCCTTAGAGGCTTCAGAGGCATGTATTTCTATAACATCTAAGAACATAATTTACAGAGGATATTTGCATTTCCCATAAACCTAAGATTGAACTGTTTCAAAATACATGAAAACAGAGGCGAAAGATGTGAATATCTACTGAAACTTCAACAGTCTTGTTTATGCTAGTATTGGCCATGGTAGGAGTTCCAGAATTAGATTTTAAGGGGGAAAAACAACAAGCTATTTTACAACATTTAATAAATATTACAATATTTAATAAGTAAACATTCTTCCCAGTGTTGCATATAAATGTAATAAATAAATGGCTAAATAAATGACAGATTAGAATAGATACTGCTATATTGTAAAAGCTTGGTTTGATAAGTTCTCAAACAGGGTCAAAGGAAGTTGCCCATCACTATCCAACATTTATATATTATCTTATTAGCATGAATGCAGAATGCTTCATTCAGTCATGCCTTATTATAGCGTCTCCAGAGAGCCACAGATGAATCTGTCTCTTTTGTTACTGTTCTTGAGAATCCTGGCATTTACATCCTTTCTCCTTTTTATCTCTTCTAAATCCTTGCTAAAGTGTCCTTTTCATAATCTTGTTCCCCCTTTTTCTAAGCCTGTATTTCCATAAAGGTCAGTGCTGATTTTGAAGGATCTGTTAAACCTACCTAGCAATTATTTCTTCTGAAAGTGACAAAAGGAGAAATGTGACATGACAGAACTTGACTCTGATCTCCAAGGCCCTCTGAACAGGAACCAATGTGATATATGAAATATGTATTTTTTTTAAAGAAGACCAAACAAAACAGATGACCAGTTTTTTTACATTAAAAAAACTTTTCTGATGCAACCATATTGATTTCATTATTAATTTAACAGAATAAATTACTCAAAGAACATATTTTTGTTTGGAGGAAATAATTTGCAACAACCTTGGGAAAAGCTTTTTGTTTCTTCTCAAAGCCATTCTGCCAGAGTCAAAGCAATTTGAATAGTGAGTTTACAGTAGAAATTAATTAGTTTGTATCTGCCATTACACACCAATTGCTTAGAACAGACATAAATATCACTATCAAGTATTATCTTCTGGGGTAACATGCCAAAAATCCATACAATTGGTTCTTCTATGAATGTAAGGGAGTCAGCTACATCAGTGGATACAAATGCAAAGTTTTTTGACCAATTAAGATAACTTTCATCCAGTGTGTGTGTGTGTGTGTGTGTGTGTGTGTGTGTGTGTGTGTTTGTGTTATATACATATGTGTGTTATATACATATGTGTGTTATATAATTTCACCTATTCTTAATAGGGAATAAATTATGCTACAGATTTATAATATACAAAGACTAAATACAGTAAAAAGTAATGCCTCTAATACATGAATCTACCATAGATGGCAGTAATGATATGCTATGATGATGTGTTCTTTAGCATAATTTCTTAAGTTATTGAGAAGGTGCTATGAAGAAAAGACTCTGTTGCTATTGTCCATGAAATGGAAGTCCACAGTAATACTCATACTTATCAATATACTTGAAGTAACATGCCATGATTGAATTTCTGACTACCAGAGCAGTCAGTCCAAATGAGATTGTTTATAATGACTGTGTTGATGTGAGTACTGTGCATCACTGAGCTGAAAAATGTAATGATGGTGAACTTGGAAGGATTCATTTGTGTGATCAAGAACAACCTGTGACAGCAAATGAAAAGTTTTATGTATGAAAGGTTGATGAACTGATTAAGGACATTCAGCAGATTAGATCTGAAGGAAATTGCTGTCAAGCTTCTGGAACATGTGGGTTACTTAATTGATGTTCTTCAATGTGTAAGTTTGCACATGATGGGTTTTTCACCTACTAATGGTAGAGATGAAAGGTTTAACATATTTTCCAGCAACTGTTATCACATGAAAATGAAGGTGTGAGTAACTTCTTCACAACATCATGACAATCAATGACACATGGGCTCATCTTTATGATTCAGAAACAAAGCATTGGTCAACCCAATTTTCTTTGGCAAGAATACTCAGGGTACAGTTTGGGGGGATACAGATAGTGTTTATACAGACTATTTTGAATCTGGCAGTAGAATCACTTCAGAGTGTTATACTGTAACACTCAAAATTTTGAAACAATTGTTGGGCAGAAGTCAGAAGCACAAGAAAGAAATTTTATGAAAACATAACAAAGTAGACCTCACATTTTACAAGCCACCCAAGAGACAACTGCGAACCTTCATTTTACTAACTATCCTCATCCCCATTCAGTCCAGAATTGGCACCATAACACTTCCATCCTAAAGGTGAAGGAATAGCTTCATGCACATTTGACTTGCAAAGAGAAATAAGGAAAGGAATGTCAGGATCTGGTTGAAAATAAAAAGTGTTCTTTCATTCAACTTTAGTAAATTTCTCCATCATTGGCAGTGTGTAGCAATAAGCAGTGATTATGTGGAGAAGTAAACAGAGGTAACAAAAGAGCTTGGAAGGGATCACTTTTCATTCAACCCTCATACATATATTTCAGAATCAGCATTGTGAGTAATCATATATTTTTCTCTAAATCAAAGAAGATGACCTCATAGGAAGACATAGTAAGAAACTTTTCAGGCTCTTCCTGTAGCTTCCTTAGAATGCATTTGATGTACTTTGGGAAACTCTGATTTTAATCTTTTGGAGTCCCTTGATGAAAAATCTTTGATTATCAAAGATGTAGCTTTGTCAAGAAGAATATTGCAATTATTCAGCTCCATATTCTCATTCATTTAATCATTTCACTCATGGTTATAAGCAAAAGATGGAAAAATACTGTATAATGAATGATTCATTAGATTAATTTCTTGAATTTATTCTCCTTTCCAAATCATTGGGGTCTGAATGCAACAAATCCCAGGCAGGCTGTTGAGAAAGTCTATATTTCATATTAGATTTGTAGTGAAGCATATTTTTCTCCTCTTCCCTGATTTGCCTATCTTTCTGATAAATAATACTGAGAAAAAGGAATAATTTTTTAATCAGTGCCTTGTTTTGGAATCATATACTTGTAATTACTTGCCCCAGGTTTGATTGGCTATCAAGACCATTGGTTAGTTTGATTGGCTATCAAGACCATTGGTTAGTTTGATTGGCTATCAAGACCATTGGACAAAACACTTTGTGTTTTGTCAATCCATTGAATTTGATTTTTAGGATCCATTTCACTATGGTAACACTTATAATACAGAATCTATTCAGTTAGATATAATTAAAGGTACTATATTTAAATTACTAATTTAAATAATTATTTTTAATTATTTTTAATAATATTTTTCTTTCTCTCCATAAATTAATCAAATGCACCTCATTTTTCACAATATTGTTCCATATCAAATTACTTATCAATAATTCAGCACCTTATCCTTCTATAAATGAATCTATCTTCTCTGTCATTTTATGCAACCTATTTTTATGCTTTATGTTTTTTGCTATATTTATACCCTAGAGCAGTGATGGCAAACCTTTTCTCCCTCGGGTGCCGAAAGCGCGTGCGTGCGCACTATCACGCACATGCGAGTGCCCACACCCATAATTCAATGCCTGGGGAGGGCAAAAATGGCCTCCCCCGCCCCCGCAGAGGTCCTCTGGAGGCCGGAAACGGCCTGTTTCCCAACTTCCGGAGGGCCCAGTAGGCCTGTTTTCCCCCTCCCCAGGCTCCAGAGACTTCCCTGGAGCCTGGGGAGGGCAAAAACGCCCCCCGGAGGCCCTCCAGAAGCCTAAAATGTTCTCCCAAAGCCTCCGTGTGAGCCAAAAATCAGTTGGCCGGCGTGCACATGCATGCTGGAGCTGAGCTAGGGTAACAGCTTGCGTGCCGGCAGATATGGCTCCGCGTGCCACCTGTGGCACCCGTGCCATAGGTTCGCCATCACTGCCCTAGAGTTTATCCAGAAACTTTAATATAATCTACCTCGAAGCCCTCCCCCAATTTTTCCCATAAACTGCTATCATCCAGGAGTATTCCATGTTGAATGTGGACTTGGACTTAGGCCTTCTCTTGCTAGTCATACAACTTCCTGTAAGCACCACACAGGTTGTATAGAGTGGCACAACCTTTATAATGGTGTAGACAAAGAAGACAAAATAATAGCCTACTTCTTTTATTCACATCTCACTCATTTCAAGAAGAGATGAGCATCAGAAGTGGAGATTTAGTCATTTAGGTCTCCCAACAAGGCTCTCATCTTCATTGTAATTGAGTAGATCCACCTTCCTTCTGATCATCCTTTTCATCACTTTGCCTCTCCCAGCATTTGGGCCTTCTTCATAGAACTAGGTTTTTGCATAATATGTAGGATAATTTTAGCCTGGTCATTTTTGACTTGAATGAGAACCCCAGATTGTTTTATTAGATGATCAGTTGGATGTCTTCTTTGCTGTCTATGTATACAGTAAAGGTAAAGGTTCCCCCACACATGCATGCTAGTCGTTTCCGGCTCTAGGCGGCGGTGCTCATCTCCATTTCTAAGCTGAAGAGCCAGTGCTGTCCGAAGATGTCTCCGTGGTCATGTGGCCGGCATGACTAAGTGCCAAAGGCGCACGGAGTGCTGTTACCAAAGAGGTCCCTATTTTTTTACTTGCATTTTTTAATGTGCTTTCGAACTGCTAGGTTGGCAGAAGCTGGGACAAGTAACGGGAGCTCACTCCATTACACGGCACTAGGGATTCGAACCGCTGAACTGCCATCTTAGCCACTGAGCCACTGCTCCCTATGCATACAGTAAGTAATAAACAATAAAGTACAGTAAATCAATATTAATAAAAGTAACTTATGTATACAGTAAGTTATTTTTATTAATATTGATCTACTGTACTTTATTATCATCCGGTATTATGACTGATATTAAAGACGGTGTAGTTGTTGTTACAAACTAATGAAGCATGAAAGTAACAGATTTAGTTTTGTATCAGGAATCTTACAGTATATTGTATTTTAGATAAACCTAATGCAGTATGGGAGACAATCATTTTGATGTACCTTTTACAAAATAAAAGAAGAAACACTTTGATAAAGACTCATCCATTCTAACATTATAAGATGGTGGGCGACGTAACTCAGTAAAACTAACCCAGCATTTTATTTTTTAAACAAAACAAAAATCAATTGCTTTTCATCTGTTGACTAAGCTTTTATGTCAGTCATCTTTTCTTCTGCAGGATTCTATGGCTTTTTTGTATAGCTGAGGGATCGAGGATCTGACCCTAGGCTGCATATGGTTCCTGTAGCTTCCTATGGCCATTTTTGCTGAAAACTATTAATGTAATTTCCACATTTTGACATAGTAAATTCATGAAAAATGTAGTATAACCTTATAATAATAAAAAGCTAAAACATTTCAAAACTTCCCTTCTCATGTAAGGAAAAACAGAAAATGCTAATGCCATTCACTTTCTCAGTTCACAATAAATCTCAATCTCTCTAAAAAATATTAAATATGAATCCTCCGAATCCCCTAAAGTTTGCCGACCCATGCCACCTATAAATATGTGTTGGAATTCTTATTTTGGGTAGTTGTGGTCATCATCATCATCATCATCATCATTCTTGGATAATATCCTGATGCTGCTACAATATCTGAGAAAGGGTGTGTCTCACAGGCCGTCCTTCCTACCCGCTCCAAGGAAGGCAAAGTAATATCATTGATCTGTTTTAGAAAGGTTCTATGAGCATTCCATCTCTATTCTGTAAGTGTAACATGCTGAATACTTTAAAGTACCATTTTCATTGCACTATTCTTTAGTTGCACCTCCCCCTGTTTTGTTATGTGATGGAATGTCAAAATTATTTTGCAGAATTAAAGACACAGATTTCCTATTCCCCAATCCCCAAATTGACATTTTTCAAGAAGGGGAAAAAAGTAGTATACATTTTAAATGCTCAGCCAGAGTGAAATTTAAAAGGCTGTCAAAAGTTGATTTTACCAATAGAAGTAAATTTTCCAGCATGGAGTGTACTTCTCAGGAATTTTGCCATTGCTTACAGTTAAGAATCCAAATGTGCTAAGCACACCTCTTCAGACTGAAACTGAGCTGTTAAGCAAGAAAAGAAAAGAAAAGAAAAACCTTACTCCTTTTAGTTCCAATTATGATGTCTGCACTCCCTCTGCTGGGTTGTATATTTATGTACAGGACAATTCAGCTAAAGTTTAATCATGAGACCTTTATATAAGAAATATGGATTCTGGAATGCAGAAAGCTTTGTGTTCAGCAGCAACTGAGCAGGCACGGATGCCCATTAATGTAAATTAGAGGTCCAGCTTCCTTGTCCACCAATAAAACAGAGAAGAATTAAGTAAAACTATATGACTGTGGTAAAATTTCCAAGATTGGAAATGACAAACATGCCTAAGAGTAACATGTATTAAGATGTATCAACAGAAATCTTCCACTGATTTTGAAATTTTGTTATGGGCTATATATGTGAAGCTGCTTTCTGCCTCCCTCCCTCCTTTGCCTATGATATTCCTATTTCTATTGTTTTTATGTGTAACAAGCAAATACTCAATAGTTTTTTTCTCCCCGGTTTCCGTTTTCAAAGGATGAGTTTGCTTGTTTAGAGCAGTGTTTCCCAATCTTGGTCCTTTTAAGCTGGCTGGAGAATGCTCCAGGTTGAAGTCTACACCTCTTAAAAGGGCCAAGGTTAGAAAACACTGGTTTAGAGCACAAGTGTCAAACTCGCGGCATCACGTTGCTGTCACGTGATGTTTCACAACATTTTTCCCCTTCGCGGAGTTGGGGTCGGCATGGCAGGCACATGATGCATGCGGCCCGTGGGCTGCCAATTTGTCTGGTTTAGAAAATTGGAGATCTATCTATCTATCTATCTATCTATCTATCTATCTATCTATCTATCTATCTATCTATCTATCTATCTATCTCTATCTCTATCTCTATCTCTACTGTATATCTATATCTATCAAGAATGTCAACAAATTGGTGAAACTAATAAGGAAGATGAAAAGCGTGTTTAAGAAAATTAGTTCATAGTAAAAATGCAATTAAATTAGGAATATTCAAGAATAATCTTGGAAGAAAACTTGTAACGACAAAGGAAGTAAAAAGAAAATGAAAAGGCTATATGAAAACCCTTTACAAATGGAATTAGAAAATAACAAAAATATTTGTAGAGAGATAATGTATTTAGGAACTGACTCCACTAGAAAGTAAAGAGAGGCAACAGAACATCTGTTACATAGGAAACAAATAAAATGAAATATCAGATGAAATACCCATTGATTTAAAGCTATAGGAGATGATACAGTTTAAATGCTAGCAGGTGTAAATCAAGAAGTATAAAACAAGATTATGCAACCTACAGAGTGGAAAAGATTGGTAAAGTTCTCTCTCTTCCCATATGTATGTGTTTGTGGGTGGTGTGCTTCTGTGTGTATTTATGCGTGTGTGTATCAGGAGTGGGTTACTCTTACCTCGCTACCGGTGCGCTGCTCATGGATTGCCATGTTGCGGGTGCGCACGCGTGCTACATGTGCGTGCCCCCTCACGCAATTTTGCTTCCTGCGCATGTGCAGAAGCAAAATCTTGCCGAAATCTCGCAAGGAGATGCGCATGCGCGATTTTGGAAATTTTTTGCTTCTATGCATGCGCGGAAGCGAAACCTCACTGGAATCTCGCACGCACGCACGTCCCCTTGTGAGATTTTGATGAGATTTTGCTTCCGCGCATGCGCAGGAAGCAAAAAAAGCCAAAAAAATTGCCAAAAAAAAGATGGCGGCACCAGAGCCGTCGCGCGCAAATTGTGTAATCGGCGGGTCTCTACTGGAGCTGCGCACTGGACCACATCGGTAGGAACCCACCCCTGGTGTGTATGTATATGTATATATAGGGAGACAATGTGCAAATTATTGAATCATTGCACTCAAACTTTCCTTACATTTATCTTGTTTCAGATCACACAATAAAGAATTAAACAATGAAAATAATGAGACTTGAAATGAGTGAACTTGTAAAGATAAATAATAAAAAGAGCAAGAGAATTTAAGAATCAGGACCACAAATGCTACCAAAACAGGATGATAAAGATTGGCAAAATGTTATTTATTGCCCTTATTGCATCTGCTAATAGCTACTGTGTTACCCTATTTAAAGTGATGCACTTCCTGCTGGAAGGGGCATGGTCCTGGGTTACAGGGTAATCTGTAGGGCTGCGTGAGAAGGAATAATGCTATTTGGCAGATAAAGTTATTCAGATTCACTTGGAATTGGATTGTCCTAAAATTTTTTCCCAGGGCACAATCTTCTGAGGTTGTGTGGATTGAATTTGATTCTGTGACTCCTGAGGAAGTGAACAAAATTCTCTAATCTGCAATTCTTCATTTATTTTATTTCATTATATTCATTAAGAGCTATGGTGGTGCAGTGGTTAGAATGCAATACTGCAGGCTACTTCTGCTGACTGCCGGTTTTTATTATTTATTCAGAATCAAGCCAGCCTCTCAGCGTAGCCCAGCGCCAAATCCCAGCTCCTTTTCAGGGCAGGCGGGATGCTTGGGGGACACGCATTAGTTGTTTTCCATGGGGGGGGGGAGAGCCGCAAATCCAGTGGCATCCTCCTCCAAGCAGGAGACGAATTTCACCAAGGCTGTGCTGCATTGTCTGCCAAAGCGGCAGGGTTGTGTAATGCCGGTGAGCGAGTGAGTGAGGCGGTGGTGGGAGGCAGAGCCGAAGGGGCGGTGACAGGGATGGGCTGGATGCGCCTGTCTGCTTCTCAAGCCCTGCGCTTGTGGGCTCACTGTACCCGACCGGCCTCGCAGACAGGAGCACATTTCAAATTGCCGTAGGCAGAGCTCAGAGGAGCCAAGCTAGTCCTGCGGGGAGGGGGGGTGCACACCCGCCTCTCACTTGCTCTTGCTCTCCTGGCCGGGAGCCACTCTTTCTGTGGTGGGCACTCTTTTGGCCAGTGGGGGGGGGGGGAGAGAGAGAGAGAGAGAGAGAGAGAGAGAGAGAGAGAGAGAGAGAGAGAGAGAGAGAGAGAGAGAGAGAGAGAGAGAGAGAGAGAGAGAGAGAGAGAGAGAGAGAGAGAGAAAGTGAGAGGTGGGTACCCTGCGGGACTGGCTCGGCTGCTCGGGGCTGCCTCTGGCAGCATTTTGAAACGCGCTCCTGCCGGCGGCAAGGCAGAGATCGATGCTCGCCTCCTCTTCCTCACAGGCAGGAGCACGTTTCAAATTGCCGTAGGCAGAGCCCAGAGGAGCCGAGCTAGTCCTGCGGGATGTGCATGCACCCGCCTCTCACTTGCTCTCACTCTCACTCTCCCAGCCAAAAGAGTGCCCGCTGCAAAAAGAGCGGCTCCCGGCATGTCCCCCCCTTTCCCCAGAAAGTAGTTGGGGAGCCTTATTTTTTTTGGGGGGGGGTATTTCGATGCATGTCCCAAAAAGCCCTGTTGCCCTTATTATCAGGACATGTCTTATTATAGGGGAAACATGGTAATTAAAAAACCCCAAATCTAAACCAAATCAATACAACAATCAATACTAAAATAACATAACATTTACAATATAATACAATCCTCTTGGCTATCAGGAAAAAAAATCTGTTCACTTTGCTCTTCAGCATTTCAACTGCTTTTCAGAAGCTCATTATAGTAGCTTAATTACCATAACTGAGTCTGGCAACTCGGTTGCTAATGTTGTGGTCACTAAATGGCAAATCATGTGACTGTGACTTTTAATTCACTTTAATTCACTTTTATTCCCCCCCCCACACTCCCCTGCCTTTTGGAATGCTAATCCTGCTGCTGAAATAATTAGTAAGAAGGAAATTAATGTTTATACAGTATTTATATTCATCTAAGAGGAAGATATTACAAGTAGGCACACAATGGGGAATATACATTGAAAAGAATGTGCTGGTCTTGGCTGTTTGCCCAGTTTACTTGCAGCTCTGAACTCTAAGCTGGTTAGGAAACAAAAAAAAGTTGAAGGTGTGAAAGTGATTAAAGTCTTGTCAGTAACGGGCAGCAGAAAGCTAGCTAATTAGGGTCACAGAACTGAGCTTGTTAATTTGCGGTTAGAACTTTTTGGAGAAACTTCATTGCCAGAACTGTAGCTCAGGCAGGAAGAGATTGCTAGCCCCCTCCCAATAGTAATTGCAATGTATTTCTTGGGAGTAAAACCCAATGAATTGGTAAAAGGAGCTAATTTTGTGTGTGGTGATATCTTTCATTCCTAATATAACCTACAAAAACTGGTAAAGTTTGCTTATGTATGGGGTAAGTATCAGGGGTGAAATCCAGCAGGTTCTTAAAGGTTCTGGAGAACCAGTAGTGGAAATTTTGAGTAGTTCGGAGAACTGGTAGCGGAAATTTTGAGTAGTTCGGAGAACCAGCAATACCACCTCTGGCTGGCCCCAGAGTGGGGTGGGAATGGAGATTTTGCAGTAACCTTCCCCTGCCACGCCCACCAGGCCATGCCCACCAAGCCACGCCCACCAAGCCAAACCACACCCACCAAGCCATGCCCACCAAGCCACGCCCACAGAACCGGTAGTAAAAAAAATGGATGTCACCACTGGTTAGTATTTGTATTGGCTATGTTTGATGAGATAACAAACAGAAGATTCAGAAATTAACACAAAAATTTGGATGAAGCCAATGTAATAATAGACCAGCTTCAGTTTCTAGTTGAGCATTGTTAGAAATGTGTTGGAAAACTGGTAATGAAGAAAGTGAAGATTTAAGCTGTATCATGTGGCAAGCAGGGTTGATAAAAATAATGAGAAATTACAAGCAACCTGATTTCCTACTTTGTAGGAGGCAACACTGTTCAATACATTCTAATTTGAAAAGGAGTCTGATAAGTTCAAGCTGCAAATACTGTTTGAGAAATGTGAAACTTATTGTGCACCAAAACAAACAACAAAAAAGTTATATGTATGTCTTTTACAAGATAGCATCAAACAAAGTGAAGGTATTGAGTTACGTTAACCAAGTTAAAACTTTTAGTTCAATCTTGCAAGTTTGCAAAATTATCTGACTTATTTAATTAAGGATGGCATAGTATATGGAATAAGATGTGAAAAGACAGCAAGACTGTTAAGGATATATGATTTAATATTGGAGCACACCACTGATTTTTGTCAAGCTGCAAAATATGCTGTAATTCAGTTAAAAGACCTTGGGAATACTGATATAAAGAAATTGATATTTTGAAGAGTAAAGAGAAAGGCTTAACTTTATAGAAAACTTAAATCTCAGCTATCATTTGTAACTCCAATAACCAAAGATTAGAAGAATCTACTGTGGAGTTACAGAATTTTTTATCTTAAAGGATTCTGCCTGGCTATTGGAAAATAATGCAGAAAAAAACTAGAAAACTGAATCATTTTGCAAAAGTATGTATATCTAAGGAAGAAAGTTACAGATTAAAATATTGCATATAGAACATGAAGAAGCTTTCATAACTGTTTATTAGATTGATTAAAATGGAGGGTATAGAATATAAATGGACTGTTGAGTTAGTTAATGTTAGTAAACTCTATTTTTAAAGATAAATATAGGCAAATGTCATGTCTTATAGAACATATAAAACCTTACAGGAAGGATTATTAAATGAGTCAATCTAAGAGTCTATTTGGTATGTAGGAAGGTTGTAAGAAAATGAAAATTAAATTGTAGGCATAAGGACATGAATTTAGCATTAAAGTTCTAAGAAATAGATTTGAAGCAAAGGACTTTTAGGGTTAAAAGTAGAAGATGATTTAAATATTATACGGTCAGCATATGTATTAAATATGGTGTATCTCATCAATTAATTTAAAGATGTATTTTTAGGATTGGGATGGTTATGAAGATGTTATTCCATTAAATTGATTTCATAGGCATCATTAGTAGTGTGTTCTCCAAGGAAAATTCCTATGGTCTTGACAGTAGGAGTGAAGCAAAAATGAATAGAATGGAATAGATGGGAGATAGTAAACGTAGATAAGTTTACTGAATGGGTAAACTTAACAGCCTAGTGGAGAAACCAGGGAGGAAGCAAATAAGAATATGTTAGGATCCCAGAAGTTTAAATTACATTATTTTGAGAGAACATTTTTTGTATACCAATAGTATTAAAAATTTAGGGGAAGTCCAAATTACTTGTTTTATATACCAGTAATAGATTTTGCAAGTTCAACTAGATAACAGGATTCAGAATTGTATATTTTAATATACTTATATCAGATCCTGAAAGGTTTTGAAGGAGTATAATGTTTTATTTACAATATACTGATATGGAGTAAGAATAAACAGGAACGGGATAAGAGCAAACAATTTTGGATGATGTATAAATAAGACATTTGAAATTAAATAAACAGAAGTAGAATTTTGGATTTACTAAGGTATTTAGGACTTCTAATGGTATTTGACCCCGAGATTGAAGCTATTATTAACATAACAAGACCCAAGAATAAAATAGAGCTATTGTGCATTTTTAGATATGACTAATTTTGGAACGTATGTTCTAGGTAAGACAACTGTTGCTACAAGGTGTGTAATTCATGTAAATGCCAGTACATGAATTTACTAAATGGAAAGGATTGTTAACAACTACACAGTGTTAAATGATATGTGATAAAACCAGTGGTAGTGTCAATTGTTCTTACATAGGTATTTTGGCTTAAAGTAATATTTCTATGTTGGGGAGTTAGTGATGGGTTGATGTTTAAAAGCACGAGGTTGCCACATCTAGTTAAATTTACTGGGTTTGTATTTATATTTTCTATATTTGTTGGGGTAAAAAAAGCAACATTTCTCCATGTTAAGAAATCTTCCACTTTGTGGCTCCAAAACAGCGGGCTTTGATATAATTAAAGACCTAAATAACAATTTGATATATTTTGCTGAGATAGTAGAAATAACAAAGCATGTTGTAGGAATAATTTTTCTTAATTTGCCTTGCTGACCATAAAGTGATGAATACAGGTTAACTGTGAATAATACAATTAATCATAATATTCCTAGCGTAGAAAAGGAAAGCAGAAACATAAAATATTATTCACAGAGCAAACCACAGGTTTGGTAGATGTATTGAATCCCACTCTTGTTATGTGTGCTTGTGTGGAGGATTAGAGGATGTATAGAAGGGTGTAATATCATGAGGTCTTGTGAAATTTAAGTAGTCTCTTTGAAAATTCTATGAAATTCTAAGAATTTTGAAATTTGGTTCAGAATGTTACATTTTTCAAATATCTATTTTTATATCTGGAAAGGGTTATAGTAAACTAACCAGTGCATTGAAAGTTGCCAAGTCTTATATGTTTGGTGTAGCATAGTTTATAAGGGTAAGGACCAGAGGTGGGTTTCTCCCGGTTCAGACCAGTTCGCCTGAACCGGTAGTGACCCGCTGGTGATGTCACGATGATGTCATGGAACCGGTTCAGTCGGTGCTGGTCCATGGGCGGCACCATATTTTTTAAAAAAAAAAAATTGGGGGGGATTTTTTTTTAAAAAAAATTTCTTCTGAGCATTCACAGAAGCCGAGTTTCCGGCACTGCACATGCATCGCTATATTATTTTCGACTTAAAAAAATTTATTTTCGGAATTTTTGACACTGCATGCGCGCGCGCAGCTACGCAACATGGGAGGAAGCGAACCGGCAGCGAGGTAAGTTAGAACCCACCCCTGGTAAGGACACCCAGGAACAATGAACAAACCATTTTTCCAGATGAGACTTGAAGCGGTTACTGTCAATTTTAGGACTACCTTATGTGATAACTTACAATGGAGCACATGCAATATAATCCCATGATAAAACAGTTGTCTGCATTGTCTTGTTAAGTGGTGAAAATTATCCAACCAATCTCCTGCTTCACTAACTTTCTGATCAGGTGATGAAGTGCAGCAATATATTTTTTCTTCATCATGTAAAAGGGAAATGCAGATGGCTAGTGATCTGTAGCCTGCCATACATAGTAATGTAGTAGATGGCTGTCTGAATTGATCTACTGCTGTCCTTGAAATGCCTTTCTGCTTAACAACTGCACAGGAGGAGGTTGTTTACCAGTGCAAAAAAGCACTATCAGAAAGCAAGCACCTGCATCAATTTACTTGCTGAAACTAGGTTAAGAAGGCAAATGGAGAATGTTGACAGAGAGGTCCAATGGACAGATGTTGACAGTAACCTACAGGCCATTGCATACATTTATTGGTGTTTGTGGTCCTTGATTATGAGCCAAAATAATTGTGATATAATCCGTATAATGAGGTTTATGACAGAAGCTAAACAAAGGAGACTGTGTTTTACATTTACATGCTTGCATAATTAGGTAAATTCCAGAATTTTTCATAAGCTTTTCTTCTATGAAATGTTTTAGAAAAGCTTTGTCACTGCTATGCCTCTTCTGAAGTTGAAGCAAATTCAAAAGAAAAATAATCATGGGCAAGTTCTGCTAGAAATCATTATTGATTTGGAACCATGCCAGCTTTGGCGATTTGATGCAACCAGCAGAAGAATGCCATTTTGAGCCTTAAAGAGGAAATTACAAGGCAAATGATTGATTGTAGCCTAATGCCTTTAGATATTTTGTTTTTACGGGTTTAATTTCCCACTTTCCTGTTCTGAACATTTCCTTATCCTTTAAAGACTCACAGCAATTGATTATTTGACCAGCAGGTGGCATTGGAATCACATTTATAGTCCTTCCTTTAAAAAGAAAGACAAAAAGGATAATGCGACCATCCTCACACACAACTTAAGCTGCAGAAGTGAAAGCCTAGAAGGAAAATACTTCCAGCATTATGGGACCAGAATTGGATAAGCAATTCTGAAGAAAACAGATTCTAAGCCTTATCCTTTGCAATTTCTGTCACTCCTGGACACCATTCATGCCATAACAGAACGTTTTCTCTAGGCCATCTCCTCTAGCTGCTACCTCAGAGGTCTGAAAGCAGATTGATACTTATTAGTGATATGCCCAGACTACATGATTATAATTGCATTCCTTGCCACCAAATGATTATATCCTGATTATGCACCATTAGGGTTTATCAACTGTTCCTCCTCTTCTGACTGTTTCTAGAAGAACATCTGTCATGCATTGAGAATGATTGCCAGAAGTCTAAGAAGGGAACACAGGAATCCAATAGGTAACGTTGTTTAATTGATGGAACTCAGAGTAGCCAATCCTGCCAGATGAAATCCGCCAGGAAGATAATATGAGAGAGAAGCAGAGCCTGGAGTAAGCAGATCCCTTGCCATGTGGGGCTTTATAAATAAAGAGCAGCAACATGAATCAAAGCCAGAAGCAAATAGAGAACCAGTGCAGCTTGCAAAGCAGAAGTTATGTGGGCATACCAAGGTATGCTCATTATTACTCTCACTGATGCATTCTGAAGTAGATGGCCTTCAAGGACAATTCCATTTGGAGTATGTTGCAATCATGAAACTATGAGCTCCCTATATTTTATTGCTTCAGTTAAATTTTTGGATAAGGAGTAAGGAGTAGTTTCCAGCATTTTATATTCATTTCTCCAAACAGCGGCTTTTCTGAGAAAAGTTTAGTGTTGGCCAAAGTATTTTAAAAGTTTAAGTGGGAGAAAGTAGCATGCCACCACAACTCAGCTTTTCCTTTGCCTGAAGTTGCAAGCTTCTTTGACCCTACAAGCAGGGGTGAGTTCCAACTTACCTCGCTGCCGGTTCGCTCCCACCCTCCCTTGCCGTGTGGGCGTGCCTCGTGGGTGCGCGCATGCGCAGTAATGAAAAATCAGAAAAAAAACTTAACAGAAAAAAAAGATGGCGACCGCATGCACAATGCCAGAACTCAGCTTCTGTGCATGCTCAGAAGGGAAAAATAATTTTAAAAAATCTAAAATAATTCTAAAAAACATGGCGGCGCCCACGGACCAGCACCGACCGATCCGGTTTGGTGATATCATTGTGATGTCACCAGCGGGTCGCTACCGGTACGGGCGAACCGGTCCGAACTGGGAAGAACCCACCCCTGCCTACAAGTGAACCACAAAGCCGAGTAGAAGCTTTTCTATTTCACCTTATCTCACCCTCACATTGATATGAATTGGTAAGGGTTACTACAGTCCAGCTGTGACCTGGTAGATAAACAAATATATTTTTATTTATTTATTTATTTGTCAAACATGTGCAGGATAGTAGTTGTTTGTATAAACATAAGTAAAAAGTACCGATAAAAGAGGACAATAGGACAGTAGGACAGGGACGGTAGGTACAGTGGTGCGCTTATGCATGCCCCTTATAGACCTCTTAGAAATGGGGAGAGGTTGACTGTAGACAGTCTAAGGTTAAATATGTTGCAGTTTTATCTACAAAATGCGGGGCTTTGTTCTACCTCTCTACCCACCCAGTCAGTTGTATTCCTTCCAAATGAAGTAGGCCTCTGCAGAGAACAATGACATTTCATTCCGGGAGATCAAAGAGCTAATTAAGGACTATCAAAAGATTCCATAATGTCTGCAAATATCTTTTTCTAGCTTGGTTTTGTGTTATGGCTATAGACCAGGGGTGTCAAACTCAAGGCCCGGGGCTGGATCTGGCCCACAGGGTGCTTACATCTGGCCCGCGGGGCCGCCCTGGAAACAGCAAAGCACTGGCCCACAGTGCCTCTGCCAGCAAAAATGGAGCTCAGGAGGGCTGCGTGTGGCCCTCCCGAGCTCCGTTTTTGCTGGTAGAGGGTTGCAAGAGGCCATGGAAAGCCGAAAATGGAGCTCAGGAGCCCGTTTTAGTTGACAGAGTGCTCGGGCCTCCACAGGCACCCCTGATATGAGTGATGTCGAGCTGGACATGCCCACCCTGGCAACACCCACCCCAGCCCCCTGACAGCAAACACAACCTTGATGCGGCCCTCAATGAAATTGAGTTTGATACCCCTGCTATAGACTGTTACTAAAGATAGCATAAATGGGGGAGGAAGTCTGATCAGTTAGAATCCACATGCAACCTAAACTAGCAGCATGTTTCTTGTGTAAAGAATGATTAAATGTTAATTGAGGATCTACTACAGCCTTTAAGCATCACTTTTACAAGTGCAGTTCATATCTCTTTTGCCATTATTGCTGCTGTAATTGTTTGGCAGACAAAGACATCTCTTATGTAAAACAATGACTACATTACTACATTATATTACTACATGAGCCTGGTGTGAAGCTCATGTAGTAGTAGAGGATTTTGAAAATGCCATGCAAACACAGCAATATTCTCATTTTCTCTTTGATTTGTGGGTGGGTTGGAGTCATAAACATCTGTTCTTTACTATTAAATCTCCTCCAGACAGTTGTTACTTGTTCATATCTATCATGCTAGGAGATTAGAACATTTGTCATTTGTGCAGTTTGGCTGAGTAACAGAGTTGGCTAATAATGAGTTAGAGTTACCTTCCTCATCCTAGTGCTTTCCAGATGGATTAGATTTGTAGAGTTGGCCAAAACCTCTTAGAATTGCAATCCTACATATTCTAAAAGATACTAGCAGTGTAAAACCTCTTTTTCAAACTCATAGTTAATAAGATTGCTTCTATCTTTTTACTAATGACCTCAAAGTGCCCTTGATAGGCAGAAGCCATCAAGATAGATGTAATTAAGCTCTCAACCTTTTTGTTCTTGAAAGCCTTTCTAATCTCATTGCACTACCTTCAAGAAACCTTGCAATTCACATGCTGAAGAATTCACATCTGACACAATTAAATGATTATGGTGAGATCTCTGTGTGCTCTTGCCCGCCTGCTGTTCCTTCTGCATGACATGATGTTGGCCTCGTAGAGCAGAATCGCCAGATGAAATAATTTTACTGTATTGTAAATCCACATTGAGAGAATCTTGCAAATATAAAAGCACAATTCTTTGCTTTCCCCCATATCCTTTATAGTGTGGGAACCCACTCACCCCTCTCCAGAATAAAAATATTGTACAGGATATCAAAAGAGTCGGGATAGAATATTTCCCCTAAAGGAGAAGAAAAATCTTTTTTTTTTTTTCTCAAAAAAGTTTTATTAGTACAAACTTACATAAGTGGTAACAAAATATTAAATCCAAAGTACAAACATTTTTGTTTCCCCCCCCCCCAGACCCACCCCCTTCCCTCCCCACCTCCCCCCCCCCGGACTTCCCAGAGATAATACAGGGCATAATAATAAGTTTAAATTGTTAATAAAAAGAAAAAGGAAAAAGGAAAAAAAGAACACTATTTTTAAAAAAACTTCAACTCCAAACTATACAGTACTAATATATCGCATTTGTATACAATAGTAAAGATACAAAAAAGAGAGAGAAAAAAAAGAAAGAGAATAAAAAAAAAGAAAGAAAGAAAGAGAAAACTCTTTAACACTACAAACAAACAAACCTCCTACCTCCTCCCTTCAGTCCTCTATCTTATACAAGGTAAATGTTACATAAGTAATAACTAAATATAAAATACACAAATCTTAAACTAATATTATTGACATTAGAAATAACCTCTAAGATAAAACTTAACTAAATGTTACATAAGTGATCATCAAATATTAAATTTCATCATGATATTAATAAGATAATATTATTCTAAATTAATTCGCTAACTTCAATAAACAAAAAAAGAAAATAAAAGAAGAATAAACAATAAACAAATCTTCAACAAACTATATATATCTAATATTATCAACATTAAAAATAACCTCAAAATTATATAAAACTTAACTAAATATTGCATAAGTAATCATTAGATAGGGAAAAGATAAAATACAATCATATTAGTCTCTATCCATCCAATATATTTCAACCTCACATCGTTTTGTATCTTGATAGTTCATCTTTTAATAGTTCAATAAATTCAAATTTGTCAAGTCGTCTCCCGTCTGCTCCCAAACCTCCATCTCCTTTTCCCCAGCTATCTGATTCAGGCACTCCTTTTGGATTTTTGAGTCTATTTCTTTTTGATCCATCGAAGGTGGCTTCCCCTCCTCCTCCTCTTTTATTTTCATACACCCTTCTTCTGGAATCTTGGATATATCAGCCTTTAGAACATTGACATAAAATTCAGTAGCTTTTTTTATCGTGTTGAGCCGGTATCTTTTTCCAGAAAATTTCACTGCTACTCCAACTGGTGCTTCCCATTTATATTGTAAATTTAATCTCTTAAATTCATCAATCAAAAAAGTATAGCTTTTCCTGGCTTTAAGCATTTTAGAGGGGATTTCTTTCCAAATCTTTAGTTCCTGACCATTCACCATAAGATTATTGTTAAACGTTGCTTGTATAATTCTGTTCCGTAGAGCTCTTGTGGTAAAATATATGACAATATCCCTTGGTAGATGCTTTTGTTTGGCGTACCACGAGTTGATTCTGTATGTTTTGTCGATTTGTGTAGCCAATTCCGCTTTAGAAATTCCAGACACCTGATCCAATATGTCAACCATCCTGCCTTTTAAATTTTCATATAATCCTTCTTTCAAACCTCTAATCCTTATAGCAACTTCCATAGATCTGAACTGAGTCATTAAGACCTCTTTTTCAAAATTTGCAATGTCATTTTGGATTTTATCTATGTAATTCACCGAAGTTGCCAAAGCTTGTTTATTTGTTTCAATACGTTCTGCCAAAACTTCAATATTTGTTGCTAAGCCTTTGCAAACCTCTAACACATCAAATCTTAGTTGTTGATTCATATTCTTCAAAGCAGCCTGCATCTTATGGTCTATCTCACTTATTTTCTGGTTAAATTCCAAAGTAAGTTCATGTTTCATAATCTTTAAATTATTTAATAAATTTTCAGGTGTCAAAAGCTGTGGAGGTGTTAGCTCAGTGTTAAGTTGCATTTTAGAAATATATCCAGATGAATAGTCATTTCTTTTAGTCAAAACAGTCTTTCCAAACTTTGAAGCCATTGGTGTTTCAAAAGAGTACAAAAAAGAAAGAAAGCCAGATGCCTGATTAAAGTTCTTTCCAGTTTAAAAATCAGATAGTCTTTTATTATTGAAAATATTTCTATTATAACTTTAATCCAGAGTTAGGAGACAGAGAAAGAAAAAACCATTTTTCCAAGTTAAAAGTTTCCATAAGAGAGAGAGAAAGAAAAAAAAAAAAGCCTCTGGGGAAACGAAAGTCACTTTCACTTCTCAATCGCCATATTATTACTCTGTTTCCTTTGTTCCCTTGCCGAAGTGAAAGCTTACCCAGGAGTTGAAAAAAAAAAAGGAAAAAAAGAGGTTTCAGTACTTGCCCATCTCACGCCTGTTTCTCTCTGTCTGCTTCTATAGTTTAAATGTAGTTATAAATCCCATTTTTGAAGCAGCGGCTGGTCACTCCATCTAGCTCTGCAAAGGCAGAGGTTTCCGGATCTTCGGAGCTGGAGACAGGCTGCATGGGGAGCTCTCCCTTCGCGCCCTGCCAGATGGCTCCTAAGGCGCTGGGGGGGCTCTACCCCTCCTGTCAGGCTCTCATCTCTCCCCTTTGCCCGGGGAAGAGATTTTAAAGCCACCAGACAGCTGTTCTGGCGGCTTTTAACAAAGATCGGAAAGGCATCCAACGAGGGATGTCTGCGATGAAGCGCTCCAAAACCGGAAGTCAGGAGAAGAAAAATCTTAACAAAGACAGAAAGTAACCCCAGTGTTCCTGACATAGGAAAAAAAAAACAAGCAGAAGCTTGAAGAGGTTGTTCTTTAGGAATTGAGAATTTGTATCCATTCAGAAAGACTGGGCCAATCTATTCATAAGCAAAGAGCAGTCAAAAACCCAAAGTAAGCAACACAATAGGCAAGGAGTCCAAACTGACAAGGTTACCTCAGACAAACGAAACACCTAGGATTTCCATTTCCCCCTTTTGCCTATAGACCCAGCCATGACCCCTACATGACCCCATAGGAATCTGACAACAGTCATTAAAATATTAAAATATTCCTATGTAAAATATTCTTACATAGGAACAGGCATTTCAATCACAAAGCCCCAAAGAATGTATAAAAGCCCACCTGTTATGTATTAAGGCAGTGGTTCCCAACCTTTTTGTGATCGAGTACTACTTGGAGGTCCCGTACAGTCGCCGCGTACCACCTGGTTCCAGAGAAACTAAATTTCCATAATTGTACCGTTCCTTTTTTGGCCCCGCGCATCCAGCAACTGGATTCTCGGGCCGCTGGGACCAGGTGGGTGGCGTGTGGCAACAGTTGCAAATCGTTGCCAGATTATCTTGTGTTAGGCAGTAAACATTTTTGTGAAGTAAAAAATAACTAACTAAAAATCGTTCATGACCCCGAAAGTGTTCGCGTACCACCTGGAAGGCCCTCACGTACCACTAGTGGTACACGTACCACAGGTTGGGAACCACTGTATTAAGGTTTGAATCTGAGTTCACTGCTTACACCAAGGTCCGCTTTGCAGAGCGGGAAAATAAAGATCACTGATTGGTTAACCAGCCGGCAGCCCTCTATTTAAAGAGAGCCTGCCGGCCTGTTGCTTTGCTGATTACTACTTCACTAAATAAAGAGCTGTTAAGTCACTTCACTATCTCCAGCCTCTTCAATCTAAGAACCCAACACCACCTACTCTCAATTCCCATTTTGTCAGCCACACCAGAAACATTCTGCTGTCACTGAAGTTTCTGGCTACCAAATAAACCGACTTCCTTTCCTGCAGCCTTTCCTGCAGCCTGCCTCCATTTTATTTCTAGCATCTTTCTCCCTGATTGGAACCGTACCGGATTTTTCTTCCAACAATTGCCAGAGAAACTATGAATCCCAAGGCTCTTGTTCTTCCCATTCTCTAGCTGCAGGCTATGCTGTCTTTTATTTGACCATTCCCTTTGCAGGGTTTCTTTGCCCAAAGTCTTTCCCACATACCATTATGCATGATGAACACATCAAAGTGAACAATTATTATTAATATCAGAAGCAATTTCAATTCTAGGCTTTGTAAAATTGACCTCTGGGCCGACTTTTCTCTTGTGTGGTTTATTAGGCCTCTATCCATACAATAACCCAAATGGCCCAGGAACTACATTACATCCAGATTATTGAAATGAGAACATGAAAATTTCACAATAAATACAATAGGAACAAGATACTCCATTATTTCAATCCATGCTAATTTAAAGAAATTAATGAGGGATATATATATATGTGTGTGTGTGTGTGTGTGTGTGTGTGTGTGTGTGTGTGTGTGTGTGTGTGTGTGTGTGTGTGTGTTAACTATTAGACAAAAAAAGAAAAAAATAAGGATTCAGTTTAGTTCTTATGGTCTGAATAACAACCTTCTCCCAACTGGAAATCCTCTCAAACAGATGGGATTGCAATATCCAAAATGATTGAAATGACATGATAATGGGAATTCTGGGAGTTGCTATCTGGACCACTTGATGTTGGAGAGAGCTGATCTCTGCCATCTAACCATGAATCGTTTGTCTATATTTATATATCTATTTCTATTTATTACATTTATATACCGCCTCTCTCACCGATAACATGAATCTATATCTACTATATCTATATCCATATATCTATATATCACTATCAGTATCTCTATATCTAAAATATGTTCCTGAATTCCATTTGCTTCTTGATGACCAGGAAATAGTAAGCCTTTATCTACCAGTTTCCTAGTAGTATTTGGCTAGTCATTATTGAAATCAAACATATACTTCTTTTAAAAGAAACTGTTTTAACCTAGCAATTTTTACTGTCTTTTATTCAGGGGCTATGGAATTAAAGGAAAAAAGAAACTTTCAAGATAGCAAAATATTGTTATTTCTGTGACTCCATAGAGAGCTGACCTCTCATTAGTGAAGATAAAAGTCACATCACAGAGTTAAGCAATAGTGATTGTGTTTCCAGCTTGTCTGAAAATACAATTTGGACAAGAAATTCTCTTGTGTATGCATGTGTGTTGGGGGTGGGGAATAGAGTGTCTAGTGTTTTATTACTATGGTGATTAAATAAATAGCGAACATGAGGAAAAATTTCCAAAATCAACCCTTTCATTACACTTTGTTGACAGCCTGTTCTTTTTAGCACCTTGGGAATAGGTCTTCTCCAAAACACAGACCCCTCAAAAGTCACAGAGTTATGATTATAGAGTACCACATTTTGACCATCAGGCTCTTGCAGAGTGCCGAAGCAAAGGGCGAGACCTAAAGATGGAAAGAGGAAGGCAGATAAAACCTACAGGGGAAAACAATACTAGAAGTGTATAAAAATTTTCAGATCCTGGAATAGTTTTATGGATGTGTTTATTAAAGTGTGGTATTATGTTAGCCTATTAAAAATATATGTATTCCAAAATAGTATTTAAATAATACAATATTAAAATCTCATCGAAGAAGTGGGTGCAGATATCGTGGTAGCAGCAATGAATGAGTCATTTTTAATTTTAAAATATCAATGAATACAACCCATACAAACAAAAGTACATGAGCCGAGGTGGCACAGCAGTTGTTAGAGTGCAGTACTGCAGGGTACTTTAGCTGACTGTGATCAGCAGTTCAGCTGTTCAAATCTCACCAGCTCAAGGTTGACTCAGCCTTCCATCCTTCCGAGGTAGGTAAAATAAGGACCCAAATTGTTGGGGGCAATGTAAATATACATTGCTTAATTGTGTAAACCGCTTAGAGAGTGCTTGCACTATGAGGCAGTATATAAATCTCACTAATAAAATAAATAAATAAATAAAAGCTCTTTTGGGGTCTTCCATAATTTTTAAAAGTGGGAAGACATTTTACACTGCTTTATGCCGTGTTGGAAAATGAAGAAGGGAGGAAAAATAGATTTCTCACTGATATTCTTTACAACAGTTCAACGTGTTCCCATATTGAAAAAAAATCCATATTTCAGAAATTAAATTCAAAGGTAAGTGTATTTATATAAGCTACCAATATTCACGGTCTAACTTCAGACAAGGAAAAAGAAGCAAAAACATTCCCCTAACAAGATTTTCCATTCTTGTAACATTAAGTGTGAGAGTGTATAATATATTTATTTAGCTTGATATGTGATATATTTCTCTTAGCAGTCTACAATAAAAAGCAAGTGTTTTGGGCAAGTGACAGGAACATATAGCAGATTTAAGAAAATCATTATGACATCGCTTGAACAAATAACCGAGGCTACTAGATATAAACACCCCAAATAAATTGAACAAACCATGTTAAATTAAATTTAAAAAAGTGATTCTCAAATAAATAAAATTTTCACTGCAGTTACTGAAATCTGCATGATATCACTTAGAGAGTTATCTGTATTGTTGAATAAGGGACATAATTTGCAATTAAGTCAGTATTGATAATCATCTGCATGAAATGCTCCACGGTTGTTTAGTTCTGCTGTCTGAAAACTTGTTATTCACTTTTGTGGATAAGGATTTGTAACATGAAAATTGCTAGTTTTACTAGGTGATAAGATAGAAAGAGCTCTGAAAGTGGCAGCTTTAATGGCAGTTTTAGAGCATTCATATTTCCTTCATCTGCACCTATCCTGCAACCTGGCAATTATAGCTGTAAAATTAACCCAGAGATTTTAACACCTCTTTTAATCCTGTTGATGTAATACCATTTTGAACAAAAAAGGATAATTCTTCCAAGATGCTCATAAAGTCAGTATTGATTCAGGTCTAAGGTCATTCCCTGAAAATAGGTTTCTCTGAATCTAACTGAGATTTATACTTTAATCAAATGCAACCACTGGCATATTTTGGTGCATATACATTCTTTTAAATCTCCCAGATCTGCCACCTGGAGATGGGAGACATTATCTTGTGACTGGATAGGTGAAAAGGGAACCTCATAGCAGCCACAGAAGCCTGCACTTTGCTTTGTTATTTTCAGCTTTTTGCTTTTGTTTAGCCAAATACTGAAGCTCCACATTCACAAATAAAGAAAAAAACAGAGTTGGTTTGACAATACAATAGGATAGGCATGTTGGAAGAAGAATTTCGTGAGCCTCTAGGTCAGGGGTGTCAAACTGGAAGCCTGCAGGCCAGATTCATCACACACAGGCCACGCCCACACCAGCTCTGCTAAGGGGGAAACGGTCACAATACATCATGTGATGACAACGTAACCATGGTGAGTTTGACACCCGAGCACTAGGTCAGGGGTCGGCAAACTTAAACACTCAAAGAGCCATTTGGACCCGTTTCCCACAAAAACATGTGGCCGGAATGCAACCCCCCCAAAAAAATTTAAAAACAAAACCCCCCGCTGAAAACAAAATGGTGACACATGCACAGTGCCAGAAACTTGACTTCTGCACATGTGCAAAAGAAATTTTTAAAATGATTTTTGAAAAAAAATAAAAAAAGATGGTGGCACCCATGGACCGGCACCAGGTGAACCCACCCCTGAAAATACCATTTGCGCGTCCGCACATGGTATTTTGTGGAAGAGCCACACTCAAGGGGCCAAAGAGCCGCATGTGGCTCACGAGCCATGGTTTGCCAACCCCTGCACTAGGTGATAAAGGCAGCATTAAAACCAGAGACAGCCACAGTAAGCAACAGCCCAAATCATGGAAAAAACACATATGCAAGTTCCCCTGGGAAATGACAAATATAAAATGAAGTTGCAAGGCTTTTTGGAAGGCAGCATTTCACATAGCCAGAAAGGAACTATCTAAGACTAGCTGAAGAACAGAGTCAGAAGACAAGAAAGAAATAACAATAGTTTAAAATTCAGTTCAAGAGAAATATAGAAGAGTAATTAGAAGAAAATGGTAATAAGAAATATAGAATGCATATGGAATGAGAAATATAGGCAATATAAAGTCACAGGCAGATAATAAGAAATATATAAATGTAGACAAAGGGAAGCAGATGTCTAGAAATAAGGCATAAATCTAAAATCTCTGAATTTAATAGGCACAGTAGATATAGCAAGAAAGCCACAATTTATGTGGAATATTTAGTCCTGGAATAAAGAAGATAAATATTTGTCTGCATCTATGGTCAATTTCCCCCCCAGAAAGAAACCTATGATGGGGGTATAGTTAGTATGCATAGGAAAAGAACAACTGAGTCATCTGTTCTTTCAATGAGGACTACAATGGAGCTCAATCCTCTCTTCCGTACTCTCGAATATTTACAACAAAATGCTGGGAGAGTTGATCCATTGGTTTGGAAAGGTTTCATCAGTAAACCTATGATACTCAACTGTAAAATTGCCAGTCTAGGTCAAGGTGGAGAATCTATAGAAGACTCTACACCAGTGTTTCCCAACCTTGGCAACTTGAAGATGTCTGGACTTCAACTCCCAGAATTCCCCAGCCAGCATGCTCTGCACAGTGTTTTGATGCATTTAAGGGCTGGATTGGTCAAAACAAACTCAAATCCCTGGGTGAAATTGCTATTTGTAGTTGATGAATCTGGCTCAACTCCTCATCCCTAAGTTGTATTTGGATAGGGTGGCACATCCCCAAAATACTACATTCATGGCATGAGGTTTCTTCTGGACTTATGACTACTGTGCAGGCAAAAAATTGAACTTTTATGCAGCTTTGGCTGATTGCCAGTTGTAGGCCTTTTGGGATCGATCCTTTTTGGATCAGTCATGAAAAAAAGAGCAAGGTATCCAAAAAGAGAAGCCACCTTCTGCTTGGTGATTCAATTGTAAGGGATGTAAATTTAGGAAATGATACAGAGGTTTTGAAAGAGATCAGGTGTCTGCCAGGTGCTACTGCCAGCAGAGACAAGAGGCGTATTTTTAAGATAGTCAAGAATGCCAGTAAGGACTGTGATGTTGATGCTAGTATACACCTTGGCACAAATGATCTGTCCCAAAAATATGTACTTTCTGTGCAGAATGACTTCCAGAGCTTGGGGTATGAACTTATTAGTATAGGTTGTAGGCTTATCTTTTCAGAGGTTTTACCAATATATAAGGAACAAAAAGGAAAAGGCCAGCGTGTAGCAGAGTTTAATGTGTGGCTAAAGGAGTGGTGTAAAACTCGCTCTGCTCGCGCACGTGCAATTCCGAACCGGTAGGGAAGGTAAGTAGATTTCACCCCTGGATAGAATCAAGATCACGCAAAGTGTTAATACCACTTTATAATGCCTTGGTAAGGCCACACTTGGAATACTGCATCCAGTTTTGGTCACCACGATGTAAAAAAGATATGGAGACTCTAGAAAGAGTGCAGAGAAGAGCAACAAAGATGATTAGGGGACTGGAGGCTAAAACATATGAAGAATGTCTGCAGGAACTGGGTATGTCTAGTTTAATGAAAAGAAGAACTAGGGGTGACATGATAGCAGTGTTCCAATATTTCAGGGGTTGCCACAAAGAAGAGGGAGTCAAGCTATTCTCCAAAGCACCTGAGCGCAGGACAAGAAGCAATGGGTGGAAACTAAACAAGGAGAGAAGCAACCTAGAACTAAGGAGAAATTTCCTGACAGTTAGAACAATTAATCAGTGGAACAGCTTGCCTCCAGAAGTTATGAATGCTCCAATAGTGGAAGTTTTTAAGAACATATTGGATAACCATTTGTCTGAAGTGGTGTAGGGTTTCCTGCCGAAGCAGGGGGTTGGACTAGAAGACCTCCAAGGTCCCTTCCAATTCTGTTTTTCTGTTTTCACAACAACTGTGGCAAGAAAGGACATAAAATGGAGCAAAACTCATTTAACAAATGTCTCACTTAGCAACATAAATTTGGGGCTTAATTGTGGATGTAAGGCAAGGAGTACCTGTAATTTAAATGCTTGAGAAATATTGAATAATTGAAGAAAATAACTGACAAGACAAAAAGTAAAAAAAAGCCTTCAGAGAGAAGGATGATCAGGATACATGACAGAACAAGAAAAATTCTGTAATACTTAAAATAATATTGGTTTGATTTTCTTGTAATCTTCTAGGTTAAAGATAATTATACAGCCAATGTGTTCTCATCACTGTACAACTCATTCTGTAAACTACCCTCACCTCTTATTATTGATGCTTAATAAGGGAAAGTATTCAAGACAGAAAAATGGAGGAAACAGATGGATGGGATTAGGTAAAAGTTGACAATGGAATATAAAACCTTCTGTTCTGCATGTTAATTTGCTGAGAAATGAGTCAACCTTGAAAGAGAGCAAACCCTAATTGATATTCATTATATTTAAATTAAATGTAAAGTTCAGTATTGGCTTAGTTGACTACATACATGATACAAAACAAGCACAAGAGTGGCATTACATCACAGGCATTCACCATTCATGGGCCAAGTTTTTTTTTTTTTGCTTTGACACAGACAAAAAAGAATGCTGTTACAAAATCCTAGATTCTAAAGGATTTGTGGGAAATTTAGATCCCATTCCTAAAAAGCACCCAGCTTTTGATCCACAGAATCTATCCATGTCCCTACTGGCATCTCAGCCATATATTTTGATGCTTGTGATGTTTAAACAAAAACAAAAAAACATAAAACTCTGGTCTCAATAGCATTCAGAAGAAAGGGGTATATTGTTACTGCTTTTTCTTCTGTTCTATAATCATGAGCTCAATTTAAGGCCCCTTTTAAAGCACCTGTATTTTACATTCCATTAAAAATATCCTTAAACTGATTTACAGTACAGTTAAAACAGTAGATTTAACAACTGATAAAAATGTAAGACATTTACCAAATTAGATAGGGAACAATAACATCAAGAGTAAAAGCAGCAATAACAAATTTAAAGTAAAGTATAATACAATAACATTCTTGGGACCCATGACAACAGAAATATTCTCAGTAATATAAGTTTTTCACATGAAATTAATCTTGCTTCAGAACACAATCTCTTAGAAACTATTGAAACAGCTGAAACGGTAGAAACCAAACTCGCATATGCTGTTGCAAGCTGAAATTGTCTGATCACATCAGACAAATCTGTGCATCAATCTTGCCATACATATTCTAAAGCTTTCCCTATAGCTCACATGTGTTTTGGATGAGAGCTTCATTTCAGGTAGATTCACACAGATACCTGACAATGAATCTTTGTATATAGGAAAGCCTTTAATTGATTATAGCAGCTCGGAGAGTGTTTGCTGTCTGATTTGGTGCAATACTGCCATCATCATTCATCCTTCCCAGCAGCTTCAGCTTTTGAGAAAGTAAGGAGTAAAAGCGACAGTGATTTCTTTATTCCTTTCTTTTACATCTCACATAAATCTAGCAATGTAAGTGTGGGTAGGCACACAAATTGTGGTAGGGCTAAAATTGGCTTTCTGATTAGTTGAACAGCTGCCAGATTACAGGAATCTCTTCTACATTGATTCAAATGCTGTAGTCTTAACCAGGGGCGGGTTGCTTGTTCTTCATGCTACCAGTGTGCTGCGCATGCATCGCCATGTTTTGGCATGCATACGCTCGATACTTGTGCGCACCCCCTCACACAATTTTGCTTCTTGCGCATGCATGGAAGCAAAATCTTGCGAGGGGACGCGCACGCTCACACAATTTTGGCCCTTTTTTTGCTTCCACGCATGCCGAAATCTCGTGTGCACACGCGTCCCCTCATGAAATTTTGCTTCCGCGCATGCACAGGAAGCAAAATCAGCCCAAAAATTCCCCCAAAAAAGATGGTGTCGTGCGACAGACCGGTGAAGACGGCACCGGAGCTGTCATGCGCAAATAGTGCCATCTGCTGGCTGCTACTGGTGTGGTAGAGTCGACCGCACCAGTAGAAACCCACCACTGGTCTTAACCATAAAATAAGGTAAAGGAGTCTCTGCAGATTTTAATCATAGCTGACTATGGGGGACGGGGTTCAGCTCTGTTTCAAGGACCATTAACCCAGCCCTATCTGAAGACATTTCTGCAGTCATGTAGCCAGCATGATGTCATGGAGTGCTGTTACCTTCCCACTGAAGTTGTATCTATTTATCTACTTGCATTTGTTTGCTTTCGAACTGTTAGGTTGGCAGGAGCTAGGGTGAGGATGGGATGTTGTGCGATGTTTGGATCTTGAACCTGGGTTGTTGGCTTTCCAGCTGACAAGCCCAGTGTCTTAACCGCTGAGCCACCGTTCCACCCAGTCTTAACCATAAATCAGGGTATTATTAAGAAAGTATGAAAATCAGCATCCTGGATAAATATATTTTAACATACACCAATTTTACATTTTATACATTGGTATTTAATCATATATTGACACTTAGTTACATTTGACATTTACTGTAGTTCTTCCTGATATATGTATTATAATTTTGCCAAATTTTATAGAAAAGTACTTAAAATACTTTTCACCACCAATTTTATTTATGAAGAAATATCAACCGAAATTAAAAACAAAAATGTTATTTAGAAAAGATTTTTAAAGTAAATTAATCATGCAAATATTAGATCATGAAATATTGGATTGTCTATGCTTTAAAGCAAATATAAACAACAATAAAAACAAAAAGTTGTGACTTCTTTGATGCAAATGGAAACTAATCCCTCCAGTAAGAAATTCACATATTCTGGTCCACCTGGATATGTGACAATGAGCAGCTGTATTGAACATTTTTAAGTGCAAAATGAAATTTATAATAAATAAGCTCATGGACTAATGTTTCTATTTTATTTAATCTACATGAGCACTTTGCTTAGTTCTTGGAATACTATGATATTTTCCCTCAAATAGCTTGGAGGGAATGGATTTAATATTGCTATGGAAAAATCTCTCCCATATCTATTGTAAATGATTAAAGGTTAAAATATGTTTTGCTAATCTCCCATTTAACTAGGGGAGGAGAGATTATATTCTTCTGAAAATCAATAAACAATACTCAAATTAGCATTTGATTTTTCTAGATCCAAGATGATCATGCTAGGATGGAAATCTCATACTATGAGATCATATCATTCCCTTCCCCTTCCCCTTCCCTTCAATGAAAACATATTTTGGAGAACTAGAATGCCTTGGGATCAATTTGTAAAGACATTTTTAAACCAGAAAGTCTAATACAAAGGTATTTATTCACTCTGTTTTATATTACCATACACTACTAAAACTCAAGAGCTGTTTAAGTTATTTATCACAACACAATTCAAAACTTAATATATTAGCAATCAATCATTATTAATACCAATTATATATTATGCCATTATCACTATTATGTATCCCAAGCCCTTTCACATACCCTTCCCAAATGTGAGGGGTGAAGAGAACATTTGGATCTCCAGTAAAAAAAAAAACCTGTTTATTTGTTTGTTTGTTTGCTTGCTTGCTTACTTGCTTACTTACTTACTTGTTGAGATTTATTCCTGAGCTGGGAGAGCCAATGGTAACAAAGCTAGCAACAAGTCTGCATAGTGACTCAATCAGCCAATCAGAGTAAAGTGCTACTGAGCATGTGCAAAGAAACTGAGCAAGAAGAAGGGCGTGGTTTCAGCCAGTTTGTGTTAAGTCTCCATTATATGTGCCATGAGGTCTCTGTAAGAAGAATGCTTTCAACTTGCTTTAAAGAAGAACATGTGGCACTGTAAATATTTTGTTATGTTTATAAAGAAGTTATTTAATTCAGCTAAATGCAGTCAATTGTGTGAAGCTTCTGATTTATTTCGCAACGGAGAAAAACACCAATATTACTTACTTGCTTACTTACTTACTTACTTACTTACTTACTTATAAATTTATAAAAGCTTATTGCCCGCAATCTTACCTCAGGGTAACTCTGGCGGCTGACAATCATAAAAAATACAGCCAAATACAATAGCCCAAGTAAAAGATGGGAAGGATGGGAACAGGAGGGGAGAGTGGTGGGATCTGGTGTTAATCAATTAACCACTTCCACTGCCAGGTCTTTAGACTCTTACGAAGGTCAGGAGGGCTGGAGCCAACACTTCAGGGGACAAGAGAGCAGGTGTAACAGCAGAGAACGCCCTTCTCCTGGACCTCACCACTGAAATACTTGGGCCAACAGGATCTGCAGCATGCCTCCTCTGCTGGCATGGGTGCGGCAAGCCAATCCCAGGAGGATGAGATGGTCCCTCAAGTTGACTGGAACAGAAAAAACACCAATTTCTTACCTTTCCATGAATCTCCTATGGATACTTGGACAAAACCCTTTACACCTTTATGTGGGTGGATGGATAGAATCAACTTAAAGCAGATAGTCTTGCAAGTACACAATTGCCAAGCCAGAGAGGACTTTACAAGGCAAAATGAGAAGCCTGAATGGGCAATCAGTGCAGCCTGCAACACTAATATTAATCTGTGTGTAGCAGCTCTCAGCTGCCAACAAATGGGCTGCTAAGACTTTACAAGTACTGCAATTTCTAAGTGGCCTTCAAAGACAGATGTACAAAACGTTGCAGGAAATCCTAACTCTTACTTCAAGTAAAAGTATTCCAGATTCCAAATGCAGCAATATTTTTTAAGTAGTAAAGCTCCCCTGAATAATTTTGAAAGGCTTGTTGTGGTCATTTGCATATATACAAATCTGTGAACCCTGGATACGTTTTTGTCTTTAAAATGTTAAAGGTGACACTTTAATATTTACTTCAACTCCTGTCAATACTAGCAGGCCCACATCTACCACATCACCATCTATGCTACCTTTTTAAAATAAGGGTATAATTTGTTAAAAATAGGGTGGAAAGGTAATGAAAACATTCCCATATTGACTCATTCATTGCCTACTGACTAAAACCAGGAATCAGTTAGTGTGTGTTGTTTGCTTGTTTCTAGTACATTACACCTAAATTGCATTCCTGCTGTTAAACAGCTGTGCTTTAAAGTTATTTCCCTCCTCCCTTCTCACCTGGTATGACTGAGAGTAGTACAGGACATTTGCTTTAGAAAGCATGATTTAAGCTGGGAATGCATCTTTGTGAATTCCAGGGAAAATAGAAAATAGATTTAATTTCAAGCATCCTGGATCACACAGACCTCAGACTTTTGGGTTTTTTGCAGGGTTCCAAGTGTAATAATGCAATCAGTTAGCTAAAAATAAATAAATTAGTAGAAATCAGAATGTGTTAATCAATGGTTCTTTAACACGGTTACATATGTCATATCACCATCCATTCTGTTTTCAAATAAGGTTCAGTGCGAATAAATCTCATTCCACGTTATTGTGCACAGCCATGGCTATGAGGAAAGCCATGGCAAACAAACTCCCAAATCAAATGCCCACAAAGATAGGAAATATATGCTGGAAAGCAAATTTCATCTGAGGTGAATGAAGAAAAGACTATTCTCTGGGATCGATCAGGAGTAGGAGGGTTATTTTACAGATTATAATATATCAAACATTACATATTTAGTTCCAGTAACTTCTTGCTGATGTGACAGAAGAGAGGTGAGCAGAAGTACTGGAGCATTAGGCCAGTATTTGGGTCAGATATTTCTTTTTTTTAACAAGTTATTTGTAAGTCTCTTTGCCTATACTTAGATTAACCCCAACCTACTCCGTTATTCGATTAGATCATCAATATAAAGAAACAGACTTAAGTTTTGGAATGATATTTTCAGATTAGCATTTTTTCCCCAGATGAGTGCTTTTGGATTTTTTAATCCCCAATTTTAAATTATAAAAGCAGACACATCGTGCCTAAAGTAGATTTATGCCTTCCAAACCATTTTTTAAAATAGTTTTATGGTTCCAGATTGTGGACAGAGAGAGAAAGTTTCACATTAAAAAGATTCAGAAGACTGACTTTCAAGACATAAGGTCACAGAGTGCACATACCTACTCTGTGGTCTTGCAGGCTCAAATAAATGCTTTGCCATTTAAAATTTTTACCCAATAAAAGTATGTTTCCTTGCAGCTTTGCAGCCAAAACTCTGGCTTGCTGCTTTATGGTTGGTTCCCATTTATATCCCTACCCAAGAAATGGTGCAAACTAAGGTTATCACAGTAGTATTCAATGCCCCAAGCTATATTGTATATTCAATGTGATCTTGAGTCTTGAGATTGGCCAAAACAAGACTGAGTTAAAAGCTTGGCTATTAATCATTAATTACTGGTTTAAGTCCTACTATTTCCCAGCTGACTGATTCCATCCATCTTATCTGATAAATTCCAATTTTCATGATTGCAAGTAATTCTTAAAAAAAAAAACCAACCCTTTTCTTCTTACAAACTTTCTTTGGAATTGAGAATTTTCACAAGCTAAGTCATTCGAGAACAGTTCCTGAACACCGACGAACAGAATGAGAGAGGTCTTATTCTTGAATATATTTCAACATGGTTAAAGCACCCAAATAGAAATTAGCCTATTATATATAGTCTTTAATTTCTACATCACAGTTATGATTCTTATTAGGGCCAGATTCCATAAGCCCTCAGTGCTCATACATGTGTAATTTTATAAAGTTCCTCTAGCTAGCTGAACCTGTTCTTCTACTGGGGGTTCAGATGAACTGATCCTTCATACAATCCTCATTTTATATCAATAACTGAAGAAAGATAATCACTCCTCTGCCATCAGGTATTCCAGGTTGGCCAGGGAAATTTTGTGCTGACTTTCTTCTATCACATAACGAAAGTCCTAACACATACTGTATAACTGTAGCCAGGTGTTGTATAACAACTATAATATGGACAATTGGTATGTCAGGCACAAGAAATCAGAAACCAAGATTTTTCAAATGAGTACAAGTTTATTGCTTGCTCTCTCTCTCCACAGCAGGGGTGTCAAATTCAAGGCCCATGGGCTGGATCGGACCCACAGGGTGCTTAGATCTGGCCCATGGGACCGCCGTGGCAACAGTGAAAGACCAACCCATGGTGCCTCTGCCAATGAAAACAGAAGTCAGGAGGGCCGCAGGCAGCCCTCCCGAACTCCGTTTTCTCTGGCAGAGGGTTGCAGGAAGCAGTCGCAGCCGAAAATGGAGCTCAGGAGCCCCTTTTCGCTGGCAGAGCACTCAGGCCACTACAGGCGCCCCCAACACGAATGACGTTGAGCTGGCCATGCCTGCCCTGGCCATGCCCACCCTGGCCACCTGAGTTCAAACACAACCCTGATATGGCTCTAAATGAAATCGAGTTTGACACCCCTGCACTACAGGAAACTGAACTATTAATGGTCAAGGCGAATTGCCAGTAGATAAGAGTCAATGGAATTCAAGGAGGACTGAACTTACATTACTTGTGGGTACAAATGGACTCCAACCTAATAATGTGCTTGGTATATATCAGTATTCCAGATTTTTAAATTTATAGAATGATTAATGTTTATAGTTTTTTGGGATATTATTTTATTTGGATAAATATTTACTTCATTTTAGATGTAGATATAAAATTTTACAATAATAATTACAGTGTGCACTGATGTATTACATACATTATTTTGTTTTGTTATTAATTTTCTGTGCCAACTCAGAAAGCTCAAACTGCCCAAAGAGCTGCTGATTCAGTTCTACAGAGGAATTATTGAGTCTGTCATCTGCACCTACACAACTGGCTCTGCAACCAAACGAGACAGTCACAGACTTCAACGGATAATTAGAACTGCAGAAAAAACATTTGCTACCAACCTTGTCTTCCATTGAGGACCTGTATACTGCACAAGTCAAAAAGAGGGCTGTGAAAATATCTACAGACCCCTCACATCCTGGGCATAAATTTTTTCAACTTCTACCCTCAAAACAACTCTATAGGGCACTGCACACCAGAACAACTAGACACAAGGACAGTTTTTTCCCCAAATGCCATCACTCTGCTAAACAACTAATTCCCACAACACTGTCAAACTATTTACTAAGACTGTATTGCAATTATTCTTCTCATCCTTCATATTACCTATTTCCTCCCACTTATGACTATGACCATGTTGCTTGTATTTTTACGATTTATATTGTTTTATTTGTTTCCTAGTACAATTTGATTGCTTATTTGTAACCTATGACTATAATTAAGTGTTGTATCTTATGATTCTTGATGAATGTATTTTATTTTTCTTTATGTACACTGAGAGCATAAGCACCAAAGACAAATTCCTTGTGTGTCCAATCACACTTGGCCAATAAAGAATTCTATTCTATTCAAATGCCATATTTTACACTTGATCTTACATTTCCTTTTCTTTCCCCTGTTGGTCACTAACAGACACTAACAAAATTTAATCTGTATTTAGAAGGCGGCTTCTTTTAAAAAGCAGTTTCTAGTTTCATACTGGGAGTTCATAGCATACTTCATACAGGGTAGAAGGAGTTTAGTTAGACTCCATTTTAATAATTGGAAGCTTATTCCAGACATTACCATTCATCCTAACTATGACCTAGATCAGTGATGGCAAACCTTTTTTGGTTCGTGTGCCAAAAGGGGGGGGGAATGCGGGGGATCACGTTTGTGCGTGCCCATACTCATAATTCCATGCACCCCCGCACATGCACGCATGACCCCCCTGCTCCCAGAATGCAATGGCACGCCCATTTTTCGCTCTCCCCAGGCTCCAGAGCCTTTCTAGGAGCCTGGGGAGGGCAAAAACGGCTTTCCCCACCCCCTCTGGAGGCTGGAAACAACCTGTTTCCCGACTCCCAGTGGGCCCAGAAGGCCCGAAAATCAGCCAGCTGGTGCACACATGCACGCCGGACCTGAGCTCGCGTGCCCACCGATATGGCTCCGCATGCCACTTGTGGCACCCGTGCCATAGGTTCGCCATCACGGACCTAGATCAAACCAGTTTCAAACATAGCACAAAAAAGGCAAAAGATATTATGGATTTGTTTAATATTTGACTTTTATAATTTTAATATAGAAGTGAAAATTTAAAAATAATTAGTATGATTTGACTAGGAAGTATTGACTGTTGATGGATGTCTTCATTATCATTATCTGGTTCCCCACATTAAGATGCTTTATTTTTAGACTATAGTTGTGCTTCTCCCAAAAGAGAACGATGCCCAACAATCTTTTCAACAAAGGACTTGTCCTCTGTAAATAGAACGAAGTATAACCACACTTTGATCTTCTCATAAGAAGTATTATAAAATTCATTTTATAGGAAAGGAAGCTGAAAGAGAATTCAAGATTAACATTTTACTTGATCTCTCATCCTTTAGTGGATCATGAATAGATCATAATAGCAGACTGATATTTCTGCAATATGTTCAAAAAGATATATGCATTGGGTCACATATATTATGATCCTTTCTTTGTAAAATAGCCATGACCAACATTTTGAAAAAGGAGGAGATTATGTATCTTGGTTTTTGTTATGTTGAAGCCAGTGATTAAAAAAAAGAAGAAGAAGCTTCAAAGCCTTAACAGAAGTCTAGGAGAGAAAATTACCAGTGTCAGATAATTGGGAATCTATTCTATTCCACAGTAATGCAAACATTTATACAACACCATTTGGGCTTTTATTGAAGTTTTTGTCCCCCAGGCCTACATGTATATACACTATAAGACTTAGTTAAGCCCGAGCACACATAAAACAAACCATGATAGAAAATGGATCTAAAATATTCAGTTCATGTTTATTTTATTTTTTTAAAAAATGAGAGCAGAATCAAAACTATCATGTCATGCTAAAAATTAGAAGTAAATATTTGACATTTCTGTTTCCATAGCCACAAGTATCACATTTATTCTGATGTTACATTATACGCACAAAATAAGTGGGATAGAAGAGAATACATATGAAGGAATGGAGATGGGGAGGGAATGAGGGTAGTCTTGAAAGTGGATTTTCAGAAAAGGTGATTTAGTCTTGAGAAAAAGGAAAGCATGAGAAAGCCACTCAAAATAAAATAAGAAGTATTCCTGACACCCCTGCTATGTTTGTTTGTTTCTTACTTACTTCCAAGGGCTGACATCAGTCTTGAAAATCTCTGATTGATGTCAGCCCTTTGAAGTAAGAAAGGTTAAGAAGCAGGCAAGGTAGGGTTCCATAAATGCTCTTTATTGGTCTAGGGCAGGGGTAGGCAAAGTTGGCTCTTCTATGACTCGTGGACTTCAACTCCCAGAATTTCTGAGCCAATTATGCTAGCTTAGGAATTCTGGGAATTGAAGTCCATGAGTCATAGAAGAGCCAACTTTGCCTACCCCTGGTCTAGGGTAAAGAAGAACTCTAACTGTCAAAAGCCTATTCTCTCTAACCCATTTTATACTAAAATATCAAGGCAGAGCCATTTCTTCACAGTAAACATGATTCTAGGAAAGAAAATCAGATGATTATCTGGGACTTCTGCTATTTATGAATGCAAATAGTTATAGACAAGGGGAAAGTGCTTCAAAGTACTTCTTTTGATGGATCTTTATAATGTAAGACTGGAAGACAGAGAATATACATATATATGTTTTCTGAGGTTTTCGCGGGTGTTTGTATGTAGGTCTTTGGTTATTCGGGTTTTCTCCCACGTGAAATTGAAAGTGTCTTGGTGACGTTTCGATGAAGTCATTATATATATATATATATATATATATATATATATATATATATATATATATAGAGAGAGAGAGAGAGAGAGAGAGAGAGAGAGAGAGAGAGAGAGAGAGAGAGAGAGAGAGAGAGAGAGAGAGAGAGAGAGATTCCACTGGTTTCCTATTAGAACTATGATGAAACAAATCACAGGTGCTCCAAATGTTTATTTATTTGGATTGTATACCTATAGAGACCTATACACAAATACACATACAAGTGAATTCATAGATTAAATCTGTAAAGAAGCTCAAAGACAGGTAAATGATTGCCAGACTGAGGCATTAATTTAGATTAAGTGTGGCTCTTCCTAACACATCAACATTCATTTAGATCTTCTGGAGAAAAGTCACTTTTTAATGTATAAGTAGAGGTTCTCTATTGTTATATCAATTCTTGCATGTATTTTGGGGTAAACCTATTACTATTCATCCGTTCCCAATATTAACATTAATACTGGGAAAGATCAAAAGACAAAGTTTCATAATACAGGGAATAGCTGTGAACAGCTCAATTTGCCTGAACCCCATGCTGCATTTAGTAGAGTGTTGATTTACTAGAGAAATAAAAAGATTCATTCTGACTCAGAATATTTGTCTCCATCAGTGAAATAAAATGCAGTAAAAAATAAGTGTGAAAAATGAGGACAATGAGGAAGATGTAACATGCTGCACTGACTTTCTGCTGAAATTCACTGCCCCACATGATGTGCAACTAATCACAGTGGGCTGACATTTGGCTTGCACTTTCAGTATTAATAACATTTTTCTTCTGACTCATCATTAAGCCAGAGCAGATTTATTGGCCATCCACATAGACTTCCCCATGATGCCAATATCACTGAATACATCACCTATTGGCCAGCTGTTTGCTGTGACATTTACCAGCATGATCATTTGGAAAGGATAAGTTATAACATTAAAAAACAAAAATCCTCCTGATTTAAACACAACTCATTCACACACACACACACACACACACACACACACACACACACCTTGGTCTAGTTATATGTAAGCTTTTGCGTGATGTGGACACCTATTTTTTGTCAGCAAATTCATTACCTCAATTCTTCACCTGTTGTGTTTAGATAAATCTTTTTTTTTTTGCCCAGTGACTGCTATTCTAGATTTCTTTCAGGTCTACCCTCTTATCTAACATTTCATTGTTTTGTGATGATTTTCTTAAAAATCAATTTTATCAATTAAGCCTTTATTTTGACCTTCAACACAGTACTATTTTAAGTAGAAAGCTGGGCACATTAAAAACATTTATTAATGGAAGAACTGCACAGTCCAACACTACATTAAAGAGTTTTTGATCCATGCATCAGACTCTAAACCCATAGCATTTATTGGAAGTGGCTTCACTCAGGACTATAAATAATCATTTTTTTTAAATGCTGCATATACAGAGAAGCCAAACAATCTACTAGACTCTAGCACAGCTTTTTGTCCATTGCCCATTAAGTAGCAGAAAGCTTTTGTTTAGCCTTGGAATTTTGTTATTGATAATAGGAGAAATCCACTTGGGAAAACTTTTGGATATATCACCTTTTTAAACAAAAATCTGGGACACTCAAAATCTTTTTTTCTCCTGAATATTTTTTTATAGGTGGTTTTTCTATAAGAGTGTTAATATGGGGGCCAAGTATCTTTCAAAATTATTATGCATAAATCATTGACACACACACACACACACACACACACACACACACACACAAGACCCAAAGACATATATATATATATATATATATATATATATATATATATATATATATATATATATATATATATATATATATATATATATATATATATATATATATATATATAATTAACTAAATTACAATTGCCACAATAAGCAAATAAAAATGCTTTTTATGACTCATACTGATGGCTCCTTTATAAGTTCTCTTGTTCACAAAATTCTCATTGGGTATTGTAGTCATTTGTGTGCATTAGCTGGCTTCTCTCACATTCCTCTTGAACATTCTTGCACTATTGCTATCAACATATGGAAAGAGTTCAATGCATTTAAATTGTGATACTTTCCCCCTTGTCCCTTTTCTCTATGTGAAGGCTGATCCAGCTTACAACCTATAAAATTGTTATTTACCTTTTTTTCCTGTAGCGTTGCTACTCCTGTTCAATATATCCTCCCCTTTTCCTTTATGTCTTTATGATAATTCACTTATCTGAAATGGCTGTTGTAATTATGGTTATTACCCAATTCAAGAAATTAGTTATGGCAATGGAAGCTAGCAATTTCATATTAGCCCTGTTTGCCAAAGAAGAAAATTTCACAGTGCAGAGATCTTTTACCATTAGTTTAAACTCCATGCCAAGTATTGTGTCCAGTTCCAAATAGCTCTGTTCAAATGAGAGTGATTTGAGAGAAGGGCAATGAGAATAGTCAAGGGCCTGGAAATAAATAACAGTTAGATGAGTAAATCTCAGTGTTTTACCCTGGGATGGGGGTTGATAATAAAGGGAGATAAGTTAGCATTTATCTAAGAACCATCATTCAAAAAGTAGCCATTATCTTTTATTCCTGAGTATCACTTGTGAAACAGTGATGTTAAATTATTCTAATATTAATTCTGAATGATAGGGAAAATGTCCTAATAGTAAGACAGTTCAGCAATGAAGATCTATAACCATGACCAAGATCTAGAAAGATGTTGAACTTTTTGTTAATGGGTGTCAGCTAGCTTTTAGAGATATTTTAATTTGGGTTATTTGCTAAGCTGGTTATCACATTTCATGACCTGTACAGTCCTTCTAAAGCTGTGATTCTTTATGACTGTGAGGTCCTAAGAATATTTGGAAATGTACAGTTATAGGGACAAAAAAAAGGGTGAGGATCAAAAAGAAATAGCTATCCAAATCAAAGTCCATAGTGAAAGAATTGTCATAGTGTTTGATGAGTTCAGTCAATGGTAGCCCATAACATGACATTTCTCCAATATGGTATTTTTAAATCTGAAGTTTTTTTTTCAGCATCTGCTGTATTATCCAGGCCAGATCCCCTCAAATGAAGATGTAGAACAGTAGGGAAATTCTGCGAATAAAGACAACAGGAAGCAAATGAGCTGTGTCTTCTTGATGGTGATTGAAGAGAGTGAGAAAACAGGTTGCTTTATGTGTAAGCTTTCTAAAGCTTTTGAATTAATCATTTTGATATGTCTCAGGTTCTGTGATTTGTGAGATAGGATCTAGAGATCAAATATTTTTATTTGGTTCATTTTTAAGTAACCATCACATGTTAATGTTTTCATTTATGATTTTCTTTTAATACACACAGAGTCAGATTAATACCCAGGGATACACACACACACACACACACACACACACACACACACACACACACACACACACTTAACCAAGTTGAATAAATGGAAGGAAAAATATATCTTGGAAAACCAAACAGTTAGCGAGCACATGAAATCTACCCATAAATAAAACTTTTGAAACTAAAATTGCTCAATCCAACATTTAATTGGGAATATTATACAAGCAAACATTGCCCTTTTAAAATGAGACGTTGTACTTACCTGAGACGTCCATTCTCGTAGGGTGGAGCTAGCCGCCAAGATTGGGTATTGGCACAGCCTTCTAGCCAATTATGACTGAGTCTGGAAAAGTATAAAAGGTGGCTCTAGGCCTAGATTCCCCCTCTTTTGACGAGGGATAAATGCCAGACTCAAGTGCCATCAATCTAACAAGTTTATTAACTGTCCAATCACAGAAAATTACACACAAGTTGATATGTGAGAGACCTAACTACCTAACCTAACTACCTACAGAGAGAAGATAACTATGTACACTAATACACCTAGATACTTAATGACTATACGAGTAATAGGCTCCTCGTCCAGCCAGAACATGTTAGAAGGGAGGGACTTGGCGGCTAGCTCCACCCTACGAGAATGGATGTCTCAGGTAAGTACAATGTCTCATTCTCCATAGTGGGTGGAGCTAGCCGCCAAGATTGGGACATACCAAAGTAATTTAGTCCCCAGGGAGGGCCTCCTGATTCTGGCTGGGACCACCGCCCTCCAATGTTACCTGTTCCAGCACTCTGCGCCCAAGGTCAGCCTCCTGAGAGGCGAAGGTGTCCAGTCTGTAGTGCCGGACAAATGGCGTTGGAGATGCCCAAGTGGCAGTCCGGCAGATCTCCTCGGTGGAAGCCCTCGTGTCCCAAGCCGCAGTGGTGGCTGCCACTGCATGTGGAATGGGCCGTAATCCTGGTGGGTCGTGGCAAGGACATTTGTTCATATGCAGTGTTAATGACATTACAAACCCACCGACCCACCATGACAGAGGATGCTTTCCTCCCCAAGGAAGTGTGGTGGAAAGAGACAAACAAGGCCTCAGTCTTGCGAAAGGCAGAGGTCCTTTGTATGTAAGTGTCCAGTGCGCGCCTCACGTCCAGGAGGTGCCACTGTCTTTCAATGTCTGAGGATGGAGAAGGGTAAAAGGAAGGTAATACCACCTCCTGAGCCCAATGAAAGTAAGAGTTTACCTTTGGCAGAAAGGTGGGATCCAACCGCAAAACCACCGTGTCCTGGTGGAACACACAGAGGTCACTCCTGATGGAAAGGGCTGCCAGTTCGGAAATGCGACGGGCAGAGGTGACAGCCACCAGGAAAAACCACCTTGTATGTTAGGTGGGCCAGAGAGACGGAGTGCAAAGGCTCAAAGGCGCCCCCCATGAGTGCTAATAACACTTTGGACAAGTCCCAGGTGGGATACCTATGCACTACAGGAGGGCATCTATTCATTGCGCCCTTTAGGAACCTGGAGACTAAGGGGTGAGCAGAGAGTTTCCCCAGAGAGGGGCAAGACAGGACCGTGGACAGGGCAGCAATCTGGCGGTGGAGGGTACTTGGGGAAAGACCCTTAGCTAGCCCCTGGCGTAGGAATTAAAGGACATTTATGACCGAAAGATCCAGTGGGGAATAACCCTCCCTAGCACACCATGAGCAGAAAGCCTTCCAAGAGGCTGCATAAATACGATGCGTGGACAGTCTGCGAGAGTCAAGCAAGACCTCCATAACGTCCTCAGGGATTTGGCGGCTCCTCAGAGTGAGCCGGTCAAGTGCCAGGCGGTCAGTTGCAACCAGTGCGGCTCTGGATGCTGCACTGACCCCTGGAGCAGCGACCACTCTGTCGGAGGGATCCTCCAAGGGGGTGAGACCGACAAGGAGACCAGGTCGGCATACCAGGTTCTCCTTGGCCAGTCGGGTGCCAGAAGTACCACCTCGGCTCTTTCTTCCAGGAGTTTCCGGATGACTTGCGGAATGATGGGGATGGGGGGGGGAAGTGTAAAGCAACCCCTGAGGCCAGGTGCAGCAGAGGGCGTCCACCCCTTCCGCCCCCTGAGTTTGATACTGGGACAGAAACCTGGGCAGCTGGGCATTCCCCGGGGTGGCAAAAAGGTCCATCACAGGTTGACCGAATTGACCCACAAGTTGGTGGAAAAGGTCTGGGTGTAAGCTCTACTCTGAGTGGTCTATCTGGTTCTGGCTGAGCCAGTCTGCCCTGACGTTGCTTACCCCAGAGATGTGTTCAGCAGAAAGAGACAATAAGTATTGTTCTGCCCATAGCCCCAACCACATGGCCTCTGACACGAGCTGTCCTAACATGGTCCCACCCTGTCTGTTTATGTGGACCTTGGTGGCCACAATGTCAGTAAGTATCATGACATGAGAGTTCTCCACAAGAGGTCTGAACTGCTGCAGAGCAAGGAACACAACCCGTAGCTCCAAAACGTTTATGCTTAGAGTTATCTCAGTTAACGACCATGTGCCCTGTGCCACCTGTGCTTCCGCGTGTATCCCCCAACCCGATAGGCTGTCATTGGTGGTGACTAAGATTTGTCTTGGGGGAAGGAAGCAGGTGCCCCTGTGGACAGCAGAGGTGGTCCACCAAATCAGAGACTTCCTGACTGAGGGCTGGAGTCTCACTTTGACTGGGGAATGGGCCCTTCCCTGACGCTGATAGGGAAGGAGCCATTGGAGGTCTCTGGAGTGTAAGTGAGCCCATGGGACAATGTGAATGGCCGAATCATCTTGCCCAGGAGGGAGGACAGAAAATTCAGTGGAGCTGAGTTTTGCCTCAGAACTTGCTGGGTTAAAGCCAATAGACTGTCTCTCCGATCCTGGGACAGGTACACCTTACACCCCAGGTAATCAATGATTGCACCCAGATGGACAATTCTGGTGGCGGGGACAAGCTGACTCTTGGATCGGTTGACCAAGAAGCCATGGAGTTCCAGCGTGTTAAGCACTACCTGGACATCTCTCTCAGCCTGAGAAGGGGAGGCTGAGGAGATGAGAATATCGTCCAGATAGCACTGGATCCTGATGGAAATGGATCTGAGGTGAGTGGTCAAGCCTGCCAGGACCTTGGTGAAGACCCTTGGCGCTGAGGACAGGCCAAAGTGGAGCACCCCATATTCATAATGCACCCCTGCATAGCAAAACCGTAAGTATTGGCGGTGAGATGGCCGAATTGGGATGTGGAGGTAATCCTCCAAGAGATCTATGGACGTGAGTAGATTCCCTTCCGAGCACTTGCCAGAGTTGATTTCAGGGTGTGCATTTTGAATTTTTTTTTTAAATGAATGACATACCTGTTGAGACACTTGAGGTCCAAAATGGCTCTCCATCCTCCCGAGGATTTGGGCACTACAAACAGCATGGAGTAGAAGCCCTGCCCCTGTTGGTCCTCAGGCACTTGGTGGATGACTCGAATGTCCAGGATGTGCTGGATGGCCTGATTCATGAGGACCCGTTTTGCAGAATTTGATGACAAGGGGCAGTGGAGAAGAACCTCGGGGGGTGGGGGTGGAAATGAATTCAAGTGAGAGCGCTGAAGCCAGGGTCTCACAAACCCATGCATCATTGGTGATTTCCTCCCATCCACTGGCATAGGGAGCCAGGCGACCCCCTGTGGGAGGATCGGCCGGAAGTTACTTGTTCTGGTGGAAAAGGTGACCGCTGGCCCCTCTAAAGGGCCGTATGAATTGGTTACCCCTGAAGGGTTGGCCCGAAGAGAATCTCTGATGGGAACTGCATTGCCCTTGGCTATGCCCCTGATACTGTCCCTAGTAGTTACCCTGATGTCTATTGGAAGACTGGAAGGCCCCCCTGGAAGCCCTCCTTGGTAAGGGGGTGGCACGGAAAGGGGCTTTCCGGGTGGCTGAGGGAAGGACCTTGCGCTTGTCCTTAGTATCAAGCAGGATGAGATTCAGGGCCTCACCAAACAAGGACTGCCTGGTGATCAGGGCAGAGGCTAATTTCCACTTGTACCGCATGTCAATTGGCCAGCTGCAAAGCCAGGCCATCTGCGCGTCACCACCGTGGACCCCATTGACCTAGCTTGGACATCCGCTTGAGCTGCTGCTGATTGAGCAGTAGGTTGATTTTGGCTTGTGGGTGGAGATGTCTGGAGTGTGGGGCTGTCTGGTTCCAAATGCCAGAGGGAGCTAATGAGAATTCCCTGGCATCCTTCCTGGGGGATGCTAGGTAGGAATGAGTAGGGCAGAGTACTCTGGATGGGGCAATATCCTTTGTAAAAGGCATCATTTTAAAATCAACTCCAATTTACAAATCATGGTCTCTTTGTCTTAAAGTTCAGTTCATGAAAAACTGATATTTTCAAATACTGGAAAAAATTGATAGTTTGTATATAATGATATACATTGTATATAGTTCCAGTTATGCTGGGCTCACAGACTCCAGGAAAAAAAAAAGCTTGGTTTTAAACTTTTACTGGAGTTACTCACTAGGCTCATTAGTTCCTTTTATGTGAGATCTGTAGCTTACCACTTCTAAATTCTGCTGAAAGCCCTTGTTCAAGCCATTTTTAAAATATAGATAGAATCTTCATTCTAAGTTGATGCTTTAACAGGTACTCCTGAGGCAGACCTACAGGCAGCTAGTCTGAATTTTTGTCAGCTCAATTAGAATAACAGTATCCATATTTATCTAAGGCCTCTGTCAACAAGGTAGGCCTCAGAAAGGCCTGGGTAAATTAGTAGGTCCAAACAGTCACTTAAAATGGCCACCGCCCTTAAATGAAGTCAACAAGATGGCAGTTGCCCTTAGTTGGACTTTCAAAATGGCCAATGCCCATATTAGGCCTTAAAAATGGCCACCGGCAAGAAAGGGCATCCAAAATGGCCACCGCCCTTGATGTGACTTCAATATGGTGTCTGCCCACTTTTGGTATTTGAAACAAAAAGGCCACGCCCTTAGTACCTTCAATTCTGAGGGCAATCAAAATGGCTGCCACCCTGTGGGAGACTTCAAGATGGCTACCGGCACTCTCAAAGACTGCCTGCACACTTACCAGGCTGAAGACAAGCAGAGCAATGCAGAGCTCAAATGGAAGCAGACGGCCTAGGCACTAGAGGCAGGTACCGACAGGGCCTTGGATCAAAGGAGCCTTGTCAGATTGCTGGCTCTTGTCAGCCATTGCACAGAAGGCAAGTTAAATAAAGGAGGCCTCAAAGGAAAAGAGAAAATTTTTTTGAAGTGGGCGGTCCTGTGTAATTCAAAATGGCGGCCACCCACGAGGCACTCCTAAAATGGCTGACTGTCTCCTGAGGCAATTAGTTCCAGCCGAGGAGAAAGGAGTCTGCTAAGGCCTAGCCACTAACTGTCAGTTTCTGAGTTCCCTGGAGCAGACTGACTGATTTCTGAAGTTTCAAGCAAAAAAAGAGGGAACATGCCCTCAGCAAGCAGCACCCAGATTGCCAGCTTCCTCTGCAAGCAGGCACAAGACAGGGAGCAAAAAAGGAACTAGCAAAAATATTGCTTTCAGCTCTTTGAAGGTCTCCAGCTGACGTTTGGAAGCTTGGCTGGGCGCTGACCGCTTGCGCAGGTCTGGCCAAATTGTCTGTCAGCTTCTCAGGCACAGCAGCTGGTGTTCAGAGGCTATTTGAGGCATTGACCGCTTGCGCAAGTCTGGCCAAGTTCAGCTGTTTATAGGCAGCATCAAAAACGGTCCGGATGGCTTGCGCGAATCCGGCCGATCTGCAAGCGAGTTAAATGTGGCGTGGGCGGCTTGTGCGAACCCAGCCAAGGCCAAAACAGCTGTTTATAGGCAGCATCAAAAACGGTCCGGATGGCTTGCGCGAATCCGGCCTGGCTGCGAGCGAGGTCTTCGGGGCTTCCGATCCCTTTATCTTTGAGAGTCAGCTGGGAATCGGAAGGCTCGTTAGTGGCTCGGACCACTTGCGCTGGACCGGCCAGATGCCAAGGCACTCAAAAATTTAATCTGGCAGCATGCTCTGCCCCTCGGCCCCTCGGCTCTCCCAGGCAGGCTAGCAGCTGTGAGACCCAACATTAGAGGCCTTCACCTGTCAGGTTGGCCCTTGGTGTCTGGCAAGGAGACAGAAAAAAGAAAAATACAAGCCTCGCTCCACGCCCAGGTGCGCGGTGAGTTCACCGCTGCCCCGTGGTGATAAGGGGGCCCTTTCCCACTCCCTCCACAGCCGGAAATTAATGTATGGAGAAAAAGAAAAAACAAAAATCTTGCTGGGCCTTCGGCTGGAGGGGCGAGCAGCAGTCAGACTTGCGGCCAACTGCTTCACCCAGATATAGCCATACTGAGGAGCTCGAAAGGGAAAGGATAAAAATAATAATAATAATAATAATTCTGAATAGAACCAAAAACTTACAATTATTAATGGAAGATAGATGATGAAAAAGGCACTTAGTCAATGGCTGTGACTGAGTCAAAAGAGGGGGAATCTAGGCCTAGAGCCACCTTTTATACTTTTCCAGACTCAGTCATAATTGGCTAGAAGGCTGTGCCAATACCCAATCTTGGCGGCTAGCTCCACCCACTATGGAGAATGACTTGTTTCAAATTTTAATTAATAAGAGAAACCCGGTTATAAAAAAAACATCCTAATGTTCATGGGTTGTTGTTGAGCTGAAGTGGTGCAGTGGTTAAATGCAGCCATTGCAGGCTGACTGCTAGTTCAACAGTTCAGCTGTTCAAATCTCACCGGCTCAAGGTTGACTCAGCCTTCCATCCTTCCGAGGTCGGTAAAATGAGGACCCAGATTGTTGGGGGCAATATGCTGAACTCTGTAAACCGCTTAGAGAGTGCTGTAAAGCACTATGAAGCGATATATAAGAAAAGTGCTATTGCTATTGCTATTGTTGTTTTGAAAAAAAAAGTCCCTTTAATAAGAATGGTAAGCTCACAATAAAGAAAATTAACACTGATAATGAGATCAAGTCTGTTATGTTATACATCCCACAGAAAAGCATTTCGAAAAGCCTGTGAGAACAGTTGAGCACAAGACTTCTTAATTAACACCACAAAACACTTTAAAGGGCTTTAGTCTCTAATCATCACAGAGAAGTCTGTCAAGACAGTTCACTTCTGACTGTCATTTAAGAGGATTCTTCCGTTGACTGCTAGGAAGTAGTAAATTTTAAGTCAGAATCATTTTGCAGAACTAAACATTGTATGGGTGGTCAACAAAGTAACAGGGTTTCTTGGAGAATCAGACCATGATTCTTATAAATTTTGTGCACAGAGGGTACAGTAAGATATCATCCTGAAAAAGATTTTATTAATCTTGCTAAGCATCAATGGCAACAAAGTTTAGATTTCAACAAATATCATTTCTTAGGGGGATGAAAAGTGGATCACCTATCTACAAGCATTTAAATCATGTTCTTGCATCATAAAGCAAAGTTGTCACCATTTGCTTAAAACATCTCAGGAACAGGAACAAGCCACTAACTGAAAAGACATGTGAGATCCTTTTGTTCTGTGCCTGAATAGCTAACGGTAAAAAAAATATTTAAATATTCTGACAATGAAGTGGTAAAGTCTGGTTGCTTGAGAGCATCTCTATTTGGAAATCTTGTACAAGTTTTCTAAGATGAATACTTAAATAGGCAAACTTGTACAAGTTTTCTTAAGATGAATACTTAAATAGGCAAACATGATTAGATTGTCAAGATGTTGTGACATTATCAAAGGAACAATATAGCATGACAACTTACCATGTGGTTCTTTGTACCATGAGTCCATCAGAAGAATATTTAACATGAAAAAGATGTGTATTCTGAGGCAATTCTTCCCCCAAATTTTATATAAATAAAGTAGACACTTACCTAGAAAAAAGAACAAAATAGAAAAGAATGTCAGTGTTATTCTTTCCAAGGAATGAAACAGTTTTAAGAATGCGGCCTCATGTCGTCTTTCAATAATAGGCTTCATTGGATTTCTTCTTAAAAAAGGAAGTGAGCCTATGGCCGTGATGGCGAACCTATGGCATGCGTGCCACAGGTGGCATGTGGAGCCATATCTGAAGGCACACAAGGCGTTGCCCTATGTCAGGTCCAGCGCACATGTGTGCACTGGCCAGCTGATTTTCGGGCTTCCAGAGGGCGGTGGGAGTGAATCCATTTCAGGACCTTCTCCCGCCTTTGCTCTACCCTCTGTGCTGCCTTTGAGTGCCGGGCTACCACAGAGGAGTCCTCCCCCTGCTGGGAGGGCGAAAACTTTGCAACGAAGCTGCGTGGCTTGCGACAGCCATTTTGTCATCAGCTGGGCCTCTCCACTCGCGGTGGCCATTTTGAATCGCATTTCAGGCCGCAAAGTTAAACTGTTACCAACTTTTTTGTCTGGCCTTCAATTCATTTGGGCCATGTCAGGGTCTGTGGAAAATCTGGCAGGCAAGAGGCGGCACAAGTCTAACCGCCCAGCCCTGGATGATGACTCCTCGATTCCCTCCCAGCAGGGGGAGGACTCCTCTGCGGTAGCCCGGCACTCAAAGGCAGCATAGAGGGTAGAGCAAAGGCGGGAGAAGGTCCTGAAATGGATTCACTCCCCCCGCACTCTCCCATTTTTGGCACGCAAGAAGAAAAAGGTTCGCCATCATTGGCCTATGGTAAAGATGTAACTAGCAGCAGTACACATGGCAGAATAATTAGTCTTATTTTATTTTAATTGAGCTTTTAAATTAATGCTGAATCAAACTATTAATGAATATGTAGAAGGAGGGGCAGAATCTGGGTGAAGTTAAAAGAGAAATCAGTCTAGAATCCCTGTAGCCACAAGTGAACTAACTTCAACTTTCCTTGAATTCCATTTACCTCATCTAATCCAAAGAAGATGCTAATGTTCGTTGAGAAGATTCCTATGCATAAGCATGATTAGTAATATATATATATCAGTTTAATCAGACCTTCACGTCTGGACCTTAACTTTCACACCTGACAAATTACTTCACGTGAATTTATAATTTCCCTCCTTCTGTCAACATCAAAATTTACACTTTGGCAGAAAATCTTGGGAGCTCTTGAGGTTGCATCTGAGACCTTGGACTTTATACATTTTAACCCAATAGTGATATGAGGTCAAGGAAGGACAAAAATAGAGAGATAGAAAGTACTATTTTTCAGGTTTATAAGCCCCTTCAGTCACAACCAATTTTCAATGACATTTAACAAGTAAAACAATATATTGATAATAATAGTTGCTATTATTACTGCATTTTGAGGAAGCATTCTACAATACAGACAACCATAAACTTCAGATGTGACAGATTATAGTTGTCTGAAAAAGTAATATAAGAGACAAGGGACAAGTTGGTTAGTAAATTACAGCTCAATCAAGGTGCAAAATGTTTGGGAAGAATGGATTCAAATTATTCAATAACTTCTAAATAAATTCAGGTTGGAATACCTATCATAATATCCAGGATTCTGGACTTTACTTCTAATCATGGCTTCTTTGATTCTTACTTTGAGACCAAGCAAAAAGCCTTGAAAGGCATTCTAGTACAGTGGGGTCTTAATAACCTTTCTCAGTTTCAGAAAATCTTGGAACTGCTTTCATCCTGGAGAGAATGCTCTTAGGAATTCATAGGAATTCCTAAAATTCTAGTAAGCACCCTGGATTCCATTTATTCCATTAACAACTGAAAAATGGATTATAGCAGAAATTAATACATGCATGTTATGCATTATTTGTGTCACAGGGTCTCTTGCCCTTAAATTAAAACTTATAAGCATATCAAAACCTGTAAACATATAGTTAGCATTTCCTCAATTTATCAATAATATAAACAACTATATTGAAGGGAAAATATAATAGCAAACTTTCTTATTTATATGAAGTTATAATCTGGGCATGTGTAACTTGCCACTTAAAATGTGGAAAGATTAAAAAGAATGCCTGAAATCGTCATAAAATGCCTGCATATGTACATGTTTGTATGTGTATTTCACTAAAGCAATGTTCCTCAATGTGACAATTCCTAGGTGTGCTGAATCATATCAAAATTCTCACAACACAGCTGGACACTGGAAGGTATAATTCAACTTTAACAAGCCACTAATGTAATGGACAAACAACCAAAATTAAAAACCACTGTCCATGCACCTCAAAACACTGAAACATTGAAAGTAATGTAAGAATTCAAATTAATAATATATTCTTTGAGTATGTAGCAAATCGTAAAATCACATACTCCAAAGTTTAGGTAAGACACAAGACATACTCCAAAGTTTAGGTAAGACACAAGACACTTGACCAGTAAGTTGGAGTCTTGATAATGTCCTCAAGGATAATGTCTGGATCTGTGTTATAACTTTTAATAACTGAACAGATTTCAAGACACAAAGATGAAACTCTGGACTTGCCTGCTTTCCATTTTTCTGTTTTTCTCCTGTTTTGTCTATCATTAGAATAGGAAATTCTCTTCTAACGCCTCCAAACCCCCAATGTGTTCACAGAAAAGTGCTTATTTTATGTACCAACTAATTTGTGAATGTTAGTGAGAACTCTATGAGAAAAAAAATCAGCAAAATAAAACTAAGAAGAGCCTGCAAATGAATTCTCTCTATGCAACATGTGTGTACAGTCCCATTAGCAACTGCACAGCAGGCAATCGATTAGGGAGGGGGAAATGGCTTTTTTATGGTAATGGATTTTGAGACTCCTGGTGATAATTTATTTACTAGGAATTTTGCAGAGCTGGCTACTGCACCAACTAAAACCTTCAGGTTTTTTTTAATGAGCTCCAAAGAAGAAGGGAAAAGCTTGTTTATTTTGTAGAAATATTGTTATTAAATGAGTTGATATCTATTGATAAAATGTGCTTGAAACTCACTGCTGTAATTTATATTACAAATTACACCACTATTGACAAATGACAATTTAATCCAGCAATTAATTTTAACAATGTGAATTCTTTTGCTGCCTTTTAAAAAGGGGAAATAATGGCAAAAAGAAGAACAAAAAAGTTGTACTATATTTAGTAGGATAGACATTATTCAATACAATAATACCGATGACACCTAACTTACTTTGTTTTAGGAAGCACACCTGAAATTAACACAACCATTTTATGTGCTTAAAAAAAACCCAACCTCTCAGAGATAACAATGTTGCTGTCCATTGTTAACTAATGGCCAGAAAGCTAGTTGAATGTTTGTTTTGTGTGAAAGGTTCTGAGTTCAATTTCTGGTACCTCTAGGTAAAAATAACAAAAATTCAAATTTGTTATTTGAAGACTGAAAGCAATCTAGAATAGTAGAGTAACCAAACAGGCTGGAAACATTTTGTCCCCTGAAGATGAAGCATCTGCTTTTCTATATTTTGCTTGTATGTTTGTATGTTTAGGTTTTATTATTGTTATAAGGTAATGGAGAGCATTTTGTTTTTAGTGTTTTACATTTCTCTAATGGATTGCAGTTTCTATGACTATCCACATTTTCATTATTATGGCTGATCTTTAAAAAGTTGCCTTATTTGACAGAACTTTATTTGCACCTGTACCTGTTTAATGCATATGCCCTGATAAAATGAGAATCTGCTCTTTAAGGAGGAGCTGGGCTGCCTCCAGCAAACAAAAAAAACAAGAATGTGAAAAGTGGTTTATGTCATTAACAGAAGTGTGGTTGAAATGGAGGTACTGCCATCCAGAGTGGATTTTCCATGCCAACATGGCTGTCTGCCAGGAAGCAAATTAGCAGGCTATAAATCTGCCACGGGCTAGAGATAAGCATGCTCAAGCTTTATAGCAGGTAGCTAGAGTAAAACAGCCTTCATTTCTGCAGTCAGACTGTTCTTGTGGTCAAAGAGGCATTTACAGTGGTGAGCTGTAAATCAGGCAGTAGACCCAGAGGATAAGCAAGAGACAAGGTCAGAGGAAATTCAATACCAAAACATAGTAATACAGGTCCTTCACAGCCAAGAGCTGAGGTTTTGAGAAGTTTTGCTCAAGTTATTTTCTTTCATTGGAAGTTGTTCTCATCAGCATCTAAGCTGAGAACTTGCAAGAAATTGCAGCAGCCATCTTGAGCTTCCACTGGTGCACAGTTGAGATTCCTGAAATATTAGCTGCAGAATCTGCTTTCTTGTTCACACTCTAGAGCAGAGGTCTTCAAACTTGGCAACTTTAAGACTTGTGGACTTCAACTCCCAGAATTCTCCAGCCAGCATAGCTGACTGGAGAATTCTAGGAGTTGAAGTCCACAAGTCTTAAAGTTGCCAAGTTTGGGGACCCCTGCTCTAGAGCATTTGTTAAGTTCAGCTCTCTGCTTGTGGATCTTCATAAGTGCCATCACTTTGGATTAAGTGGCTCCTGTGTCTCAGTTACTGTCAGTGAGTGCCAGCAAGGATCTCATGAACTTGCTGCATGGCTACAGTATGGCTAGAAACTCCACAGATCAGTCTGCTGTCTCTTTATGTTTCTGTCTCCAGTTTCTCCCTATCCCTCTCAACTGAAAGCATATCTGTTAGCATAACCACCAGAGTGGAAGAAAAGAAGCAAGACAAAAAAACGAAGCTATATAAGAAAGAAGGTTGACAGGTTCCAGAAACTGACAGAAATATCTGGATGAACAAGCTGAGAAAAGGTAGACAAACAAGTAGAAACCAAAGCTGGGCAGTAACTCAATGAGGGCAGTAATGCCCTCAGTGGTCAAGGAAATACCAGCTATCTTTCATTAAAGTGATCTTACTTTGAGTCAGTGGTGGGTTGCTCCCAGTTCAACCCGTTCTTAGAACCGGTAGCGCCGGCGGCTGGAGGCTCTGCCCTCCCACTGAAATGCTTCTGTCCATGCGCAGAAGCATCACGCACGTGCGTGAGTGCGCGCACAAACTGGTAGTAAAGGGTTTTAGACCCCACTACTGCTTTGAGTATTAACAACTGGAAAGTATTAATTCAAGTTTTCGTTAAGCTATAACAGGCTGGATGTGGGCACAAAGCTTGATACTTGCAGTCAAAAAGAGGCACAAGACTTAAAAAGGAGGCCAAACTAAGGCCTTAGGTCTTAGGAGTTGCCTAAAAGACAGTAGCATAGCATAGCAAGAAAGACTCTGAATCAAAAGGTGGCTAAAATCAATTTGGCCGACAACTGGATAAGGGCAGCAGTTCTTAGGTTCCATAAGCCAGGGATAAATTCCTGAATTCCACTGCATAGACTCTAGAGCAGGGGTGTCAAACTCAAGACCCGGGGGCTGGATCTGGCCCATGAAGTGCTTAGATCTGGCCCATGGGGACACCCTGGAAACAGCAAAGGAGTGGCCTGCGGTGCCTCTGCCAGAGAAAATGGAGCTTGGAAGGGCCACATGCAGCTCTCTCAAGCTCTGTTTTCACTAACAGAGGGTTGCAGGAGGTCATTACAGCCGAAACTGGAGCTTGGGAGCCTGTTTTTGCTGGTAGAGTGCTTGGGCCATCACAGACAACCCTGACATCAGTCATATTGAGCTTGCCATGCTCCCCCATGCCACACACACCCGCCCCCCAAACACAACTCAGATGCGGGCCTCAATGAAATTGAGTTTGACACCCCCTAGAGGAATGCCACAAAAAACCAGAAGGTTGACCATGATGTGGAAAGCTTGGAAACTGTGACCATAGGATCTAGGAGCAAATACAGAAAGGACTAACCTAGAAAAAAAGGGGAAATCATTGAACAAATTATATCTTTTTATCATTACATTCCAGCCATACGAGTCATCCTATTTGGTGCCTGTAATACATACTAAATTGTTTTGTCTTTCTGGAAAAAAAGAATCTAAGTTCATTTTGTTTATTTTCTATACTTGGAGCACTAGTGGATAATGAAATATATGAGCCAATGGTAAAGCATTACATCATTCCTTTCTGTCACTGTTTTTGTCTCCAACCATTACAAGATTCGGGGTAAAGCCCTTCTAATCAAGCTTGCCAAGTTTCAAGGAAACACATTTTTATCAGTCCTTGTGAGATGCAACTCATCTTGTGCCAGAAAGCTTGGCCTTGGTTCCCAGAAGTCAAATCTCTCCTGTCAACACTATTTGCATAGCTGCTCAATCAGTTGCTGTATTCTGACTTTTCCCCCTGTAATCTTGCATGGAGTAAAAGGAGGGAAATAATGTCACCCAGATTTCTAGGTTTTTTTAGCATCCTTCTAAGATACTGTAATTGTCTATAATACTATAGCTGTTTTTTGTGGTATGATTTCTTTCCATGTGGATTAGCTGGAAAGGATAATTGACAATGAACCTTAAAATTATTATGTCATATTTCTGATCCTTACTTCTGGCAGACAGCACACTTCTATGAGCCAATGGTCAGTCTGGCACATGTTTATTTTAGTTTGTAAGCTCCAGCTATTAAAATGGTCATTTCATGATAACCATAACCACGAGACAAAAGCAAAATATTACAATTTTCTGTTTCTCATTTCTTTCATCTAATGGTCATTTAGATTTCTTACAGATATGGTATCTCTAATCTGGGCACAATCAAATGTGTGCATGAAAGTGCTATACAGTAATCTTTGAGGAGCTATAAAAGTATGTCAGCATAACGTAATGAAAGGCTGTTCTTGCATAGTAATGAAAATTATGTCTGAAATTTTTGAGGAACAAGTTTAAGAAAGTGATAGAAGAGTTCACTCTCTTTGTTTTCCTCCTGCCATGTATCACCTGCTGATAGTAAAATGAGAAGGCTTGGACATGTGTAGGTGGGTGCTTGTTTAGCAAATGTTAAATTATTATGCATATTGGAGAGATGGAACCACTCCATGCCTATTACCCTCCAGTCAAACTGTTTCTGAACATGATACCAATATTCTTGGAACAGTGTCCAGAAATAGTCAAGTCAACAGTTCACAGACAAAGAAGAAGTAGAGTGCATGGGACGAAGCAGGAAAAAGTGACAGATAATGGTATCCCAGTCAATAATATGCAGCTGGCAGTATCTGCTGTTTTTTTTCCCAGTTTGAATTTATCTTCAGTGTTCATAGGATAAGCATTTTCTTTGGAGAGCACTAGTTCTTTTTTTTTTAGTGCTCTTTCAAAAAACACTAAGTCCATATTTATAAGGATCCCGTGTAATTACTATGTATTATTTATTTAGCTTTATGGTCAAAACTGAAGACTCTAGATGGCATGCAGAATAAAAAACAGCATTAAAAATGATATAAATCTGCCATTAGGTATTATAGTGCATGGAGGAGAAAGCTGCACCTATGTGTTCTCTATCCTCCAGTGGTCGGGATTACAAATCACCCTGATCTCTGGCATGTTTGAAGAGTTTTTTTTAAAGGGCTTTTCTAAAGTATGGAAAGGTGGAGGCCAGATGGAACTCCAGGGAATTGTGTTCCAGAAGGTAGGGAACAGCAACCGAGGGTCATGGCTCCAACATCCCATGAGATGACACCACTTAATCAGTTGGAATTGAAATATGCCCATCTGCCCATCTGTCTGATTGCACAGCACAGGCCGAAACATTAGAGATAAGTGGTCCCATAAATTACCAGGTCCTGCACAATGTTAGACTTTATAAATAACAAATGGCACCTTGAACCAAAGCCAACAACCAACAACCAGAAGCCAACTGGTAACCTGGGGAACAAAAAAACACCCTGTGTGTAAAAAAAGTGCTTGATCTTGCTATGTTTTATCCTGCATTTTATATTTGCTAAAATTTGTTTTCAGAATTTTTCTATAGGCAAGGTTATTGATTGACACACAACTTTACTTTGATAATGACCTACATTTACAAGTTAATTAAAAGCACCAAAGTGATCCCTAAAACGAAGCAGTGTTTGATTTATTTTTTTATTCATTTGACTTCAGGAACATTTCTCCTAGGGGGTCCAGCAATAGTCAGCCAGCATATTGGGAACCCACCTGTCTTGGTACTGCTTCTTCAAATTTGAAATGTCATAGTGAAATTGTTCACCATGCTGTACCAAGATTGTCAGGGAAAAATGCAAGTGAGAGTCTAAGAAACGAGTTTTCAATTATATATTCCATATCATTGGTATGACTTAAAGAGATCACTAATTCGTGTTGGTTACTTGTTTTATGATTTTCCAAGAACGTTTTTATAGATGCTTTTGAATGATTGCTAGGAGCTCTTTCAATTGCACTGAACTGTTCATCAAATCTGTTATCTTTTATTAATTTTCTTATCTGAAGTCCTAAAATTGATCCTTCATCTTAGCATCAGTAATCCTGGGAAATCGATTTTTCAGTACGAGTAGTCTGCAACAATTGGGACTGGAACTCCCATCACTAACTGATGAGATTGTTAAGTAAGTTGACTCCATTTTTGCTGCAGTCATTAAGTAAATCACTATGGTTATTAAGCAGATCGTACAGTTTAAGCAAATCCAGCTTTCCCCATTGACCTTGCTTGTTAAAATCCCCCTGAGAAGGTTGCAAATAATGATCATGGGACCTGGGACTCTGAAACTATTGTAAATACATGCCAATTGCCAAGCACCCAAGTTTTAATCATATGACCATAGGAATGTTGCAACAGTCATAGGTGCGAGGAACGATTACAACTCACTGTTTTCATCATCATCATCATCATCATAACTTTGGACATGAAATGAATAGTTGAAGTCATAGACTATTTCTGTATGAATCCAATTGCTGGTGTATTTATCGTTATAAGAGGGATAGGAAGTCAATTTTAACTCTTCCTTTGGAATTTTTTTCCCTTTTCCACTCACCCAGATAAAACATGATATGATACAGTCATAGACTAGGTCAAAATCAGAAAGAAAATAAAATGTGAGACAGAAAATAAAAACCATAATAAAACCCAATAAGTATAAAATTGGTATGAACAAGATGTGACACATTTTACAAAATATAAAATAAAATTTGGCCATGTTAGAAGAAATATGATCAAATGATTTAATATTGGCAACTGTAAACACAATGGCTCTGAATGGCCTGCAAAGGTATTTTTGTAATAGGAACAATATAAGAGAAGGTGTATTAGTGTATCAAGGTCTTCTTTCATAAAAGAGCAAAGTCTTGTTCAAATGAAATGTTCTGTGGGTTCCCCTTGGGAACAGGTGTTGAGGAGTGATTAAATCTTGAATTTGGGAACTGTTATTTGGCTTAGCTATCTAACTGAATTGAAAAATGGTGAAGGACTGCCCACAAGAACATATCTTGGGTACTGCAGTATAGTCTAATGGGCACAGTCAAAGGGTTTTTAGTTCTAGCCTTTGGTTTCTCATGCAATGTCCTGTCCCAGGGATGCAAAGTCATAAGTTAAAATAGAGATGTTAAGTCCATGGAAAAATTATCATCATACAAAACAATACAAACAGCATTATTTTGTTGTTTCAGACAGCATTATCCTGTCTGAAGCCTGAGCAGAAATCTAATGACCATCAGATCTTTGCAGATATTCCATTTATAATTTTCATACTGGATCTTTCTCAAAAGTAGTTTCACATTCTCATATGACTCTTTCATGGGGTACAGAAGATAACTTATTTCTTTATATAAAAGGAACTTTTCCAGTTAATTTTCAAGGAATGCTGCATTTTCATTTTGTTCATGGCCAAAATCTTCTACAACTGAACAAATAAAACACTAGTCCCCCTTCTTGTGGAAATGAATTAGTTGATGTTTGGTCTTTTACATCCCTCCAAACTATAGGAAGAGCAAATGACATCTTCTCTTCCAACTCTAATAATAAATCTAAATCTAAGTTTAACATATGTTATATGGCAAATATGAGATGCTCCATTCTTACCTTGGTCAACCTCTGTGCATTGAAATTATAGTTCATAGCATTTTTGACAAGTGAGATGAAGTTTCATTTCTGAGGTTTAAATTTAAGTCACCACATACATATAGCAGAAAGTCTCTGAATGATTTACACAGTTCTGTGGCCTGATAACACTCTCTAGATTCATGATGGTGAACCTATGGCACGGGTGCCACAGGAGGCACGCGGAGCCATATCTGAGGGCACGCAAGGCGTTGCCCTATGTCAGCTCCAGCACACATGTGCGCACTGGCCAGCTGATTTTCAGAAGGTGGGGGGAGGCCTTTTTCACCCTCCCCAGGCTTCAGGAAAGCCTCTGGAGCCTGTGGATGGCAAAAATTGGGCCCAATGGGCCTACTGGAAGTTCATTTCCGAACTTCCGGTAGGCCTGTTGACCTCGTTTTTCACCATCCACAGAATCCAGAGGCTTCAGTGAGGCCTGCATGCATGCGCGGAGGGGGAGCGTGGGGGGGTTGCTTGCGCATGTGCAGGGGGAGGGCATTGCAGTATGGGTGTGGGCACACACACGCACGCTATTGTGCACACACGCACCCTTTTGGCACCCGAGCAAAAAAAGGTTCGCCATCACTGCTCTAGATAAATACAAGATCATTAAAATCAATCTAAGATTTAATATGAGTGCAGAAAATATTTAAACTCTTCATACTGTGGTACCAGACTGACATGATACTACTTTCCAGGCAGACCCTGGGTAGTTGATGACTCAACCTGCAGTGTGCTAGTGCTATTTGTCATGCCTTCTATCTTTTTTGAGCTTATTTATGTTAAAGAACAATAAAGCTGCTTAGAATTTTATCAACAATTGTTACAATATAGTAGTTAAAATATAGTATTGTACTATTACTACGGTAACATAATAGAATATTAAAGATGGGATCATAAATATTTAGCCTGATGACAAGAATGTTATTTTGTTTTTGAATTCATCATGAAAAGACTCTTTAGAACAACTACTACAATTCACGTGACTAAATTGTTCTGATCACTGTAATCAATACAGCTTACAGAATAGACATCTGACACAGATTATTGAAGTGTACCTATATCTCCTTGCACTGCCATTTTCTGGCCAACTATTGCTTCCAAGTGGCTCTTAAGACACACATAGAGTAATCCAGATGTGATGAGCACTCTGTATCAAATCAGATGCCCTTGGAAAATACAGATATATAGCCTCTCTTATGGTTCAAGACAAAATGGCCATGAAGACAGTTCACAATGGTTGGAGGAGAGAGATGGTGTCCACAACACCTAAAGTAGGCAAAGGAGCTCCTTTTGCAGATCTCATGCATATGCCATGTCAGCAATCATACTGTCAATAAAGTACAGCATGCTAGATTATATTGCGACAAAAGTTGTACAATTAGATGCAATTTCAATATTTCCCAGCTTACAATACTAGGATGATTACCGTATTTTTCGGAGTATAAGATGCACCGGAGTATAAGATGCACCTTAGTTTTTGGGGGGCGGAAATAGGGAAAAAAATCTGCCTACCAGGTATTCATCTGGCTAGCGTCCTTAGTCTGGTCAGCTTCAGCACATTATTTTATCCCCTGGTTAGGGCTTAAAAAAACCTTATTCAGAGCGAGTAGCAATGAAAAAAAGCCTGCAAAGACTTAAGGCTGAAAAAAACCTCCTTCGGAGAGAGTAGCAATGAAAAAGCCTGCAAGCTGGTAAGAGCCAGGAAGATCGTTAGCACCTCGTTAGGGCTGGAAAAAATATTCTTCGGAGCAAGTAGCAATGAAAAAAAGCCTGAAAAGACTTAGGGCTGGAAAAAACCTTTTTTGGAGCGATTAGCAATGAAAAAAAGCCTGCAAGTCGTGAAGAGCCGGGAAGATTGTTAGCGCCTCGTTAGGGCTGCAAAAAAGTTTCAAAAAACCTACATTCAGAGTATAAGACGCACCCAAATTTTCAGCCTCTTTTAGGGGGGGGAAGGTGCGTCTTATACTCTGAAAAATACGGTATGTGTTTTAAGCTGTAATGAGAATCTTCTCCATAGTATTTCTTTATGAAAAGGAAATTTGAGATGTTTTTAAATTTTAGTTTGTGAAACAATAAGAGCTCTTTCTTTTTTCAGTTTTCTTCCCAAATGTATCCTCTGTAATATCTATGAGAGTATTGGCATTTTAGAGTAGCAGAGTTTGTTCTCAGTTCAAAACCATAGGTTGAAATCAATTCAACAAAGATCTGACATACTGTAAGGTTAGAAATATGAAGCTTAGAAATATTTCTGTTCGTTAGAAAACTAAGCAGAAGAAAACAAAAGAGGAACAAAAGCAGTCTAAGGCAGTGTTTCCCAACCTTGGCAAGTTGAAGATGTCTGGACTTCAACTCCCAGAATTCCCCAGCCAGCATTCGCTGGCTGGGGAATTCTGGGAGTTGAAGTCCAGACATCTTCAACTTGCCAAGGTTGGGAAACACTGGTCTAAGGAACAGCAGAAATAATACTTCTGATAATTTAAATGGAAAAACAAACCTTGTAACTAAATGGTGAAGCTATGGAGGTAATTTTGGGTGTTCTTCATCTGCTGTCAAGCTGACAGCTGTTGATGGTATCTTCAATTCTTCCTTTTTCCTTAGTTCTTTATCTTTAAAATCATTTTTGGCTCAGCCAAAAAGGAGTTTTTTTTAATAATTAGAGGGATTAGACTGGAAATTGATAAAGAGAGATGTATTCCAATAAGTGAAGACCTATATCTTGTGATGAACCATGAAGCCACTCTATGTGTTCTTATGGCTTGCTAAAGCTCATTAAATCTGATACCTTTAAATAAAATTAGTTAGCCAGAAAAGAACCTTGTAGAATCCCTTTTTTTCTCCTTCTAAAACATATTGTCCACTTGATAATGAACAGGTTAACTGAAGGACATGAAGTGACCTTTCCATTACTCTAGTGATAGATTTGGCAAAAGTGACAAGCTACATTCCTCCATCTCAAGAAAGAATACCATTAGCTCCCTCCACCTAAAAAAGTGAGCTTTAATACTGTGGATGCAATTGAAATACAATCAAGATTATAACTTTTTAAGGGAGGGAAAACCATAATCAGCAGAGACAGATGAAATCCCAAGACAGAAATACTGTGCTTTCATGCAAATGTCCTTCCAATGAAAAATGAAGAAAGAGCAAAACCGAGAGTGAGAACACAAGCAGCAGAATGCTTTTTGAATGGAACTATTCCACAGAGTGTTAAGAAAGTTTTGGACAAGCTACTTAATTAGAGTTTTCAGCATTTTGGAAGCCTGAAGAGAAAGGAAGAAAATATAATAAATGTAATTTATTTACAAGGGAATGTAAGCAGCTAAACAAAGTGTTCTTGCTGTGTTTGGGGAATTTCAAGAATAAATGAGCATCTCTCTCTCTTTTTTTAAGCCATTCTTACTTCACAAGGAGCTTCCTATGGGGCAGTTCCATCACTTGATATAAAGCAGGGATGTCAAACTCATGTCATTATGGCGGTGTCACATGATGTATCGGGACTCCCCCCCCCTTTGTTAAACTGGGCATGGACGTGGCCAGCATGTGACGCATCCAGCCCGTGGGCCGGGAGTTTCACAGCCCTGATATAAAGAAACCAAAAGTACTTCTGGTTTTTAAAATATATTCAATAGGATAGAAGCTCAGATTTGGATTTAGTAGCAGTTTTAAGGTTCTATAAGACTGAAATATTTATTTAAGCAGGATAACTTATTTGCCATAGATTGAATGTTGAACCTGTATTCAGTTAGGCATATGGTCTACCATCTGGGTTTTTTAACAGTCAGATTTATCAGAGGTAATGAGGAGTAATTGGTAATTAGCTCCTGAAAGTGGTATTGAAAACAGAATCCTTCCATCCTTGACATAATGTGCATGTTTGTTGATGGATTTGTACTGCACATTTCAAATTTAAATAGTTTTTTGGTAGATGTTTATTGCAACCAGATTCCAGAATGGTGAACATACTTGTTGGTTGGAAAGATCTACACACACACACACACACACACACACACACACACACACACACACACACACACACACACACACACACACACACACACACAGAGTTAACATTACTATTATTAGTAATAATATTCTAATTGGATGTCATCAGAAATACATCCCCATTGTAAAGTTAATATAATTAATATATTTGTATTAAAATGTAATATTCAATATGTCTTTTACCTTTTAATACTTTAAAAGTTGGTTGATGACTAAATTAGAATTATCAAACTACAGTCTGGTTTTTCTGTGTGGAAAATAATAATAATATGGATTACATATTATTATTACTCAAGAAATTTTAATATCTCAATTGAAAAGGCGTAATCCATTTAAATTTCCTATGAATTAAATCATTACTTTTGGCAAATGAATTAATAATCATATAATTACTTTACTGCAGAGTCACTAATATAAAAATGCCTTGGCATCTAAATGAGCCTAATACAAACTTACTTAATTTAATGTATGACTCTAACTGTAATAATTATTTACCTAAAACCAGAAGGTATTGAAAATATCACATTACTTTTCATAGTGCCACATGATAGAAGTGTGCCATTGGAAATTAATTTATAATATAGCACTTCTTATTTAATAATGGGATGTCATTATGCTTTACAGCCCGAGAGACTCCAAAGGATATTACAAATTATATGGTAGTACATGAGACTAACGATTTAAAACTAAATATTTTGAATCTGAAAATAGTATGATGCTGGGCTGTTTGATGCAATAGTATGATGCAAATCCTGTTTGATTTAAATATGCAGATTATCATTTGAAAAACAAACTAAACATTTCCTGTATCTTAAAATCACTGGATTTAAATCTAATTATTTTAAAAACCTATTGATTCAATAGTGTAGTTAAGTATATCTTTAGCAATGAAATTAAGGAATTATGTGCATATCTGCAGAGAAGAAATATCATCTGGTTCATTACTGGAGTTTGTACTTTGCACAGTATACACACATAAGTAGAAACTGTCCAGTAAAGACTATCTAGAGCAGTGTTTCCCAACCTTGGCAACTTGAAGATGTCTGGACTTCAACTCCCAGAATTCCCCAGCCAGCGAATGCTGGCTGGGGAATTCTGGGAGTTGAAGTCCAGACATCTTCAAGTTGCCAAGGTTGGGAAACACTGATCTAGAGCTAGATCCCAGGTACAAAATAGCAAGGGGAGTTGATTAAGACAATTACCTCTTGTGATAGAAAACTGTGTGTCTAAGTTGTCTGTCTTGTACCCCCCTGCATAAAAAAGGAAGATATTTTCTCTTTAGAAAGCAAGAAACAGAGACAAAGAAAGAAACAAAGAAGAATATATTCTATGCTTGTTTTCTACTCTTCATGTCCGTAATAATCAATTGAACAGAAGACACAAAGGGTCAATGATTTTGAAGCTACATCTCAAAAAATATATATTCAAAATTACCTAGGTATTCCTCTGAGATAAGTGAATAGAAGACTGTAACTTGTAGTCTAACAAAAGAAATAGTATTCAAAAGGAATTAATCTTTTTACTGTTTTGTTTCAAGATTGTCTTGTACCATGAAATACCCAGAGTTAATTTGGAGTTGGGCAGCACCTAAATTGAATAAATAAGCAAATAAATAAGATTGGTTTGATTATATGCAAAGTTTGGTTTATGTTCAGAGACCGGAAAGGTAATATTACATTTGTACATTCATACCACATTCCTTTCTGGGACTGATCAATCCAATTCTGACATGTACTTTCTTTTCACAAAAGTACTGAACTTAAATCAATCATATGGGATTCAATTCACCTAGTCCAAAATTCTCTGCATAGTATAAATTATCTGGAATGGAAACAGTTTTTCCTATATCGATGGACTGCCTATTTTGAAAAATGTATGAACTATAAATTCATAAAAACCTAAGGCAAGTAAAACCTACTGTAACTCTTAGAGTGACCAATGGAGGAAGACATTACAATTTTTTAATTTCTTGGTTTTCAATGTATTGATTTTTTAAAAAACCACTAGACATCTTAAAATGTTTAAAATAATTTATAACTTAAAAAGGAACATGACTACCTGACAAAACATTTATTTATTTATCAAGTATCATCTCTTTTATACTGAATAGTGGAAGAATATCTTGCAAGGTTATGCAGAACAATAACCTAACTCATTGTCTCCCTTTCTGCTATGTTGTCTGCTGCTTAGTTAGTATCATATAGTTGATCTCCAGGCCTGGATTTGATTATCACTCAACCAAAAGTTGTCCCTGGTATTACTCTGTAAGATTAAGAGTTAGAAACAGTTGGCAGCTATAGGCCACACTTGACATTGTTTTCATTCATTTGTTCATTCATTCATTTAGTTTGTTGGGTCAACCCTTTCAGACAATGTGAACCTGGATGGCTAATTTCAGAGTCATCACTAATTCATCAATAAACAATATCAATGTAAACATCTAAATATAATGGTAATAAAAAGTGAGTGGATCGATGTCCAATGTCATTCAAACTAATAATCCCCTAAAAAGAGGCTCATCTAGGCTGAGGGGGTGGGGAAATATTTTTTCAAATTTCAAAGAACATCCTAATCTCAGGGACTATTCAACAGGGCAAGGCAGGCGCTGTAACAAGATAAGCATGTTTCCCAGGTCTAATGAAATGGTATGCTTTAATAGAAGGAACAGAATGCAAGCCATCCTTGACAGACAGTGGTGGGATTCAATTTTCTTTTGCTACCAGTTCTGTGGCTGTGGCTTGGTGGGTGTGGTGTGGCTTGGTGTGCATGGCTTGGTGGGCGTGGCAGGGGAAGAATACTGTAAAATATCCATTCCCACCCCACTCCAGGGGAAGGTTACTGCAAAATCTCCATTCCCTCCCCACTCCAGGGGAAGGTTACTGCAAAATCCCCATTTCCTCCCAATCAGCTGGGACTCAGGAGGCAGAGAATAGATGGGGGCAGGGCCAGTCAGAAGTGGTGTTTACCAGTTCTCTGAACTACTCAAAATTTCCGCTACCAGTTCTCCGAACTACTCAAAATTTATTCTACGGGTTTTCCAGAACTGGTCAGAACCTGCTGAAACCCACCTCTGTTGACAGATCCTGTATTATAGGCAGAGGTAATCAGAGACAGATGGTCCCAAAATACTTCAGATTTTGGCCTGGTTTTTCTTTATTTTAGGAGAAAAGTGTGTGCGAATCATATTTTAAAATGATTCAGGTCTATGTTAGGATTTGAATTATCATTTTCAAATGTTTCCAACCTCAAAATTTGGATTGTCCTATCACTTTTCAGCAGGTGGCCAAAGAAAGTTCTTGAGAGTATAAAAAGGACAAGTATAAAAAATGTTTCTCATTTGTCATATGCTGCTGTAAGATGATCATGTTCTCTATTTGTGTATTTAATTATTTACTCCTATGTGAACTGTTTCAGTATATTGGATTTTCATGCATCGATTTCTGACTTTTCAGTCCATTCCTCCAATTTCTCAAATGTAGACTCTAGGCTGAACTTATCCTCCAATGTATTGGAGTTTGTTCTGAGTGATATGTTACTCATGAATTTGATTAGCATGCTCTCCACTCCATCGTCCAAGCTGTTAATGAAAATATTGAACAATGTTGTTTGAGTCAAAGAAAACCCATGTGAGTCTATAAATCAGCTCTAGGCAACCTTACATGAAAGTCTTAATAATAACTATTGCACTCATATCATTTGCTTAAATAGTTAGAAAATGTAATATTGTCCAATCCTAGCCTTCTGTGATTTGATGGGATCTGAAAATGTCTTAGTTAAATTTCATTTAATAAAGCCAGATCTTGAACTACAGCAAGAAGATACAGTTTATTTCTAAATTATATTTCCTGAATCTTTCTCCAACTTGGCATTCTTCAAATGATTTAGAATTCATGGCAAACAAGCTAATTGTAGGATTGGCAATTCTTGCGTGTTTTGGAGAATGCCTGCTACACAAAGCTGAAATCCCCCAAACACTGCATGTTTTCTCTCAAAGTTTTGAATAATCCACAAGACTTGACACAGTGGAAACAATAACTCAGCTGATACAAGCTAGAAATGTTATCCTTTATTGCATTTGAAGTTTCTAGAACTGTAGAGCAACAATAAACTTTGAAATCGTTTAAATCACAGCACTATCTAATATAGTGCAGAATGGACAAGAATTCCTAACTGTTGAAAATCCATTCAAACTTCAGGAGGATCACCTGAACTAAACAGCTAATCACCTGAACTAAAATGTACCTCAACACTTTATAAATCTTGCCTCAGGCCCAGTGTTTACCAGAGATTTTGATCAATTATCATCACAGATATATGATTAGTTCCTGGAGGATTTTCAATATTATTACCAGTCTGGTGATATGTATATATACTCATCTGTACCATATTTTTCGGAGTATAAGACGCACCTTTTTCCTCCCTAAAAGAGGCTGAAAATTTGGGTGCATCTTATACTCCGAATGTTGCTTTTCTGAAGCTTTTTCCCCCAGCCCTAAGGAGGTGCTAACGATCTTCCCAGCTTCCTACTCCGTCTTTGCAGGCTTGTTTTCATTCCTACTCCTCTGAAAAAGGTTTTTTCAGCTGTAACGAGGTGCTAACGATCTTAATGGCTTGCAGCATTTTTTTTATTCCTACTCCCTTGAAGTAGTTTTTTTACCAGCCCTAAGTCTTTGCAGGCTTGTTTTCATTCCTACTCCCTCTGAAAAAGGTTTTTTCAGGCCTAACTAGGGGATAAAATAATGTGCTGAAGCTGAACAGACTAAGGATGCTAGCCAGATGAATATCTGGTAGGTAGATTTTTTCCCTATTTTCCTCCCCGAAAACTAAGGTGCGTCTTATACTCCAGTGCGTCTTATACTCCGAAAAATACAGTATTCTCTCTATATACGGTAGATATATTCACTTAGGTACTACAATAATCTTTCTAACCTTTTTCTTACTGATATTTATTTATTTATTTATTTATTTATTTATTTATTTATTTATTTATTTATTTATTTATTTATTTATTTATTTATTTATTTATTTATTTATTTATTTATTTATATTTCTATACCGCCCAACTCCCGAAGGACTCAGGGCCATTGTTGTACCATTGTACCATTGTTGCTTTAATGCCACTATAAACAAAACGAAGTTCTGTTTTTCCTCCTTTACACTGCAGATAGATAGATTTTATATCTATGAGTCAAGAATTGAGTTAATCTGGTGATTATGTGGCCGCAATAGTGTTATGCTCTCTGCAACAGCATGAAAATGGTTCACATATGTCTGGAACATACTGTAATGAGAGAAAAAAATGAGAAAGCAAATGTTTGGGTATCACAACACAAACAGCTTTTTGTATTTGCTTCCTAATGGCATAAACAAGTAGCTAAGTCACAAGATTTGCATGGTAATGTTGTGACATACATTTCATTTATTTAATTAATTAATTAACTTGTATACTGCCTTTGCACAAATAAAAACAGCTGGAGCTTTGACCAGACTGTTGTGGATGCCATCTTGACTTTCTTGACCATAATCTGTAGACATCTCTGCCTGCCTTAATCAGAAAGGCAAATCTAGGTGGTTGATATATTAGTAATTGAAATACATCCACATGCACATACAAACGCAATCAAGACAACTGAAAATGATAAATAAATAAATAAATAAAATAAATAAAAGACACATAATAATAAGAATAAAAGTAAACAATTTCCCCCTTTGCCATTCCCCTTTGTGGATACTTGTAAAGTAGTTGCCTTCTTTCAGAATTTTTTTTTTCATTTCCTATCTTAGTTTATAGTCCTGTCTTTTTTAAGCAGCATAATTTATTTGATATTAAGAATACTAACACATTGTAAAGGGGCTAGTTTGAATTATCAGTATTTTTAAGGCTGTCCTTGTAAAATCCTGAACTATATTGACTATCAAGGTTAATATATTTTCTTGCAAGGCTTTAGAATCACTTTTTGAGAGAGCTACGATCATGAAATTTGTATTTATATCAATGTATATTTTGAGTCATATAATTTGGATATATTTGGTATATATCAAATATTTGGTATGGATTATATAATAATTTTATGCCTAAAAATGGAAAAGTAGTACCTGAATTTTCTTCCTGAAACTTGTTTCTTCTGGTTAATTTAACCATGTTATCATTATATCCATGATATACATCTACTTTGATAATTTATCATCACTAAATCGACACAAATCAAGGACATAAAGAATTTAGACTTAATTGTATGTCAAAAGTTACTTAGGAATTTTCAAAAGTTTTCTTGCTTGGTGAAAAAATTATGTCTAAGAATGTAACCTCTAACAAAGAACCAGCTCATTCATTTTTTGAAATTCCAAGCAGCCTAGTCACTATTTCTTGCCCTCTTATCTCATTTCCACCAATCCATTCATATCACATATTTTTTCTCCTGGACATTCCCCAGAATGTTGTGCATTGTTTCCTCAATTCACCCTTACTTCTTTCAATACCTTAAATCACTGGAGCATAACATGCTCATGTCACCGTCCTATGAGTTTCTATTTTTGTATTCACTTGCAATAATTTAGATAAAACCTATTCATATATTATCTTCTTATTCATAAGTAAATATATATGTTACTTCTAAACATGTGTTAATTAACTTTCTTCTAAGACCAGACTACCTACATTAAAACCTATAATTTCCTTTCTCTTAATTCCATAGACATTCAACATATCTATTTTTATTTCTTTCATTTTATCTGTTAATTTATGTTATTCTCTTATAGTCCAAGCTCCAATAGTCATTATTAAATGGGCTATAGGTATTTACCTTTGCCACCATGTGACTGATTTGATTGATCAAAAACTTTCACAGACCTAATAGTTGACTCATTCTTAAAATTAAATTTTATGTAAGACTGTAATTTAATTGAACAATACTCAATTCCTTGCTAATGGTAATATCAATATTAGTCATTGTTGGCATATTTGAATTAGTGTGGCATGGCATGTTATAAGACCAATGTTATGCCAATCTACTCATGCTATTTTATGAAACTGATGCTTCTGAACTCTAGAGTTCATCCGCAACCCACCACTTACAATACATGCAGTCTATAGGTAGAGTGAGGATACTGATACACTTAGGACATAACATTTTCTTTCTGTCTAGAGAACTATTGGGGGAAAATACAAAGGGTTTTTCTGTATGGCACTAATACAAGCATTGATTGTGACCATATTCCAAGCTTGAAGTTTCTCACAGAAGAAATAGAAAAAGTCAATATGTATATGGCTTTATTTAGGCTGAAATACAATGCCCACAATGCCTTAATTACTTTTCCTTTCCAAGAAGCATGATGATGATGATGATGATGATGATGATGATGATGATGATGATGATGATGATGATGATGAAGAAGAAGGAGAAGGAGAAGGAGAAGGAGAAGGAGAAGGAGAAGGAGAAGGAGAAGGAGAGGAGGAGGAGGAGGAGGAGGAGGAGGAGGAGGAGGAGGAGTCTTGCAGCCTAGTGAAGACCCTTACTATGAGAATAAGTTCATGGAACAGAGTAGACCTTCTTTCCAAGTAAGCACCAGATTGTATTTCAAGTGACTATGTGAATGTTGCTCTTATTTTAAAAATGTAACCTTAGCACTGCACATGAAAACCTAAACAATGGAGCCTTTCCAAAAACATAGCCCAACTATCTTTTCTGGGGACTTTAAATTCACAGCCACACATTCTCTGTATCAGTCCTTGATTTTAGTCTTGCCTCTTGTTTCCAGTCTTGCCTCTTCTCATTATTATTTATTATTTCTAAACCCAGTCTGCTGTACATGTTCCAGATGAGCAGGCAAGCTTGTGAACTCCCAGGGAGCAAGGTGGCAGACACATTGTAACAATTTATATTCTGAATGTTAAAACTGAGAATTATACATTGACTTAACTTATTTATTGAACTTACCTTAGTAGAATAAAGTGTGCTTATATGTTCTGAGGTTACCGTGGATATTTCTGTATTGATTTGCCGCTGCAAATCTTGCTTATAACAGGAATGTTAGTTTTCCTTTTGCTTTTCCTGTGCTATTCATATATTGATCTTTTTTAATATGTTCATTTTTTTTCAACAGGAAAGAGCACCACAGCATTTTTCACATTTTCCAATTTATCTGAAGCAATATTTCCTTATTTCATCTTAATTCTATTTCATTATTCAGTACAGATTGACATCAATGGTTCTTATTCAATTCCATTCTCTTGATTTCCCACAGTCATAAGTCACTTAACTTGTATCCATTTTTAAGATTGACAAGTTTCTGCTGGATTGTGAGGTAAGCAAAGCTTCTAATGTAGGATTAATATTGGATAAAGAGGGTGTCAATCCTACAAGATAAACCAGACTATGAAATCAGTATCATACATGTTAGGATACTTTTAGTGTAACAGTTATAGTAACAGAATCTTGTAAGTCTCAATGTCCATTCCCCTTTTTCAATTATTCTTCATGTAAATTAGGGAGGGGCTTGTCTGATATGTTTTATCAAATTGGTCTTGGAATGGGCTCAAGTTCTGCTTATTTGATCATTGCCTTGGTAACTGCTTTTCTTCCTATCCTTCAAGACTAGTCACTATGCCCTCTACAGAGGGGCATTTCATTGAGTTTACTTACTTAAGTTTTACTTTTTCAAACAAACGGTCCAATTCAGTTATCCACCAAGAATCATGTTCAAATGTGTGAGGAAAAAGAATGCCCAGCCACCAGGAAGACTCTACAGTACATAAAATTTAAAAGTTGCAACTGCATTGTATCTAGAAAGCCCAGCTTGGTGAACAATGGACTTATACAATGTGTTGTATATCATGTCAAAATTTATTTTATGAATCAGTAATTCAGAGCAGAACACTACAGCAGGTTTATAGATTTTGGAAAAAAGTTTAATAAACTTAGAGTCTCAAATAATAGGAGGGACTGCTTTGGGAAGAATTGGATTGCTTTTTCAATATTTTTTGTTGTTTTAATGAATAAAACAGATTAGGTCAATTTTAAAATGGGCTTTCTGAAGAGAATTAAATATGGTAGTTCTTCTGTGTTGAGCACCAAAAGTAATTTTCTAGATATTGATCTCCTTCACATAGATTCTTTTTGGGGATTATTGCCCTTCTCTATTTGTTTGCTCACTGGTCAATCATCTTTGCTCAATGGACCTCCTCAAGTACTGATATTTGGATTTTGTTCAATAAGATGATTGAACCCTAGAACTGGTCTCAAATGACAGGTTAGCCATAAACCTGCATGCCCCATTCTTTCTAGTCTCAGTTCTTTAGCTATAAAATGGAATGTAACCGCTGTTAAAATTAATGCAAGAAATGCCAGTTAACTCTATGCACACTTGAATATTATTATGTACAGTATGTGCATGCCTGATTAATTGATATATTAATGTGCCATCAAATCATTATATGTTCTTAGTGATCACATCCACTAGATAGTTTTTTTTCCCCAGGACTCTATCCCCAACCTGATCCTTCAGAGCAGGGGTCCTCAAACTTTTTAAACAGGGGGCCAATTCACGGTCCCTCAGACTGTTGGGGGGCTGGGCCGGCTGGGTGGGCGTGGTCAGGTCATGTGAATAGATGGGTGTGGCCAATTTAACAGTCCATTAAACAATGCACACAAATTAAACTTTAATTTGTTTTGTTCCTGGGGATGTTTTATTTGCTTTTGTTTGCATGTTGCTCTTTTGGTTGACTTTTCTTTTTACTAGATCATTTTTTCAGTTGTTTAGGAGTCTAGTGGTCCACTTCAGGAAACTCAGTTTGGCAGCAATTCTTCTCAGCCCCAAGGAGCTTGATAAATCTCTCTCTCTCTGTGTGTGTGTGTGTGTGTGTGTGTGTTTCCCTTCCTTTCTGTCTCTCTCTCTCTCTCTATTTCTCTTTCTCAATCAATCTTCTGAAGGCAGGGGAGGTGAAAAACAGACAGTTTTCACCCGTTTTTTTGCCTCCTGGGGCATCTGTGTGCCCCATTTTTCACCTCCCCTGCCTCCAGCAGCATTCTACAGGCCAAAAACAGGTGAAAAGATCTGTTTTTTTGGCCTCCTGGGGCGTCTGTGCACCCCATTTTTTACCTCCCCCACCTCCAGCAACATTCTGCAGGCCAAAATTGTTGGCCTTATCTTTTAGTTCCAGCCTGCGGGGCTCGCGAAGGTAAGTCCTGTGCTTGGCCAAAGGGTGGGCAGGGCGATGTGGGCGGGGAAGCCTCATGGTCCTGCGCGGGCCAGATCAATGGCTTCGGCGGGCCGCATGTGGCCCCTGGGCCATAGTTTGAGGACCCATGCTTCAGAGCTTCCAATGTCAATACAGTTGGATCCATCCAACTTGTTTGTGGGTCATTCTCTTATTTTATTACCTTCTACCTTTTCCAGCATTATAGACTTATAGGCGCAAAATATGCTAATTTGATCCTGGTCATACCTTTGTGCCTTAAGTAAGATATTTGGATTTGTTTGTTTGAATTATAATTGTTTGTTTTCTTAGCTTTCTATGATATTATCAGTAGTCTTCTATAATACCAAAATTCAAAAAGTGTCAGTGCTCCTCCTTCAACTCCTCCTCCTCCTTCTCCCCCCTCCCCCTCCTCCTCCTTCTCCTCCTCCTTCTAATTCCAACTTTTGCTTCCATAGAGGGGCGCAGAGAAAACCATTGCCTGAGTGATTCTTTTTGTACAGACACATCCTAGCATTAATTATCTTTTCCATAGCATTTATTGCTATTCTACCAAATGCTAGTCTGTGACTTATTTCTTGACTGTGGGTTTCTTTATTGTTGATAGCTGATCCTAACTTTGTGTCATCTCAATATCATCATTACCAACTGTAGAAACGGTTGCTGTACCTGTTCTTATAGTTTGCTCTTCTTTACATTTTATTTTAATCCTTTTTTCACTGTACTCCTGAACTTTCATGTTTTTGAAATAATTCGACTCCTGCAGCGTTTCTAGTTGCATATTGTTTTACTTCGTGCCTATTCACTGTGGAACTATTATATTGAACTAATGGAAGAAAATAACATTGCTTCTAGTAGTCCAGAGCAGTGTTCTACCCACTACTGAAGACAAGATACTCATGGGGGGAAAAAGCCTGCAGTGAAGTTTATTTTTTGAACTTATTAAAAATAATCATTCTTTTGCTTCATCCATTAATGAATGACTGTTCTTATTAAGGCTGGAGTTTTTCAAGGATCCTCTTCCCCATTTGATAAGATAACTGAAGATGTCCATTTCTTTGGCACAAGATTTTAAAATAAACAGGGAAAGAGGGATAGGAACACTCACAAAATTTAACTGTTCAATTTAGCAGCCAGTGTTGGACTATTTAGCATTTATTTGGGGCTCCTGCATAATGAAATATATTTCTCCATGTTGCACTTTATTGTTTTGGAGATGTCATCCTTATCTTATGTGATTGGCTTTTTCTGAGTCAGTTTCATTTCCTGCAACTGTGTTTTTGATACAGTTATTTATGTGACTCCATAGCTATTTTTTCCTAATAGCCACTGTTTCCAATTGGCCATATTACTTCTGTATCGAATATTTGAGTTCTTACTGAGATTCACTAAATGTCTAAATCCTCTTGCCTTTTACTCCTCGGCTTGGAACTTTACTTTGAAGCAGTGGCAGTATTTCCAATGGTCTGGTAAAATAACTTTTCTTCCTGAGGACTTCCATGGATAGTTTAGCATTTCTATATTATTGCTTCTACTTTCTGTTCCATCTGCTAGAAAATAAATTTTGGAGCCCCCAGATATGAACAAGCAAAATATATAGTTCAACAATGGAGGCAGTTGCCAATGAAATTTAACACTCAATTTCACTGGAACTTGTTTTTAAGTCCTTTTAAAGTCAACATTGAGATACTGATACATCGCAATTGTTTACATTACATAAAAAGCAGGGGCGGGTTCCTAATTTTTTTACTACCACTCTGTGAGCGTGGCTTATTTTGTGGGTGTGGCTTGCCAGCTATGTGACCGGGTGGGCGTGGGCCTCGGGAGCTTGGCAGCGGCCGAAGCGGGGGGGTATTGCCCACCCACAACGCAGCTCCCCGCAGTGGGAGCAGCAAGACCGCGGCAGCGGTTCTTCTAGGAAACTCCGTCCGGCCTGAATGCTTCTCCCCATTCGATGATCCTAGACTCCTGCCGCCCATTCCCCATTCCCCCTCCCCTCAGCAGCTCGAGAAGCCTCAAACGTGCGAAAATGCCTAGGATCATCACCGCGCATTCGTGGCTTCTCGGACTGCTGAAGGGAGGGGAATGGAGATAACTCCTGCCGCCCGTTCTTTCAGTGTCTCACGCGCTCCCTCAGCCATTCTCCCCTGCTTGGGGTAGGAAGGCAGCGCATGCGCAGTGCTGGAAGCTCGGCTTCTGGGCATGCGCAGAAGAAATTTTTTTAAAAAATTAAAAAAATTTTTTAAAAATGGTGGCACGCAGACACCGGCAACCGACCGCACCAGTACTGTCACGTCACCAGCGGGCCGCTACTGGTGCTATAGAGTGGACCGCACTGGTAGGATCCCACAACTGATAAAAAGGATCTCCTGCATATAAAGAACATGAAATATAAGATATGTTGAGAACATGGTATTCAACACTTCAAGACAAAAAAAGAAATTGTATTTCAGATTCAGATTACTCACAAATTGCTTTCTACTCCTGTGTCTGTAACCCATAACCTATTTTTTAGACTCTTCTGGTAAAGCTTGCATAGAAATCTCTCTGAAGTATTGTAAATCATAGAGTGGTTAGATAAAAATGCTATTTTATTTAACAATGGACAGGATTATAAATCTTAAAAAGTACAAGTCTTCCTTTTTCAGTCCATAATAATTTAAGCTGAATTGTACATTGCAATGTATACTTTCATGGAATGCTATTTCTGTAGAAATAATTATATTTATATCAGTAATGCAAGCTGACAAAATGTTATTGGATTTGAAGGTAATGAAAAAGAAAAGATATGGTGGTTCTTCTTTAAATCAAACAAACAGATGAGTTCAAAATGATGAAGCTACACTTCCTAAAAGTAGATAAGCCCTAATAATGTACCCTGTTTCCCCCAAAATAAGACATCCCTTGATAATAAACCCAATCGAGCTTTTGAGTGCATGGCAATAGGGCCAAGTGCTTTTTTCAGGATTCAAAAAAAATATAAGACAGGGTCTTATTTTCAGGGAAACACGGTCTTTATTAGACTTTGGAATTATTTCAGCCTAGATGCCAGTTATTCTTTAATTACTAAGGTTGACAAGTACCTCTTAAAAGGATCCGAAAGCTTAGCATTAAACTGAATCAAATATGTTAAATTGGTACAGATTAGAATTATTGACAAACATAGGTTTATTGAAAACCATTGTCACTTCCAGAGGTGGGTTCCTCCTGGTTCACACTGGTTCTATAGAACTGGTAGCAAACCGCTGGTGACATTATGGAGCCGGTTCTGTCGGTGCCAGTCTGTGGACGCTGCCATCTTTTGGGGGGGGGGATTTTTAAAATTTGTTTTTAATTTTTTTTCTTCTGCGCATGCACAGAAGCCGGGTTTCCGACACTGCACATGCGTCGCCATCTTGTTTTTGGCTTTTTATTTTATTTTTTTGCGAATTTTCTGCACTGCGCATGCGCGCGGCCATGTGGTGCAGCAGGAAGCGAACTGGCAGTGAGGTAAGTTAGAACCCACCCCTGGTCACTTCCAATTAAAAGTAGAGCTGGAACTGATTTTCTTTCTCTGTAACTTACAGCATTGGCAACAGCTAACAAACCCCCTATAGAGATGTATCCATTAACATGTAAATGATCTCTGTTTTGACCAAAGCTTTTTCAGAAGTAGAGTCTACATCTGTGCAAAAGGAGCTTTTGAAAGAGATTTCTGAAAGGAAAGGAGAAGAAGAAGAGAAAGTAGGAAAATCAGTCTGTTTACATTCCTAATCACAAAGAGTTAGAATCTATAAGCAGAACCAACTATTGATTCAGGAATAAAAAGGAAATAGATTTGGATTCTAAAAATATTCAGAACAGAAGTCCTCAGGTTTCAGATCTACATTTGTGTTTCCACAAGTGATTTGCAGTATTTTCATATCATTGCCAAGTCATACTTGTTGATACAAAGAATTTTCTCATTGCTGTTGTTTTGACATAACAATGATTGGATGACTCTAGAAGACAGAGATAAATGATAAAAAAGTATGTTAGTGTTCTAAGAAATAAAATGAGACCATATTTTTCCTGACTATACTGTGCAGCCATGTATAGTAAATCTCTATTAAATTAACTGTTGTGTTTTAACAAGTTCGTTCAGTCATTGTGGTTTGACATTGGGGTACACAAGTAAAGCTACAATTTCATCTGTTTATGAATTCTATTTAAATGCAAAGAGTGTCTTTGGGCTACTCATTTTTCTCAGTCCCAGCATCAGCCCCACGAGGTAGATCAGCCCAGGAAATCAGCTCCACAAGAAAGGTAAAATTACTTTATGGTGACTCGTTAAAATAACAGAATCAAAGTAATCTGACGGTTGAACATTTCCACTGTTCTTATATTCTAGGTAACCAGGAAGGCATCTGCATGGAATGACTTCCAAATGTTATTTCACTCCTCTAGACCTAAATAGTGTATTTTTGCCTAGATAATGGTTCTTGCAAATTTTCATCGAAATCATCTACAATCAGACATAGGATTTATACTGTGAAGACTACTGCAATGCGCTCTACATGGGGCTACCCTTGAAGAGTATTCTGAGACTCCAGTTGGTGCAAAATGCGGCTGCGCATGCTGTGGTGGGTGTGTCAAGATACACCCACGTTACACCTATACTCCGCCAGCTGCATTGGCTGCCCATTGGTCTCTGGGTACAATTCAAGGTGTTGATCATCATCTTTAAAGCCCTACATGGCATAGGACCAGGTTACCTTCGGGACTGCATTCTGCCTCACACTTCCCTTCGACCGGTTAGGGCCCACAGAGTGGGTCTCCTCCAGGTCCCGTCAGCCAAACAATGCCGGTTGGCGGGCCCTAGGGGGAGGGCCTTCTCTGTGGGGGGCCCCCGTGCTCTGGAACCAACTTCCCCCAGAGATCCCAATTATCCCCACCCTGCTGGCCTTCCGAAAAGCCGTCAAGACATGGCTCTTCCTGCAGGCAGGGGGTTGAGACTAGTTCCATCCGAGCTCTACCCCTGTATGTATGTTGCTGAATATCTTTTTAACTTTTTTAATCCTTTTAAAATTGTTTTAATCATTGTTTATTGTTTTAGTGTTCTTGCACAATGTTGTACGCCCTCGGGAGTAGGGCGGCATAGAAGAACCTAATAATAAATAAATAATAAATAAAGAACATTGTTTTTCAATCTGTCATTATAGCTTTGTCCTTGCAAACCTGCCATTCACACCAGTGTTATTCAGTGCATATCTTATGCAGAAATGTTGAAAATTGAAAAAAGATTCACAAACTTTTAAGCACCACTGTATATGTCCTCTAATGTTATATCCTTAAATTAGTATATTGTCCTCAGCTGTCCTGGAGAACACTGTTCTATCATCAAATGAAGTACGTTTTAGCTGCCAATCTGGTCAGTTTCAATACATATCATGGGAACATGATTCTGGCTCCTGTATTTTCCTACAGGATCCACAGAAAATTCTTTGTGATATGAATAGGTTATTCAAACAGCTTATTTAATCTTCATGGCTTAAGAATTTAGACAATTTTATACAAACATGATATATTACCACATTTCTGAATATAGTTACGTACGGTTATAAATTATAATATATATTTTTCTCAAGTGGTATTCTGAGAAAGGGCTTCTGCTAAACATTACAAGACAGTGTTACAAAGTAAATGATGAAAAATAACTGACCTATATCTCCAGTCTGCACTGAATTAATTCAATAAGCACAGCTATTCCTAGTACGGAGATAACTTTTGTACCTGCCTTCCAATAAAAGAGTAAGGAGGCTTTTAAAGAAAAAAGAAAAAAGAAAAAAAACCCAACAGGGACAGTTGTAACTAACCAGCTCAGATTTTGATTTTTTTTAAAAAAAAAATAGACAATCAGATGCTATTCATGCTTAAAGAAATAACTGGTTTTACAAAATCATAATAAAACTTAACCAACTCTCATACCATTATGTTTATTCATTTATTATTTATTTGTCACATTTGTTCTATACCCATCACACTTGCATGTCTCTGAGTGGTTTACAGATTAAACAGTAAAATCATACAAGAGCCACAGTTAAAGAAAAACAAGTTAAAAACCCAATTAAAGCAGAGTTAAAAAGAATGACTGCAGAGTTAAAAGGCAGAGGTTCAGCCCACCAACCATCCCTTGGATTGAATGGCACTCTTAGACTCTCAAGCCAGTCACTGCACCTGGTCTTTACAGAAGGCTAGGAGAGTGGGGGGCTGCCCAACCTCTGGGGGCAAGCAGTTCCACAGAAGGGGGTGAGAGCAGAGAAGGAATAAATTCCTTAGCTGAAGGGATCCATAACATGCCTCCCTTACTTGCCCAAATGAGAAAGGTCAAAGGAATTAGACAAGATGGATCCTCAGATAACCTGGTACCATACTATTAATAGCAGACTGTTCGTGCTTCATATGCAAAGCTACTGTTGGAGAATGATTCAAAAAGTAGAAAGTCTAAGTACAGAACACATTACAATATAACTCTAGCACATATACTGGAGGTGATATGCATGTTGGGAAATAAATTCCTAGGGTCAGAAATTAAGACCTATAATTTTATAGACTCTTATTTATTTATTATTCTATTAGTTAGACACTGATAACTAACAAAGTTATAAGGAACTATTACAAAGTGGCAGACATTGGTCCTTTGCACCAACTGACTGAATGCCTGAAGTAACAGGGCAGGCATTTGTCCAGAAGTGCCCTGGGTGAGTCAGACCAAAGTCAAATTATCCAGCTTGATGGTTCATATAATAGCAAGTCAGGTGTATATGAAGAAAGTAGTTTTCTCCTGTGGCTACTCCCAGCAACATCGCCTTAGGACCTGGCCTTTCCATGTATCCATTGTAACTGGATTTCATTAAGGCATGAATGTCAATAGCAAACTAAGTTCGCTGCCATCTATCCTTAACTGAAAAAGTTTATAATGTTGACATAGTGGTTTAAAGTTTAAACTATATATGTATAAGCATCTGTATACAATCAGTTTTAATTTAGAAAATGGCTAAGTATGTTTATTAAGGTTAGTTACATTTAGGGAAATATTAGGAAAAATAATAAAAAACCAAAAAATATGGCGAGGTATGCATGTTACATTTAAGCTTGAATAGAGGTGGCGCAGCAGTTAGAGTGTAGTACTGCAGGCTACTTTAGCTGACTGTGATCAGCAGTTCAGCTGTTCAGATCTCACCGGCTCAGGGTTGACTCAGCCTTCTATCCTTCCGAGGTAGGTAAAATGAGGACCCAGATTGTTGGGGGCAATATAAATATACGTTGCTTAATGGTGTAAACCGCTTAGAAAGTGCTTGCACTATGAGGCGGTATATAAGTCTCACAAACAAACAAATAAACAAACAAACAAACAAATAAATAAATATAAAATAATATATGTTGGCAAACGAAACACTTAGAATCTACATGACAAAACTGTGATTTATTGATGGTTTTATCTAATTGTAACAGGAAAGATTTATATTGATCCTCAATTCTCTAATTGAATATATTAGTTATTGTTTTATAAACGTGTATTTCTTATTTTACATCATGTAGGCTAATTGCTATACCATATAGCAGTAAGAAATTTAGGTTTCTTTGGACAAAGAATACAGCCCTTTATCTCATGCGTCTATTATTAGAAGCTAGTAATATCTAGTATGTCTTGCTTAGCTATTTCCCCCTAAAATAGTGAAAATGTTTTATCCTTGTTTGAATGTGCTTAAGCCTATGATCCTCTTGACTGATCTTGGCTGAGCTTTAATGCATTTTTCTCCATCTGTATGGAAAAGAATAAGATTGATAATAAAAGGAAAGCCAACAGAGATGCACTTAAGTGTGCAGCAATTCTCAAATTCATTTTTCAATACATTGGAACATTGAAATGCATTCGAAACATGTCATAAAAATCTACAGAAACAAAAATTAGGTCAAATATGGTAGTGAGAGTTTTTAACAGTGCCTAATGATATATATTAGGGAAAGATCAAATAAAAAAATATTCAAGTAATTTCACAATATGTTAGAATGGATTAATAAAGGTAAAATTCATTTATAAAGGAGGCCTTCTTCCTGTTCCAGAAAGGATCTAAGGAGAACACATGGCTTTTTACTCTGAGGATGGCTCATTCACTGGTCTTTTTTTCCATTTGGGCTCCTGCCTCAGTGATCTAAAACTTTTATAGGTTTAAAAAGTGGTCAGAGTAGCCCAGTAATGGATTTTTTTTACAAAGAAATAGAGTTTCATATAGTGTCAACATGAGGAAATAAAAATGATTCACTCTATGCTCAATTTAACCTTGGAACTAATGAGTAGCAAACAAGAAACTTATAAACAAGAAACCTAGAATGTGCGTAAATGGAGGAATTGTGCAGGCAAGGTCTCCAAGATCTATAAAGCAAGCCACCAGCAGAAGATATTCGAATTGAAATGCCGCAGAAGTGTTCATGATGTGTACATAGAGATCTGCTCTTATCTACATTGCTAAGGCATTAATGGCTATTTGTTGCTGCGGAAAGGTGGGGGAAACATGCAGAGAAGTATAATTCAGGTATCAAGAAAAACAACTGAACAATCTTTAGAAGGAAGTAATTAGGAAGGAGAATGTGGTAAAAAAAATAGACTTGTGAGCTTTGTTTCAGACTGGGATTAGCAGCAAATTTTGTTTTAAGAGACATGGTCATGCAAAACATATATAAAGGACATGGTATACACATATTTTAATTTCATGTGATTGGACCAAGGGTGGGTTCCTACCGGTGCGGTCCAGTGCGCCGTTCTGGTAGGGACCCGCAGATTGCGCAATTTGCGCTTGATGGCTCCGGTGCCGTCTTCGCTGGTCCAGTGCGCGGCGCCGTCTTTTTTCTGGAATTTTTGGGCTTTTTTTGCTTCCTGCACATGCGCAGAAGCAAAATCTCATGAGGGGATGCGCGCATGTAGCGAGTGTGCATGCACACGAAATGAGATTATGCGCGCGCAGCGCACCGGTAGGCAGGTAAGAGGAACCCGCCCCTGGATTGGATGTTAATATTCCCAGGTAAAAGAACAGTGACCTACTTTTAGTCTTGATTGGTACAAGTTATGGTCTTATTTTCCAAGTTCTTCCTTTTTTCCTTTTTTGTTTCCAGACTGTCTAGATCAGGGGTGTCAAACTGGCGGCCTGGATGAGTCATGCACAGGCCACGCCCACCCCAGCTCCGCGAAGGGGAAAAATGTCATGATATGTCACATGATGGCAACGTGACACCACGATTTTGACCCATGGTCTAGATGGTAAGATTTATTCTTATCATCCAGGGAGTTTATCTGGATTACAACATTTAACCTTTTATTTTTACTAGTGCAAATTCTGCTGCACTGGCTAACATACATTATCTGTCTTCTAATGGAGTTCTGTTAAAAAGAAGACTTGAAAACGAGCTGTAACAATTTTGTTATAAATCCACACAGAAGTTAGAAGGCAATGATTCTTCTGCATATATCAGGCTTGATGATTGTGTGATTTCTTAAGGAATATTTTAAACAAAATGCTTTTTGCTTTTACTGTGTTCTCTCAGCCAGCCCAGCACAAAAGAGAGTCCTTTCAAATGCTCATCCATTTTCAAATACCACTTTAGCAAGAGATCCCTTTAAATCTGATGATCAAAACTTACATTCCATTTTTGCATAAAACATTTGAGAATGGAATTACTACAAAGAGTTGAATAGTATTGGACATGTGTTCAGAGCATTATTGCTGTAATTTATGCCTGCTGAAAGCATTCTAGTAATATCTCAGTCCTTTCTGCAATGTGTTTATCATGTTCCTGTAAACTTTGTCTGCTTTTGCAGTCTTCTTTTACTAAAAGGCTTAGAAATTGACTAAGGAAAACAGGAGCGGTAGCAATTGCTTTGAATCTTTGCATAAATATATTTCATATCACAGATACAGTATTTATCTAATTATATATTTCTAAGGCAAAAGTGGGAGATACAAATTCTAGATTTCTGTGTAGCCCATAAACTTTTCTTTAAAATGCTCAGATTCGTTGTTAAACCATGGTCACCCTATTGTTGAAAAGATGACATATTTCCAGCTGCTTTACTGGGAAATACAGAAAAGTTATGTTGTACAACAACATATTTTATTATGGCCACTAGCCAATCAAGCTGTCTTTTCAATAATAAAATAAAATGAACTTATTTGTAAACTTTGAAGAGAATTTTTACTTTTCAATATGTCTGCAGTATGCTTAAACCAGAGGTGGGTTCCTACCGGTTTTAACTGGTTCTTTAGAACCGTTAGTAAAGCGGTGATGATGTCACGGAGCCAGTTCTGTCGGTGGCAGTCTGTGGGCGCTGCTATCTTGGATTTTGCTTCTGCGCATGCGCAGAAGCTATTTTTTATTGCTCAGGGGGCACGCGCATGTGTGAAGGGCGCGCACACGCCTGGCGCGACCCTCAGGGAACTGGCAGCAAAATGATCCACAACCCCCCCTGGCTCAAACCTAGAAAAGTTGGACCTTAAAATGTTTTTTGTTTGTTTGCTTGCTTTCTGAGAAGTGCTAAAAAGTTTTTGTATCCTAGTGCTTAATAGCTATATTGGATTGTAACTTCCATACTACCCACTTAGCTGAAGAGTTGAACTCTACACATCTGGAGAACATTTGGTTGGAGAGGCTTGCTTAAGCTCCCATGTATTCCTTTGGATAAGTTTGGTTCAGTGAACACAGTTTGGTTTCATTTTCTCTGCTTACAAAGTAGAATATTTTGGCAGGAAGCTTTGCAAATGCAAACCCCACAGAGGAAAACTGAGAAACCTAATAAACTCTTTGTTCCTCAGTGCTTAAAAAATATTAGCAACAGTGGAAAAAGTAGTCAGTGTAGAGTTTCACAGATTAAAACATCTGAAAAAAATTGCTTTCTGTTTAATTATGAGTAGTTATCTAAGAAAAGGTTTGAAAAACTAGTTAGAGTCTTGACTGAATAACCAGGGTTTCTGAAATTAGGGTTTTTTTGGGGAAGGGGGTTGGCTGGGTATATGTATGTATGTATGTATGTATGTATGTATGTATGTATGTATGTATGTATGTATGTATGTGTGTGTGTATATATATATATATATATATATGTATGTATGTATGTATGTATGTATGTATGTATGTATGTATGTATATATAGAGTGTGTGTGTGTGTGTGTGTGTGTGTGTGTGTGTGTGTGTGTGTGTGTGTGTGTATGTAATTTATTCTCTCTGTAACTGCAAAGGAGAGAAATGTATCGACCATATTATACTGTAGTTTTATCTCTTGGAAAAGAACATGTCGTGCCTAGGTTTTGGCGTTTTCCCTACCTTTAATATTATGCTACCAACTTGTCTGCAATGAAACTAATAACATAGAATGAAACATAAATAAGTACCAAGCCAGAATGAATATAAGAGATGGGCTTTTAGGGAAGTAATATAAGTCTAGCACCCTGGTGACATTCCTTCAAATGCTTCTGTGTGTGAAGTGTCTGCTTTTGGGAATGACATTGGACAGATGCTCACTGGAATCTCTCCGTCTCTCCTGAGCACTTTCCTCATTGTGGTTAATATTTTTAAGCCCTGGGGAGTAAAGACCTTATTAGGTTTCTCAGCATTCCTCTGTTGGGTTTGCATTTGAGTGTTTCATTGGGCCATGTGCCTATCAGCATGTGTTCAGAGAATCCCAGCATCACACAACCATGACTTCTGTGGTTGGAATGTTCCATGTGAAAGAATTGATAAAACCTGTCATTATCAGACACCAGGAGGGCTCCATTAGACCCTTCATGCAGATGGTTTCAAGAAATTAGATGTTCTGTGGGATGCTGGAATTAATGACAATGGTATGTTGATGTCTGAGTTGTTCTAATGTAACAAATGCGATCTTTTTGTTCTTATCTGATTATACCCAATATGGAATGTGGAAGGTCACACCCAATAGTATCTGTCATATGAATTGTCACTGTAATAAGAATGTCAGTTTTGGATCATCATTGTTTCATGTACTTATAAAGCAGAGTATCTTGCTCAGAGTATCAGAATCATCATTTACTATAAGCCTTAAATTATACATGTAGTCTAAATATGGATTTACAAGTGAAATCCATTGATATCTGTAGAATATATAGCAGGGCAAATTTACTTCAGAGTGTAACTTAAAACATTTTAAATAAAATTACTTAAAAACTTAAAATGTCATGTTGACAACCAAATCACCGCAGACAAAAATGACATTCATGCTGCTAGATATTTTTAAAACAGAATTTATCCACTATGTGCTAGTACTGGTTTTCAGAGATATGCAACCTAGAATTACAGCATATCCTATTCTACAATTACCAGCTAATAAGGCATTTATGATATCAAGGTTTATAGGGAATTCATACATTTAAAAAAGTACTTTGAAAAATGTCTCTTATATTTGTCCCTGTCCATTTTCATTTAACAGAAAATATACAACTTTTTCTCTTTTTTCAAAGAAAAGAAAATTATAATGAAATTTCCATGCATGAGACCAAGGTTTTTTTAAAAAACCTTAGTTAGAAGATGGCCGAAGAGTTTATGGTCATATCCTGTCTTTCATGACATTGTCCAGTGGACTAGAACAGGAGTCCCCAAACTTGGCAACTTTAAGATTTGTGGACTTCAACTCCCAGAATTCTGGGAGTTGAAGTCCACAAATCTTAAAGTTGCCAAGTGTGAAGACCTCTGGATTAGAACTTCACTGGCTCCCTATCTTTTTCTTAAAACCAAGGGAAGTCATCAGGAAGAATTATTTTTATGGGGCTTTTTCAGATCCAAAATTAGGAGAAGCCAAGGAAGCTGCATTGTGATGGAAATAAATTCCATAAAAAGAAGCAAAACCAGCATCCCCAGACTCCTCTCAACAATAACAGAAATCTCAAAAGCACCATAAAATAATTCAGAAGTACTTAGAATCATTTGCAGTAGTAAAAAAAAAGAATATATTTTGGGCAACTGGGAAAAAGATTTCATCACAGTATTAGGTGAAGAATACATTCTGGATAGTTATCTATCATAGCATAATTGCATTCTATCCAAAGTAATTTCCTATTGCAAAATAGTCAAGATGAAATTGTCCTAGAAAAAAGTTGAAGCTGAGAAAAATGTCCTTCTATTAAGAGTGATAACATGCTGTATTCTCTGGACTCAGCAATTTCACCTTAAGGATAATCCTCGCTCTATATATCACCACGGCATCGTTCTATTGATTATAGCCATGTCACCTCTTATGGCTGAGATCAACTATGTGGTTATTTACAGGAAGTTAGAGGATCCATTTTTCTTTTCACAAAATTAAAGCATGTCAGAAATATAGTGGAAGTAGGTTTTCAACAAACAACTAGAATACATACCAAAAACATCTTTTCAGTCTAAATATGAAAGTACAATATTCTACCATTTCTACACTGAAATTGTAACTTTTTGTTTACTTTCAGGCAACTATGTGCAAGGACTCTGTTAAAGACAGCAATTCTGTTTGAAAACAAAACATGAGGTCAGGTATGCTAATAAATCATCTTAAATGCATAAGGTTTTCTATTGTTCAAGGAAATCTCAAACATTATTGGAACAGTTAGATTTGCAGGTTCTATTGCATTGATATATTAAATAGCAAACACTGGCAGGGTGATCGGTGGTTGAGAGTGATTTGCACCCAAAGATATGGGCATCTGCAGCAATCTGCAGATGACAAAACACGTTGTAACGGGATAGTACAAGCTCCTCCCCTTGTTCACTTATTTTATTTAGGTACCACCTGACTCTAGACGAATTCTGTACAGGTCATCGAATAGAAACACAATGTGGGGGGAAGAAAACTAAATAGAAAGCTGGAAACAAGGCAGAAATCCAACCAACAACATAGGCACAAATCTAGCCAACAACTGAACATTAACTACATTTAGCAAGGAAATGTAGCCACCCTAATGCAGAGACTGGGAGAAATTTGATACCAATACGAAAAGAACAGGATTTGCATGATTAAGTATGTCTTAAAATATTCTCCCTTGTCCTCCACTTTGGTACCCATGTCATAAGAAAACATTGAAAGAATAGCTTGAATATATTGCTAAGTGTTATTTAATGTACTATTATCCTCCCAACCAAAGGGAATTGCAACAAATTGACCACATGGTAAGACGTTTAGGGCAGCATATATATTGAATGAATGAATGAATGAATGAATGAATGAATGAATGAATGAATGAATGAATGAATGAATGAATGAGCAAACCTACATACTTGGACCACAAATCATGTTGAATTTTTATTGGTTGTGTAAATATATTGGCAATGTTTATATGTTATGCTACATCTTATTAGGTAATGGAGTTGATAACTAAACAAGAATTAAGTTTTGGAAACCCTTTTAAAAACATTTTTCCTGGGCAAGCAGTTTCTGCTACTCTTACTCGTTTTTATAGCATATGAAAATGTATTTTGGAACCATTTTTGAACTGATCTTTCTAGAGGCTATGATATCCAGTGGAGGAAATGGCCTTATCTTGGGATGAAAACGAGGTATGGGGAACCAAGGAAGCTATAGATTGCTAGACCAATGATGGAAAAATAAAGACAGAATATTTACTGAAACGCCTTTTGACTATTAAGGAGCATTATACTCCACTCACACAAAAAATCACCAACATTCTATTTTCTTCTGAAATATCTAAATACCAAATTATATTTTATGGAATGGAATGTATATGGTATGAAAAAATGCTGTAGATTTTTTTTAGTGGAGGTGAATTCAGTCTATGAGGAGGCCAAGGTCACCTCAGGGTATTATGGCTGAGCCAGAATTGAGAGATATGCTCTGCAAGACTTTGGACTCCTCCACAGCTCCTCCACAGCTATTGTGCTATCAATCTTTTTTGCCCAGCTACTTAGCAAACGACTCTGAAAAATGTCATTGGAAATGATCCATGCAACATTTTCTCATCTACAGTGATTAGGAAATAGTTCCCAATTATTCCTGTGGAGGAGGAATATGCTTGGCAAATACCATTTTAATAGAGAGCTAATGTGGATTCTTCAGTCATTATTTTTTTCCTTCGCATTTCACTATAGAAATAACGCTGAAAATTTTCTATAAAGGGAAAATATGATTTCACACCCAGCCCCATATTATTTTCCTGTAAATCAGACACATAATACATAGTTATCTTCCTCACTTTGGTGCTGAAAATATTAATACATTAGGGAGTGTAAGGTGCTTACAAGATGCTATGAAGGCTGCCTAATTTTTTTTTTAATTATAATCCAACTGCAAGCTTCCCTTACTATTCTATGCAGATTTTGCCTTAGGTAAGCATTTATTTACACATAGCCCTACTGGAAGTACTGAGAGTAGCCTAATCAGAATTGTCACTAAGGCCCATTTTCTTTTCCTTCTTGGTTTTTTTTTTAAATATATCAACTTGTAAGCATTATACCAGTGCTTAAAATCAAGTAGTTCAGCTATTTCTATGCAAAATTGTAACTTTTTCTTAGGAATACATTTTATTATAGAAATGCAGATTCATAAGGCAGACTAGATTTTGTTGTTGAATATTCTACATAAGACATCTCTAGAGTACATAAGCACCTCTGCAGCATGAGCTTCTTTCAAATGGAGCAAATAATGATAGAAGAAAGTTGTGTTTAAGAGGATTCAAAATTACTCAGTGTACATTTCAAATGGGGATGCTAAATATTTGTGTTAAATGAATGTAAGTGTACTTCAAAAATGCATTTATTTTAAGAACCTGAGACACATGGGTGTACACCCATGTATATTCCTTCCTATTTCCCCACAAGAACACCCCAGTGAGGTAGTTTGGGCTGAGAGAGAATGACTGGCTGAAAGTCACTTAGCCTATTTTCATGTATAAGGCAGAACTAGAACTCATGGTTTCCCAGTTTCTAGCCTGACGCCTTAATCAGTAGACTAAACTAATTTGAGCATTGATATTATAATGTAGGGGGCATGATGGCTCAGCAGTTAGAAAGCTGACAGCCCAGGTTTGAGACCCAAGTACTGTGCAATGGATATTATTTGGCCCACCTAGCAGTTCCCATTATTTGGCCCACCTAGCAGTTTGAAAGCATACCAATGCAAAGAGATAAATAGGTACCAGTTTGATGGGAAGCATTCCATGTGCCTCAGCATATAATCATGCTGGTCACATGACCATGGAAATGTCTTCGGGAAACACTGTTCTCTCTCGGCAAAGAAATGGAAATCAGCACCGCCCCCTAGAATTGGAAGTGTCTGGACAGAGGAAAACCTTTACCTTTATTATAACGTCAAGTACTTTTGAATGTATCTTCTAATCATTTATTAACAGCAAAACTGCAAATATTAGAATGCTTACCACATAACTATTTTTCAGCTTTTATTTTCACTATACTGATAAAGAAGTATGCAATACATATGATAGACCAGTTGAGTATGGTCAGTTATTCGGGAATTTAAGTTTACACTTAGTTCTCTTGTAAATCAGCCCATCCTATGCTATCAACACATCCTATGCTATCATTGAGACTCTTAAAAGGGCTTAACTGAGTTATTTGGTTTGGTCTTAATGCACAGTATGTTCTCAACTTACAACAATCCTGTAAAGAAAGAAATATTGTAACTAATTCAAAAAAATCTAATGAACCTTGTGGCTGAATGAATGATTTTCCCATCATAGGCCAATCACTGCAGATCCACAGCATTAGATTAGCTATGCTAAGAATCTCTATGATGACATAATTTGTGGGATTAATATATCCACGTGTGACTCCTATGCATAAAATGAATACATTTTTAAGTACACTTGCATTCATTTAAAACAAATATTTAGCATTCCCATTTGAAATGTATACTGAGTATACATTTCAAATTTAGCATTCCCATTTGAAATGTATACTGGAAAAATCGCTGGCTTTTAAAGATGGAGTTTTAAGAAAACATTTGGAAGATGGAAAGATGGTACAGGAACTGTTAACAGAGAAGTTATTAATAAAGAACATGCCTTGCATATAGAAGGGTCTATGTGCAAACCACAGTATCTGGGGCTTAGACAAGGAAACACTCCAGCTAAAATTCTGGCAAGGAAATGTTAAGGAGTGTGCAGAGCGACCCCTGAGTTATCAGGGACATGCACGTAGAAACGGGATATTTCAGCTTGGTAACCAGTGGATAGGAGTAATGATCCAGTCACAAACAGATTCGTTAAAGTGTATAAAATAGTTTACTTTTAGATAAATAGCACAGTCCAATTAAACAGTCCAGGTCATACATGTTCAATCAGTCAATATCAAGAAGTACAATAATCTTCTTACCAGCCTGTCTTTGTCTTAAACATCAAACAAAGATATTACAGCTTACAAACACTTTAATACTATCAAAGAGTAACAGAGCTTCACACAAAGCTTACTATCAGACACAAAGTCAATCACGAATAAATCAGCAGAGAAAACGAACCATGATCTCTAGCTCCCTCTTATGGCAATCTTGAAACACTACGGCCAATCAGAATACAGCAATACATTTAAAGTTGTAGTACTTAAATATATACAAACATAGATTGGTGGCTTGTTTATACTGTATATTAACAACCCAACCATTTGGACATAGTCCTAACAGGAACTATTAATCAGCACCAGAATTACTGAGTTAGCTAGATCAGTTTATGACTCTGTTTTAAGATGAGTTTTTCAAGGTTTTGTTTTTGTTTTTGAAGAAGGTACTTAATTATCACCTGGCACATGTTAATTCATACCAGAAAATATTCTCCATATTATTTTAAACAAATAGATTATTATTTTTTTTGTTCAATTGAAAGGGGTGAAAATCATAAGACTAAGTTGACCAAGTCATGTTGGGTGAAATTTTGCAGATGATCAAGGTCCAAGAGACAGCACAGGTCTTTCTTACCAATTCTTGTTACCTGAAAATGCTTTCCAGAAAATTCCCTATAATGGGCAATCTAATTTAGGAGACACACAAGTGTTGGGAACATGTACCTTCATCTTAAAACAACTGCAGGTTATAAAATATAAAATAGGGAGAGGGGGCTGGTTCAACTGTATGCTTTTCATGTAATGTTTAACCCTGCTTGATACAAAAAAGTTTGAACTCTTTTTTTCTCTGAAAAATATGGTGCTGTAAGTCTCGTGATTCTTTTTTTTTTCCTGACTACAAAACTGAACATTGTTTTGTTCGTGCCAGCTGACAAATCCCACCAGACTCCTTGCCTTTTTGATTTTGTATTCTCAAATATATTTGAAACTAAGATCATGAATGAAAATAGTTGTTTCGCCAAACAATCATTAGCAAAAATTGTATTTTCAACAATGTCTAAATCCCATATAAATGCCAGAGGCAATCTTAGAAAATAAAATGGTGGATTTTATTTTCTAAGTTCCAATCCAGTGTTTTGTTTGAAATTGTGCCCAGTACCTAACAAGAAAATAAATGAGAAGAAAATAAATAAACATGGGTTGGCATAAAGTAAAGTAGAATGGAGTAGAGTGACTTAAAGACATTAATGTGACCTGTTTGTCTATCCAGTAAAGGCAAATTTTGAGATTCCTGTCCATTCAAGCAGCTTTTTTTCAATGGATTCCTGTCCATTCAAGCAGTAGTTTTTTAAAAGTGCTAATGAGATGTCCTCAACATTCCAAACATGGCCTGAGAAGGTTGGAAATTTCACATATATGAAAGATTGAAGTGAACATGACATCAGAGTTAAGAACTAGACCATGTCTTCATTATGCTAATTCATTATGATAAATAAGACTTCAATAACTTTTTTTAGTGTGTTGCTATATCCAAGATGGCGCCGATGAAGGCTGCCTCAGTGAAATGCTCTCAAATAAGCACAATAAAGAATGTTCTTTCTGCGCCAACTCAGGAAGCTCAAACTGCCCAAGGAGCTGCTGATACAGTTCTACAGAGGAATTATTGAGTCTGTCATCTGCACCTCTATAACTCTCTGGTTTGGTTCTGCAACCCAACAAGACAGACACAGACTTCAGAGGATAATCAGAACTGCAGAAAAAACAATTACTGCCAACCTGCCTTCCGTTGAGGACCTGTATACTGCACAAGTCAAAAAGAGGGCCGTGAAAATATTTACTGACCCCTCACATCCTGGACATAAATTGTTTCAACTCCTACCCTCAAAAGGACACTATAGAGCACTGCACACCAAGACAACTAGACACAAGGACAGTTTTTTCCCGAACGCCATCACTCTGCTAAACAAATAATTCTCTCACCACTGTCAAACTATTCACTAAGGCTGCATTACTATTAGTTTTCTCATTGTTCCTATCACCCATTTCCTCCCACTTATAACTTGTTGCTTGTATCCTTATGATTTATATCAATATTGATTGTTTTCTGGTTGCTTATTTGTACCCTATGACAATCATTAAGTGTTGTACCTCATGATTCTTGACAAATGTATCTTTTCCTTTATGTACACTGAGAGCATATGCACCAAAGACAAATTCCTTGTGTGTCCAATCACACTTGGCCAATAAAAAAATCTATTCTATTCTATAGGTCCTTTTGCAGAGAAAACTGATTCTATCCCTGTTATTGCCATATCATAATTCCAACTATTACAGTCTCACCACAGTTGTATTCATACATATTAGGCATATTTAACGCCTGCTGAGAATTACACCCAAGAAAGTCTCAGTTATATGTGGCAGAGAAGAAGTCCTAACATCCCAGCTGCTAGGTAATTGTAATTCTAACTTGGATGTGTGTGTGTGTGTGTGTGTGTGTGTGTGTGTGTGTGTGTTTGTGTGTGTGTTTTGAAACAGTGTAGAATCTGGCAACTGTCTGGATTCTTCCATGAAGTTTTCTTGACAAGAATATAGAAGTATTTTTCACTGCCTCCTTCCTATGGCTTAGAGAGAGCAACTAACCAAATATCACCCAGCCAGCTTCATGCCTAAAATGGGACTAGATCTTATGGTCTCCCAGTTTCCTAGTTCGCTGGTTTAACCACTACATCAAACTTCATCTCTCTAGGAATGATACAAGGAAGAAAATATTAGATTCAGAGGGAATACTCATGTTATGTATGTTTAGCTATTTTATTTTTAATTAATCATAATGTATATTAAATCAAATTTAGTTTTTAACCTTTGCTTTCTCTATATTCTGGGATGACATTTTGCTGTAGCCAATTGCCCCCCCCAAAGGCTGGACAAGGAAAATAATTGTATGTAGCATTCAGGGGTGGGTTCTACTTAGCTTCCCTACAGGTTTGGGGTCGCGCCAGAAATGTGTGTTTTGCGCACGCGTGCGAGCATAGCGAGCGCACGCGCCCCCATCACTCCTGGGTTAAACTTGTCTGTGCATGCGCAGGAGGCTTTGTGCATGCGCAGAGCATTATTTTCATGTAAATTTGGCTCCGGTGGACTGATTTCAAGCTGGAGGACCGGTTTGGGCGTATGTCCAGCCGGCCATCGCTGCTGGTTCGGCAAGCGGGGGGAAATTCCCGCTACTGGTTCTATAGAACCGGTCCGAACCGGCAGGAACCCACCTCTGGTAGCATTGCTATTACATGTGCACACGCACGCACACACACACACACACAATTGGCACAGTGATCAATATTCTTTTCACTTTTTCAAAAAAATAATAATAATAACAGAACAAAGCACTGAGTTTAAATTCTCAAATTGGAAAAAAATATCAGGACAAGGTCCTGATGCTTAACATATTTTCTATATGGATACAAAAGATCCAGCAATCAGCATCTAATTAACCTATGGTACTTGCTTCTGGAAGAAAATGTAGAAGAAAGCATTAGGTTTATACATGAATTGCATTTACAGTTAATCTACACAGGATAAATCTATGTAGTATTATTATAAAATAAGTATTACATTTCAAGGCTATCATGTTTGCTAGCTAGATTGAAAATAAATTGCAGCTCACATATGTTTTTCAGATTTCATTTTAGTATATATTGAGAACATTCAATTGATTAATTCACATTTTTCTTGAAGGACTTTTTTTTTCTTTTTTCTTGTTTTGGTCACCGGTATTAAGACCTATACTTATAGCTAAAGAGATGCACATAGATATTTTTATCCCCAAAACAGATTAGGGAATTATATGAATGCTTGGTTTTGAAACTACATTTTATTTTCCACTTGAATCAAATGGATTTTTTAAAGAAAATTCTTTTTGTTTGTATAATGTTGTGCACCTTGTCACTGAGTTTGAGCATAAACTTGCTATTGTGTCTGAGAAATTTGTAAAAAAAGGTAAAAGACTTGGATGTTAGGAGCAATGACAGTTGCAAGGATTTAAAGGCTTTTTAGATTCCAAAGTAAATACAACAAAAATAAAATAAAATATATAACCTTAAAGGCAACACAGAGAAAAGCAGTATTATTTTTATCTAGAACTACATGCTGTTCTGAAGTTATGTCAAGACTCTTACACTATCACTTTTTGTATCATGCCTTCTTCAGTACTGGTTGGGAAAAACCAGAAAAAGAAAACAAAATTGTAAGCATTTGGAATAAGATTTATTTGTACAGCATGTAGTTGTATAATTGTATGTATAAAGGACTGCATCACTAGGCAGGCACATCATATCCATAATATTCCAAACACATATTAATGATTTTTTTCTAAATCATCATCATCATCATCATCATCCATCATCCATCATCTGCCTACTTCTGGCAGATGTTGATTTGAAACATCCTGCATAAAGCAATTGATATGATGAACAATTGTATGAGAGATTCATTTGTGATGTAGCAGAATGAACATTGACAGAACATAAGTCTGTGGGTACAATTGTTGATTTACAAGGAGCCAGAATCCTGCACTATCCAGATCCTTCCTTGTATAGAACCAAGGGTATGTTCATAAGCACAAAACCTTTGCTCTTGTATGCATGTACATCAATAAGATTTATCCAGAGCACGCATGAATTTGAAAACATATGATACTCTTAATTAAGTCTGTGCAAAGTACAGAAACTTTTCTTTAGTGGAACCCTACTTAAGAATTATGGGTGGAACACTTTCTATGAGACATGTCCCTACCAAATGGAGTTCAACCAATGATGATATTCTTCTTCTTCTTCTGGTGCCATATCTGTCATCAGATGTTGGCGATCATGTTGGCAATCCAATTTTTTATCAACAACCGCATGAAAAAGTGCTGTTGAGTTTTGTCCAAACCAGTCCCTTAGATTTTAAAGCCATGATGTTCTTCTTCTGCTTGGACCTCGTTTGCCTTCAATCTTTCCTTGGAGAATTAAGTGAAGTATGCCGTATTTTTCTGGGTGTTACATCACGTGTCCAAAATATTCTAACTTTCACTTTTTATGGTTTTGATGATTGCCCTTGGCTTTCCCAAGTGGCTTATCATCTCCTTATTTCCAATTTTGTCAACCCAACTTATATGTAACAGCTGCCTGTAAATCCACCTAAACTGGCTACCTACTTGTTTTGTTTTGTTTTATGCTTTGAAATCATTCCAGCAACTTCCTGGATTATTCCCTGCAGTTTTCCTGGCAAGATTTCAAAGGTCGTTTTATGGACGATGTCACCCAGGTGGCTTTGTGTCTAAGGTGGGACTAAAACCCATAGTCTCTCAGTTCTAGCCTGGTGTCTTCACCACTGCTACTGGTATGATATTACTAACTATGTCATCATGTAGCAATGCATAAACAAAAGGAGAAAGTTTTCATGTTCATTTGATTGATACAGAACAATAGTTTAAACTATTTTTCAAATGACTTCCTTTCTTTAACACTTTCTGTAAGTCCCTTAAGGTATTTTGTGTGCCAGAATGTTGGATTGTTCTTGGAATGTCAGTGTTTTGGCTCGCATTCTTGAACATCTCTCCTTGTCACACACTGGACTCCCAACATCTGCCTTCTGCTTCTTTTCATTATTATGTAAGAAAGACAAGGGAGTTCTTTCCTTCTCAGGGGCAACCATATACAAGGTTGTACAGATGCATGTACTGTTTTACCAATCCTCTCCCTTGGGGCCTGATAAAGATGCTCTGAATGTTTAACGGAAGCTGCTGTAATAATGTAAAGAACGTGGGTAAAAAGTCATCATCTGCAAAACTAATTAATAGCAAATAAGCTTGCTTCAAGGTTGGGGAATATACTACCAAAAAGAGGGAAGGCAAGAGAAATTCATTTAATGGCTAGCTGTAGGCTTCAATCTTTGCCACTAGATGGAAGCATTAGACTGTGCTAATAATTCCATAGAAGGCACAAGAGAGAAATAGAAAAAGAGAATGTACACACTTGGTGTTCACTAAACTGATAGCTTTGGCCAAAGACAAACTGCTGAGGTTTGTGGCTGTCACTGTCCATAAGAGAACATTTAGAAGATATGGAGAGATGGGGAAAGCAGCCACACTAGAAGCCAACCTTTACAGTAGAACTACAAAAGGGAGTTGCTTACAAAATCTCATGACAGGACAAATAATGAAAGCCCATTACTTTCAACTTATGAACTTGAATTCATCCTTTGTGAGCCCCTTCTCAAAGAGCTTGCAAAGGTCTTATTCAGATAAAAAAGAGCCTGGCCTTTAAAAAAAATGTTTCCCAGTATTAATTGGTAATACACAACTTCTCATAACACTACTCATAAACCAAGTCAGAACTAAATTCTCCATGTGACCCTTTGGTGCAACAAAATGAAATGTCAAGCATTGTTCCCAATACATTTGAAAATGATGGTTTTTATGGCTCAATGAATTGTACAAGTGGCTGAGAAATCCGTCTGTTATTTATTATGACATTCCATTCATTTTGTTTTCCTTGTAGTTTCAAGTAAAGGGAAAAGACACGTGAACCATTATATTGGAGTTCACTAAATCTATAGGTCACACAGAAAACATTTTTCCTCTCATTTTATTAGATCTTCAAATTACCAAATTAAAATGATTTACACCAAGTTCGGGAGATTTAATGGTATGTCAGAATGGCCTTAGCAGGCAGGAAAATTCTGGGAGTTGAAGTCCATAAGTCTTAAAGTTGCCAAGTTTGAAGATCTCTGGCCTAAGGAATGATCAGGGTAAGAGAGGGTATTTGCAGCTGCATAATGGGCAGAGAAAGAAACTCAAAAAGTAACCTTCTCAGTCTACAAATAGATGCTGGGAGATTTGTACTTTCAAACGGGCAACACTCTGTTGATGTAGCCTTACAATAAAGTAGAATTAGCTCATCTGGTCATGTTTCCTGTCTGATCTGCCTAGGAAGGCTGACATCAGTCTTGCATGGATATTTTCTAGACTTAGATGTTCATGGTAACATTTTGACAGGCAGGCAAGGCTAAAGTAAACTGTCAAAGAAGAAAGAGAGGCATTTGTTTATCTTAGACTTTTGAGCTAAATTGAGAAATTGGGAAGATTGTATCCCTGAGTAGTCTAGAAATTGTGCTAACAAATTTTAGCAGCACACCACCAAGAAGCAGCATAAAGAGGATTATAGGCAATTAATTAGGGCTAACACTTAAAACCTCACTAAGCCTCTCAAACCCCAATCTTCTCAACAGTTTCCCATATTCAGTGACATTTTTGTCCTAACTACAAGTGTCCTAGGTCATCAATATAAATTGAAAACAAGTATGCATGGTCTCAAATAAAAAGCACGCATCCAATTTAGAATGTGTGAGAGATGTGAGCAGTTTAAATAGCAAGGGTCACATGGCACAAGAGCATGGAAAGAAAGAAGGATTGTTTGTTAAGGATAGATAAATACATAGAAGCTTAGTAAACGGTAGTGCATAAACTAGATTTAGCCATATGTCCTTTTCTTTTCATGAATTTAATTGATTTGCAGAAAATACACTTGCAATGCTTTGCATAGTGATTTCCCTCCCTGTGAAGGAATTCAGCAGCTCTTCTGGAATCATTCTGTTGCACAGGAAGGAAAGAAGCTGACAAGAACAAGGGATATATTGCCAGGTTTGGCATACTCAGGATTTATATTTGTTTTTAATAGTCATTTATTGTAAGTTAAAGGCCTTAAAATATCAAGGCATTGTTGGAGGAAAAAGAGGGGGGGAAAACAATTCCATAATAAAGAGAAAACACAAAAACATTAACACAATCTTTAATATTAAAATAGCAATAAGCACCAACTTCTCATTTGGAGAGATAGAATTAAAGAACTGTGCCAGTACTCTTTTCCAAAATTCTGTTTTAATAGGGCCCAATTTTGGAAGGAATATTTCACATTTCACATCCGTATACAGCTAGGCCCTTGAAGTAAGCTAAGTAATATTATGTAGATGCTAATATCTGGGCAGTGTCTTTCAGATAACAAGATTAGCTGTTATTTAAACTTTGAAAGGAGAGGTGGGCTACATGGCATTCTCTAGATATTTTATTTACATTGACACAAGACATCTGTTGCCCATCTTGTTTTCAAACTTTAAAAGAATAAAAAAAAGAATTAATTTTCTGTGCAGGTCTTTTAGTGTCAGAATGATATTAATATATTTCCCACAGATGACTTTCCATACGCTAGACCTCTAACTATGAAGAGCGTACCACGTGTGACAGCCGGTTCCACTGTGAGGAAGTTCCTCCTCCTGGCTAGCCTTAAACCCTTGATTCTGGTTCTGCTGTCTGACACATAAAGAATAAGTCAATTTCTTTTTCTGTGTGACAATGATTCAGATATTTGGAGACTTAGTTATCTTTTGAATAAGCTAAACATATCCTGATCCTTTAAGCTTTCCTCCTAAGGTTTGGTTTCCCTACACTTTATTCATGTGAAAGCCCTCTTCTGAACTTGCTGGAATCTAATTATTCTGTTGATTTATTTAAGCAATTTATATGGTCACCCATTTCTGTAAACAGGAAATGTACAAGGTTAAAGCAACAATTTTACAACAGCCATAATGTCCAGAGACACAACCGAACAGAAATAATCCTCCTCCTCCTCCTCCTCCTCCTCCTCCTCCTCCTCCTCCTCCTCCTCCTCCTCCTCCTCCTCCTCCTCATCCAACAGAGCTCACCTAACTATCCAGCCCAAATATGTAGGACAAAGCCAACTCTTAAAGATTTACAGTATAAAAAGTTAACAGTTTGGGCTACCTGGAACCCCAGGGGGAGGGTGTTCCATAGGACCACTATCTGTTTAACCAGTAATTTTTTAACTGTCTTTTTTTAAATTGTAGTGCTGAGAACTGTATTCATTCTCAAAAGGGTTTGACCAGGCCAGGATACTAATAATTATTTCCCATGATCGTTCAAGACAGTATTTGCACTTTTAGCTGCTGTATCACACTGCAGTTCATGTTTAACTTTTGGCTGACAGGGCTATATGACTGTGAAAGCAGGTCCCCCATACTATATTTAAGCATTACATTCTTTTTCCTACTCAGATGTGAGTAGGACAAGAGTAAAGTGTTACACTTCTGCTTTTTAAAGATCATCCTATTCATTTCACCTCACTGCTTAAGTCTGTCTTGATCTTTAATCTTCTACTTTTCATCGAACGTAATGGCCACCCCTATTACTTTTTGTGACCCTAATTTTATGGCAAACTTTGTAAGATTTCTCTCAGGCAAATCACTGATAAAATGTACAATCAAAATGGACCCCTGGCAGAGCCTGTGGCACTTTCTATTCAATATTTCCCTTTACGTTAAAGTGGAGCCATTAATGAGCTCATATTGGGTACAGTCATTGAAAACAGCTGTGAGTCTAACTGTAGTATCATCTAATCCATATTTTACCATTTTATTGAAAAGATTATCATGAGGGACATTGTCAAATGCTTTGCTACAATTCACAGAACCTGAAACGTCTCGATGTTTTTCAAGAGTGTTTGTGCAATGTGCGCTATCATGTCAGGACCATCTAAAGTTCCAAAGAGATCTGAAGCAGTTCCAAGCTTTGAACATGATCTTTCAGAAGAGTTGTGCTTCTTTCTAAATCAGATTTGTTAATAAAACTGAACCCAGAATTTCTGTTGTTAAATTGTACATATTACTACATATAGGAGTAATAAATGTACGATATTCATTTTAGTTTGAAAGCATGTTTATAAACCACAAATAGAACTTTTTTTCTCGAGTTTTTCCAGGGTGAAGTTGTCCTTGTCTCATTTGCAAGCCATATAGTTATGTGACCACCACCCCTTTTTAAAAAATGTTATCAATAAATATTTTTTCAAGAGACCTGGTAAATTAAGATCCTTGACTACTCCTTAGAGGTATTCAAGTTATTGTTGGCAAACCCTTGGTTTTTGCAGTGGGTGTACTTGCACCAGTCTAAGTCTATTAATTTCTGACAAGTTACAATCAACCAACTCTACTTGTCTTATTTGTCCTTCATTTGCTATAACCTTGATCCTAAATGTGAAGGATATAGACTGCTATTATTTAATATTTGATAATAAAGCAAATTATTTGACAGCATCAGATATCTTTCTGGAAGGCAGCACCGTGTTTCCTGAAATAGTATGTGAGAATGACCTTGAGAGTTGGGGCGAAGTGACAGAATCAAGGAAATGGTTAGATGAGCCATGGTGGCGCAGTGGTTAGAATGCAGTACTGCAAGCTACTTCATCTGGCTGCAGTTCAGCAGCTCATTTCTCACCGGCTCAAGGTTGACTCAGCCTTCCATCATTCCAAGGTTGGTAAAATGAGGACCCAGATTGCTGGGGGCAATAGGCTGAGACTCTGTAAACCACTTAGAGAGGGTTATAAAGCACTGTGAAATGGTATATAAATCTAAGGGTTTTTGCTAGAGCTAAAAGGAAACTTGGCCTGAAGCAGGAATGGGGGTGGTGCAAGTGGCTCAAAAGGGACCCTCTCTAGTTTCTTGGGCTCTAAAGTGCAATGGTAGTGGGTGGAGAAATGTATTGTCAATCTCTCAAATTGGAAAAGCAACAAGATGAGCTAAATTTACTTTGTTGTAAGCAGAGATGGGTTTCTCCTGGTTCGGACCAGTTCGCCTGAACTGGTAGCAAACTACTGGTGATGTCACAGAGCCGGTTCAGTTGATGCCAGTCTGTGGACACCACCATCTTTTTTTGGGGGGGAGGTATTTTTTGGGATTTTGGGGGGGGATTTTTTCTGGGCTTTTTTCTTCTGCGCATGTGCAGAAGCTGAGTTTCCGGGACTGTGTCTTCTGTGGCCATCTTGTTTTTGGCTTTTTGGGGGGAATTTTTGGCACTGTGCATGCACACGTGTGCAAATTGCATGCGTGCCCATGCGGCATAGCCACACGAAATGGGAGGAAGCGAACAGGCAGCAAGGTAAGTTAGAACCCACCCCTGTTTGTAAGGCTATAGTAACAGTTGCAAGTCTGACAGTACAAATCTCCCACTGTCTCTTTTTACCACTTGAATTGTTAGTGTAGATCCTTTCTAGATTTCTTTCTCTGCCTGTTACTCCATTGCAGGCTCTTTCCTTTTTTATCTAATCATTCCCTAGGTAACATCTCTTCCTCCTATCTTCCAAGGTCATTCGCACTTTCCATTTCAAACTTTCAAGATTCTATTAATATAGTCTTACAATAAAGTAGAATGAGTACAGCTGGCCATGTTTCCATCTGTTCTGCCTCCCCATGTGTCCCTCTGAGTCTAATAAAGTCAAGACTTTTATCTTTAAAAGGGTAATGCTGCTGATAGCTATTATATTCAGCAAAACTATTGATTGTCAATATCAATTGATAGACCCCAATATTTAATTAATTATTCTATTGCTTAATTGTCTCTCTTTCACACACACACACACACACACACACACACACACACACACACACACGCATCAGTCACACACTTCTAATCTTAGATGACTGGTGCAATTTCATAACTGTTCTGCCATTTTAAAAAGATGATAAAAATCCAACTAGTCTGCTGAGTATTACAAATAATTTTTATGCTACAAATGTCTATATTAAATTGGCAGACTGGATGTCAGAGGTAATACCCTAGTGGAAGAACAATGTGGTTTTGGAGGACACAGACTGACTTACTGTCATGACTTAGTTGTTCACAATTTAGCTGAAAATATACATTTTCTCCAGGGGAAAAATTATATGCTTCCTTCAACACTATGACTCTTTTGACTCAAATCTCAGAAATAAGTTATGGGAGAAATTGAACTCGTCACTGATCTGTGTCTACTACCTCTAATTATAGAATTTGTAAGAAAGTAAGAATTCAATACGCTGCAGTTCTTTATGGTCCTTAAGGATGTCTTATTTACCCCTGCCCCAATTCCAATTCCAAGAGGGATAAAACAGGGCTGTATGTTAACTTCTAGTCTTTTAAATACCTATAGAAATCTAATAGTACAAACTCTCTCAGGTTAGATTTTTTTTTTAAAAAAAATCTCCTTAACTAACCAACTATTTTGGTTTTACTTTGTGCTGATGATGTAGCAATTTTCCCTATGCCTTTAGTGGGTCTAAGAAGGTATCTTTTCTGCAGAGGAAACAGTCTTGTTATAAATCACGATAAAACAAAAGTATTGTGTATTCTGGAAGACCTGTTATCCATCAATATTCATGAACAATAGCTGGTATTAGTCAGCTCAAATCCTTTAAATTTCTTAAGGGGCCTCTCTTCATGCATCTACATTTTAGAAAGACAAATTTATCTATATTTTCAAAAGTTCAAAGTCTTACAAATGCCCTCTTGCTATTGTGAACCTGAACTTCAAAGTTCTAGAGAACATGGTATAGCTTCTTTTTGAGATTCCTGATCTATGTGGTGCCAGGATGCTATGAAACTGTTCAGTCCAAATTTATAAGGATACCCAACTGTGTTTCTAATCTTCTACTCATGCTAACAACTGCCTGGTTTCTATCAAGGCAAAAATTTGGTTTTGTATTGATAGAAATACTAGAAATATTATTTCAATTTCATATGAGATACTTTTGACCTCTCTGATCCTCTGTGACAAGTTTTATGCCCTTTGCTAAAGGGAATAAAACAGTGGTTAAATCCAAAAATTTTCCCTACCGGTTCTGTGGCATGGCTTGGTCATGTGACTGGGTGGGCGTGGCCAACTTGATTGGTGTTACTCTTAGAAATTTCTCCTTAGTCCAACTCACAATAAAATAGCACAATAAAATAGCACTGTTCCACTATTTAAAATTGAGTAGAATAACAGAGTTGGAAAGGACCTTGGAGATCTTCTAGTCCAACTCCCTGCTTAGACAGAAAACCCTACACCACTTCAGACAAATGGTTATCCAATCTCTTCTTTAAAACTTCCACTGTTGGAGCATTTACAACTTCTGGAGTTGTTCCACTGATTAATTGTTCTGTCAGGAAATTTGAGGGGCTCCTACAAAAATGAAGGAGTCAATCTATTTTCCAAAGCACCAAAAGGCACAACAAGAAACAATGGATGGAAACTAACCAAAGAGAGAAGCAACCTAGGACTAAGGAGAAATTTCCTAAGGGTGAGACCAATCAACCAATGGAATAGCTTGCCTTCAGAGGTTGTGGGTGCTCCATCACTAGAGGCTTTAAAAAAGAGTGAGGCAGTGGTGAAATCCAATTTTTTTATTACCGGTTCTATGTGCATGGTTTGGTGGGCGTGGTGTGGTGTGGTATGGCTTGGTGGGCATGGCTTGGTGGGCATGGCAGGGGAAGGATACTGCAAAATCTCCATTCCCACCCCACTCCAGGGGAAGGATACTGCAAAATGTCCATTCCCTCCCCACTCCTGGGGGAAGGATATTGCAAAATTCCCATTCCCACCTCACTCTGGGGCCAGCCAGAGGTGGTATTTGCCAGTTCTCTGAACTACTCAAAATTTCCCCTACCGATTCTCCGAACTACTCAAAATTTCCACTACCGGTTCTCCAGAACCTGTCAGAACCTGCTGTATTTCACCCCTGGAGTGAGGGAAGTACACCCCAAAAGGACAGTGCCAGGAACCACTAAAACAATGCAAAAAACTTAAAGCAGCCATTCCCCATTTTAAAAAAAGTCAACCCCAAAGCAAACACAGCAGCTGAAAGGAAACTAAGAGCAGCTGCTCAGGCTAATTGAAAGCCTGGGTATGCTGCCAAAAGCCATTAACCCTTCCAACTCTATTATTCTATGTTCTCTATGTTCTAAATTGGGTGCTTCACAGCAGAAGCAATACAGCTGGCTGGACCACACATGCATTAAATTCATGGTCTGTATGATCAAGCTGCATCATTGTCCCCTCCTGTATCTTTCCCCCCAGGGAGAAACAAGATGTAGTCAACATGCAGCAGCTATAAAAGGTCTTGGGAAACTCCAGGGAGTATCAGCTGATCACAGAAGTGTTACTTAATACTCTTTATAATGAAAATGTCTGTAATCTTGTCCTTCTTCCTGAAGGAAAGAGGTTAATCCCATTCCTAGATGGGTGATTGATGGGTTTCCCTGACCTAATCCTGTCAGTTTCTGTTGTTTATTGACTTGATCCAGCATGTATCGGCTGCATTCCAGCTGCAACTGTTAAGTGGAGCTATTAACTAAAGAGAAAAAAAACCCTCTCTTGCACTTTATTTTTAACCAGTTCTCCAAACTGCATAAGCAATTTACTAACAGTTCGGGTGAACCGGTGAGAGCAGGCTGGATTTCACCTGTGAAATAAAGTTGTATTTAAGAGTCTCTGATGCCTCTACTCAATATCTATTAAACCATCTGAAAATATAATTCTACTTCAGATACAGCTACAATTTTCTCCTCAATACTGTTTTACTGCCTCCTTCTTTTCTACTATTCTTTGGCCTCCTCCCCCCCCCTTTCTTTCTGTCTCCGTCTCTCTCTCTGCAAGAATTCTGGCGTCAGTGCTTAAAATGCATGATCCATGTTCTTCCAGGAAAGTTTTAATGAAAATCAAATTAAGTCTATTCAATTATTCTAGATGTACTCCTAATTTAATGGCTTATGGGCTGAAGCCCAAGTCATTTTATTTCAGCCCAATCTTTATTGAATCCTGCATCATGCTACCAAATATTTTATGACCTTGTTTCTTAATCCTTTTTCATGCAAAAATCAGTCAAAATAGAAAATACTGCCTGTTGCCTCTTGAGGCATTAAATAATCTAAGAAACAAAGGGATGATAAATTACATCATAATTATTCAGAAATTAGACAGAATTATAATGCTATAGTCCAATTTGGCCTATTGAGGTTAGGAAAATCTGTCTGTTTTCTACATAACATTATCATTTTTAGCATAACTTTTCTCACCTATGTGTTGTATTAGAATGCAGGTTCTCATACTGTCATGAAAATACATAAGAAGTGAACATACACATTTCTGCCTAACATTTTCTCTAACTTACACAGTTTTGCAACTGACTTTCACAAATTTTGATTGAAAAATTTCTGATGTATATATTTTATACATCATTATCCTAAGGTATTTCTGTCTGGGTGCATTTTTATCAGATAAGTGTATCACAATCTCCCTAAAAGTGTGAAACTTGAATTATAACTGCCTACCAGTTTGTGCATTAGTTTTGGAAGGGCGAATGTGAACAGTTTCTATTAAAATCTGGGGTGGGGAAGGATTTTTCTCTCTTACCCATCCTCAACTTTATCACAAAATTGGAACATCAAAAGTAGGAACTACAAACAAGAATTTTAATCTTAATAGCTGAATATATACAATACCGTATTTCCATACTAAGCTCCTATATGCCTAGAACTCCCATATACAATTATGCTTCAGATAATTTTTCTATGGGTCAAAGCTTACTAGGATTTCTCAGAGCTGCAGGTCCAACAAAGGTGGAAAAATTCATTGGCAATAAGCAATGTTGTATAACAGCTAAGATGTTGAACTTGGCCTAAAGAGATCTAGGATCAAATAATTCTACTCCGTGTTCTTCATCCATATTTTCAGCACTGGTTTCAGCAAAAATTGATAATCTTTGGTTGACAACAGAAAGAAAATGGTATTGTATGAGTATTTTTATTTGTTTGTTTGTTTGTTTGTTTGTTTATGTATTTATTTATGTATTTATGTATGTATGTATATATGTATGTATGTATGTATGTATTTTATTACAAATATAAATATAAATTTGTATGTATTGTTATTTCCTATTTTTTTAAGGAATTTTTTTTGTCTTAGGTAAATAAAGTATCATCTCCATCATATTGCCAATGGGAAGGAAAGGGCCTTAGATTGAAGAGATTGCTTACAAAAAACAGCTGAATCTATGAAAAAGACAAAAGTTTAACCAGGGATTTTCTAGTACACAATTTACATAACATATAAATTCATCTGCAGTGGCTTTTGCTCTGTTATATTTCTTGAAATGATATTAACCAGATCACAGAAATTCTATTTACTTTAGCTTGCAGTAAACATTGATATTGATCTTAGCATGGAACTACTTTTCAACATTTAGTTTACTGGCCAGAAATGGTAGCTATTTTTCTTCAGCTCCTAAAGTTGGCGTCAGAACTATGTCCAAACTGTTGCTTAAATTCTATTCTAAAAGAATTTTGAAGAATAATAAAAGTAAATGTCTAAAGGTTTACTCCCAGAGGAACAAAGGAATTTCTATTGCCAGCTCTGGCAAGAGAAAGATGAATTTTTTTGTGATATTTATGAAAGCTAGAGCATGAAGGTGAGAAGTTCATATGGAGAATTTGAACTTGACTGTTCCCTGAGTGCATCCTTGGATCGTGGCACTTCTGCAAATAATAAAAAGAGGCATCTTGAATGTAAACTTTCAGTATTCCCGTTTGCATTGTCACCTCTAATTATTTTTCACATTCTGCACTTTTCAGTTCAAATCTTCGGTTACTCAAACTGCATTCTGCTTTTTAGTTCATCCATTTAAATAGACTATTGCTGGATATTCCTGCATTTAATAATTTGTACAGTCTATGATTACCTTAGATGCATTTGCTGTTCACTTATGGGTTACATAATTTAATGAAAGTTACTCATTACTAAGAACATTATACAGTAGTGAAATGAGACCCATGAAAAGAACATGGTGCATGTATTCAAAAGTTTAAGCATTTTATCTCTAAATAAATATTCTTTTTATTCAAAAAGTTTTATTAGTACAGAGTACAAACATTTTTCTCTTTTTCTCCCCCCCAACCTCCCCCCTCCCCCCCCCGACTTCCCAGAAAAAGCACAGGGTATAATATTCAATAAATATAAACTTAAAATATACTAACAAGTTATAAATTCAAAGTTTCTCTAATTTTTTAACTCCACATTATTAAAGACCTATTAAACCCATTCTAAAATTCTTAACGTATATCATTATTACGCTATATATATCTTCTTAATCTGATACTTTTTTTGAATATAATCAGTCCATCTATTCCATTCCAGTATATATCTCTCATTTGAGTGATCTTTTAGATATGATGAAATTTTTGCCATTTCTGCCAGATGTGCAACTTTTATTGTCCATTCCTCAATGGTAGGTGTATCTTCTTTCTTCCAATATTGTGCTACCAGCAACCTGGCAGCCGTTATTAAGTTCAAAATCAATTTAGTCTCTATTACAGTACAATCCTCAATTATTCCCAGCAAGAAAAACTGTGGTGTAAACTTAATTTTTTTCTTTAAAATGTTTTGAGTAATCCACCATATTTTAATCCAAAAAGCCTTAATTTTCTTACAAGTCCACCAAATATGGAAATAAGTAGCATCTACACATTCACATCTCCAACATTTAGGTTGTAAATTTGGATACATATGAGCTAGTTTTTTTGGATCTAAGTGCCATCTATAAAACATTTTGTAGAAGTTTTCTCTTAAATTTTGAGCTTGTCTAAATAAATATTCTTAATATCAATGTTGTGATCAGATCATACAGTTTGTTATCTAACCACAAAGCCTCACCAAATAAGTTTTCCTCATCCCCTATTCTGCCTAAAAATGAACTTGCCTAGAATTTAACTCTTGGTAACTGCATCCACAAGGGGGCTTGGTAGAGTAATAGAAGAGGTTTGCTGTTATTTTATCTTTTATCTACCCAATTTAGCCAACAGTCTTGAAAAGATCAGATGTTCTCCCATACCAAGAACTAACTGGGTTAAATCTTGTTTGCTACAGCTATTAGACAAGATTGCATAGTTACAATATGTTAAAAAAACACTCAAAAGTGAGCACAGTTCTCAGCACATTTAACTACTTTAGTCATGGAAATACCCTTATCTTCACAGACTACCAACAGAATGAGATTAATAAATTATTATTATTTTTATTATATAGATTACAGTGTAAAATTAAAGCTGTTAGTTATTTAGCAGGTTTTGTGCCTAATTAACATGAAGCCTGGACTGTTATGTGGCAGTTGTTGTCGGCATGAATTATAAAGTCCAGGAGCAGTTTAGCCTCTTCATTTTTTAATGATTTTGTCTACTTTATGGTCTCACCCACTTTTTGCTTGCAGGCAAATGGCATTTCTTGAAGATCTTCCAGTGCACCATTCTTACTTCTTTATCATGCTGATGTTTGTAGTCAGTCTGTCCAATCTTCTTGCAGCAGCAGCTAAGTAGTGGCCTTCAGCATCTTTGCAGAGCCGCCTCTGCAATTTCTATTTCTATTTGTTGCTGTCTTATCAATTCTGGTTTTGTATGTATTTGTTCTTAAGGCTAGGTCTTGGGCATCCAGAATTAGCCTCTCTGTCTCTTTCTTCATTTTTTCTGCTTTTCGCCATTGCGGGGTCTTGTTGTTATCTGTCTGGCCTGCTTTTTTTAAGTACTGGTTTTGTAATACTTTTCTTTCCATGATTCTTTTCTATTCTTCATTTGGTTTTTCTTATAGTCCAGCTTGGGCTCTTCAGTACTCAGGAAGCCTTAATGATATATTAGCTTTAATGGATCTTCTTCACTGTCCTTCAAACATTCTTCCAATGCCATTATTTTCTTCTTCAGCTGAATGGTGTACTTGCAATATTCTATGCCATGGGTCCTCAAACTATGGCCCAGGGGCCGCATGCGGCCCGCCGAAGCCATTGATCCGGCTTGCACAGGACCACGAGGCTGCCCCACCCACATCACCCTGCCCACCCTTTGGCCAAGCACAAGACTTATCTTCGCGAGCCCTGCAGGCTGGAACTGAAAGGTAAGGCCAACAATTTTGGCCTGCAGAATGCTGCTGGAGGCGGGGGAGATGAAAAATGGGACACACATACTCCCCAGGAGGCAAAAAATGGGGTGAAAAACTGCCTGTTTTTCATCTCCCCCACCTCCAGAAGATAGATAGATAGATAGATAGATAGATAGATAGATAGATAGATAGATAGATAGATAGATAGATAGATAGATAGAGAGAGAGAGAGAGAGGGGGGGGGAAGGGAGACACACATACACACACAGAGAGAGATTTCTCAAGCTCCTTGAGGCTGAGAAGAATTGGTGCAAAACTGAGTTTCCTGAAGTGGACCACTAGACTCCTAAACAATTGAAAAAATGATTTAGTAAAAAGAAAAGTAAACCAAAACAGCAACATGCAAACAAAAGCAAATAAAACACCCCCAGGAGCAAAACAAATTAAAGTTTAATTTGTGTGCCTTGTTTAGTGAACTGTTAAATTGGCCATGCCTACCTAGTCACATGACCTAGCCATGCCCACCCACTCACATGACCACCTAGCCACGCCCCTCTCCCCACCGGTCCACCCACCAAACAGTCTGAGGGACCATGAATTGGCCCCCTGTTTAAAAAGTTTGAGGACCCCTGTTCTATGCCAACCTATTTTCCCTTGGTAAGAAGAATCTGTCAACCTTGCTGCATGTATGAAGGACACGATTCACTACCATTATTTTTCTTATCTTCCTATCCAGGGATTTTAGTTCTAAAAACTGATCCTTTTAATTTAGTGTTATTTATTCTTCCTATGTTGCTTTTCAGTTCTTGAAATAGATTGTTCTGGATCACCTGACATTGACTTAGATTGCCAGGGATTGGATTTGAGTCTTTCTCCATGCAAAGTAGGCATTTCATTTGTGATCAACATTTCTTTGAGAAAACTCTACACACAGGATTGTTTGGATTCACAATCAGCTCAGGAATTATGCCTCTGTACCATCTCACTGTCTGGCTTTATTGAGATATTTATATTCATAAGCATGCTCAAAGAAAGAAGTGCTGGTGTAAGTAGGAGTTAAATTAATGAAGGAAGTTATTAATGTAGAGTGTTTTGCTGGGGGGGGGGGGAGAGAAAGGGAAAAAATAAAAGACAATAATGTCCTAAGGGATCCTTCTGTTTTCCATAATGTTTAAAAGCATGTATAAAATGAGTTCCCATTCCAAATCTAAAATGAACTCTTAATGCCAGAAACTTTCTATAATGGCTTCCTCCCTTCCACCACAGGTGGAGTGCTATTTAATCATTACATTGACAAAGAGAAAAGTCATGCTTCTAGATAGTACAAGCTCTTCCTCAGCTCCCCAAACATTTGTACTCCTAAGACTGCTCTTGAAAGAAGCACAGTTTTCCTTTGTGTTTCCTCATGCTTAAGTGGAACAAGTGGCTTTGCACTCACTGGTTAATTGGAATTACCTACTACATAAATGCATCTCTTTTTTCTTGTCCCTTGATTCTGAGTAGAGGATAGAAAATCTGTTTGAGTTTCCCAAAGCTGACCCTTTAATTGAGTGAACAAGGATTTTGTGGTTTTTTTTTTTAAATAAGCAATTTTGTACTTGCAAGTTTTTAATTTCCCACAAGGCAAAACATTTCCAACTATATACAAATTCTGGCTACAGAAACTGAGAACAAAAACCTCTATACCTTGTAAACAATTCCATGGTGGTTGCTTCTGTGCTGCAAGATAATATTGGTTTGGGTAATGTTAATTCTACCTGTTAAATCCATTATTAAAGTGATAGGAGATTGCAAATCAGATCTTTATTAAAAGGACCGATTCTAAATCTGTGCATTTATATTCAACTTATCTATTTTGTACCCATCTTCCTTGTCCAACAAGACTTAAAATAATGAAAACAAGCCATTTATGATATATAATATAATATAATATAAAAATGGCTTGCTTTTATTATTTTTAAGTCTTGTTGGACAAGAAATATGGGTGCAAAATATGGATGCAAAATAAATAAGTTGAATATAAACACACAGATCTAGAATTGGTAGAAGAGCTTTGTAGTTTCCTATCACTTTAATAATGGATTGAACAGCTAGAATTAGTGTTACCCAAATACTAATTTAACAAACCTCTTAACAAATCTATTCTTTTCTTCCCACATATGGTGAATTCACAAACTTCCACAAGATTGTGGCTTTGCAACATTTATTGCAGATGAATGGATTTGGACCATCATAAATTCTAATGCTTCAGTACTGTAAGATTTGCTTCCTTAATTAATGCAGTACATAAAAATATTATCGAAGGACAGTGAGCCTGTCCTTCTAATGAAGATTTTGCATTTAAAAAGTTGTTGTTGCTAAGAAGGGTAAGGCTACAATCAAATTTCAAAATTTGAAATGTTTGCTTCAAGAGCAGTGTATCACCTTATCCCCATTTACATTTAACTAGACTAAAAATAGGGTTAAACCCTTAGACTGTGTGGGCCTAATTTAATCTAATTCATTCAACCTTGTGATGAGACCGTGGAAAGTAAAGTAAATGGAGACAACTACTGCTATTTGCTTCTAAACCAAACATGGAAAAAAATGGAACTTTCCTAAATAGACTTTTTCAGTTTTACTTTACACTCCTATGGCCACACGGGGTGAAGTGCAGAGTGAAAAATGGTCAAAGAGGGATGAACTGTCCATTTATGATTGCCCTGATCCCAAATAGGATACTTTGGATTTACTACACATTTTTAAAAAAATTATTCCAGTTTAGAAAGAAGCTCCTATGAAGCACATGGAAGGAATCTGAAAATGACTCTCTTTGATTGGTTGGGCCATTACAGTTGTGTTCTACAGATGCCTAGGGTTAAGTCAGGTGTCCAGAAGAGTTACTGATTTGGTTAGTAATTTTCTATGAGTTATCTAATCATCATTTTATTCTATATCAGTGTAGATTAATTCATGTACAGTTATTGTTTATTTCATTCTAAAAATGAATATTTATTGAAAATATAAAATAAATATTTTGCCTCAAAAGTGCCTCAAATTCAGAGCAAGTTACAAATACTGCATTTGACTGGCAGGTCATGCAAATAATCCAGAAAGAAATGGATGAGACCAGGACAAAATCAATATGTGATTTTATTGCTTATATTTAAATCCAATCAAATATATTTAATATGTTTAGTTTTTAGTCATGAATTTAATCATTTTCTTTTTATGTCCCATTAAATGCTTGCAACCTTTAGAGCCTTAGGTTGTTTTATCTTGGTCTTAGCCTAGATGGATTAGAATTCTATATACTGGTAATTGTTTATGGAAATGAAAATTCCTATCAATTATATCAAGATTCGATATGTATATTTAAAATATGTCTCATCTATATCTGTCTGTCTGTCTGTCTGTCTGTCTGTCTGTCTGTCTGTCTGTCTATCTATCTATCTATCTATCTATCTATCTATCTATCTATCTATCTATCTATCTATCATCATCATCATCATCATCAATTTATCTATCATCATCTATTTATCTATCTGCTTCAGTTTTTACATTCAGGGAATTTTGCAGTGTAATTTTCTATTTAAAAGCAAATTATATGTAGGACAAAATTACACTGTGTGTGAAAAATGCTTCTCAAATTATATATGTGTATATATATTGCATAAAAAAACAAAAGCATTTTTGTACTGGGAAAATGTACCTTCTAGAAATTGTTTATTTTCATCCAGTTATTTTTTAATTTACATTTTTCACGTTAATGAATGGGATTAATTTGCAGTAAAACAACCTAATGTAACAGAAAACAAAACTAATAAATATGTCCATTTTTGCTTCTTTATGTTGATAGATATGTGTTTTGAAAATGTACAAGGAATCATGGTTATATAAACAAGTTACACAATTAAGCTGAAATAATAAATTTTACCTAGAATATGTACAGTGAAGTATGGAATCTCTTTGAATTCCGGCACTTGATGCTCTTCCCTGAAAGTGCTCCGTATGAACAACTGGGGCAAGCAGAGCTGCAGATCAAAAGCTTTAGATGTGCTTTTAAACTGTTCCCTTAAATTGAGGATGAAAAGTAGAAGAAACCTTTCATCAGTTAAAGGTATAAACTAATTAGTTTCAAAATAGGAGCTGAAAGTTTATGAAGGATGTATTTTCAATTTGATACTTCAAATAAGGCATTATAGAGGAAATTTCATCCTTCAACTACAGTACTGAGGGATAAATGCTGGATTTATCTATAGGTAGCAACAAACCTCTAAGCAATTAGCATAGATTAGGTATAGTCTAGTGGGTTGCTCCCGGTTCTGCCCGGTTCGGTGAACCAGTAGCGGCGGTGGTGGGAGGCTCCACCCACCCACCCAGGACGCTTCTGCGCATGCACAGAAGCGGCCCGCATGTGAACGAGCGAGCGTAGTGATGGGATTTGCAACCCACTACTGGTCTATTTGCATGTATTTGCCAAACTGTTAATTTAGCATGTGTTTGTTTATAATTCTATTCTTCCCCATTTCTACTTTTAAAACATTACCATGACAATTTACAGAAAAAATATATGTTTTATATCACCTGTCTTAAAATATTTTTTTAAAAAAATGAGTGTGTTCATAGTTTATGAATATACAAATATTGAAAATGTGAAATTTGGCAGATAAGTGATTTTGTGTCAGCACATTCATGTTAAAATTTGGAGTTCAACTCATTTTGGAATTTGAAAAAGCAGAATTTTCCAGACAATTCTAAACCAAGTGGATCAAAGTTTGCGAATAGCATCCATTGTGGGTATGTGATAGCTATAACACTTAGAGAAAGCAAAAAAGAAATATGTTGTAAACAGATTGAAACTTAAGAAAGGCCAGGCAACTACTAACATTATTTGCACTTCTTTTCATGAACTATGCAAGTTACCACATTATATTGATCAGCATTTGGATCACTTTTCAATGGCAATGCAACTGAAGACAGTCCAGAATCCTTCAGTTATATGAAATATCTCTTTTCTTCCCCATCCCCAAGTTCTGCTATGTTGTCTCATCATGTCATGTGTTCAGGGAAGATAAGTAAAACAATATAAGAAGTGTATGTATATATAAGAATATATATTCCCAGAAGGGTCATTCAAAGTATTCAAAGATCATAGAATCATAGAATCATAGAATCATAGGGCTGGAAGGAACCTCATAGGTCTTCCAATTTAACCGCCTGCTCAAGGCAGGAGTCTTATACAGAGCCATGGTGGAACAGTGGTTAGAATGCAGTACTGCAGGCTAATTCTGCTGACTGCCGACTGCCGTTTGGCAGTTTGATTCTCCCCAGCTCAAAGTTAACTCCGCCTTCCATCCTTCCGTAGTTGGTAAAATAAGGACCCATATTGGGGGGCAATGTGCTGACTCTGTAAATCATTTAGAGAGGGCTATAAGAACTGTGAAGCAGTATATAAGCCTAAGTCAGTGGTGGGTTCCTACTGGTGTGGTCCACTCTATAGCACCGGTAGCGGCCTGCTGGTGACATGACAGTACCAGTGCGGTCGGTTGCTGGTGCCTGGGCGCCGCCATTTTTAAAAAAAAATTAATTTTTTTAAAAAAATTTCTTCTGCGCATGCCCAGAAACCTGACAATTAAGTCTTTCCCCATCCCTTCGCTTGAAAATAATAAGAAGCTCGCATTTGACACTTTTCCTTCGCTTTTGCCTAAAGCTTTGCCTAAAGCTTCCCAAAGTGGGCGTTTTCTGAAAGCTTAACCTTTTATACTGTTAATTTTATACAGTTTTATACTGTTATTCTTTAGGCGAAAACATTGAGGACTGTTTAACATTGAGGACTGTTAAAAGAAGATACTGTTCTTTTAACAGTCCTCAATATTTTCGTCTAAGGAATCCATGACTGAAACCAAAAATGCTGCATGAGACTTGCTTGTCTTTTAACTATAGCATTTTCTGCATATAAAGGTTGCTGTGTTGCCATGGTGTAACACACACTTTGTATGCAAAGCTTTTCATGTAAGGTATAAAATAGCAAAAATAATAGTAACATCTCTCTGAAATGACTAATATATGACCGGCAAGCCACGCCCACCCGGTCACATGGCCGGCAAGCCACACCCACAAAATAAGCCACGCCCACAGAGTGGTAGTAAAAAAATTAGGAACCCGTCCCTGGCCTAAGTGCTATTGCTATTACTGTACCATTCCAATCAAATGCTTGTCCAATTTATTTTTTGAAAACATCCATTGATTGAGAGCACCCAAAAAGTGAGGAGGCAAGCTATTCCATTGATTAATTGCTCTCCTTAAATTTTCTTCTTATTTCCATCCATTACTTCTTGTCCTGCCCTCTGGTGCCATAGAAAAAAAAGTCATCCCAGTTCCCCAATTAAAGCAAGTAATCACCTAAACACTGGGCAGCAGCAATGTAAGAAAATGCTAAGGTGGATGATCACTTCAGTGACAATGGCTAAGGTATTAATTCATACTGTAGAGAAGGACATTTGGCACAGCCAGGACTCTTCCAAGAGTTGGTCACCCCATCAAACTGAGCAAAAATACCAAAAACACTCATGGATAGGAATTATAAAATGATTAATGATATAGTGCCAGATCATGGACCCCTCAGGTCAGATGACAATCAACATGTTACAGAGGAAGAGCTAAGGATCTTTTGGACTACTAATAGTGTTTATGATATCTTGTTGCTGATGCTGCTATACAGGAGAAGACAGAATCACAGTGGGAATATGAAACAAAAAGCATGATCACAGGAAAGCTCAGTACAGTAAGATGAAATGAAACAATGGCAAATTGACAATTTGGGCATTAGGAAACTAAAATGGATTGAAATTGGATTCTTTCAGGCAGAAGATCACTCTGTTTACTATTCAGGACATAAAACAGAAAGGAATGACATTGTTTTTATGTTTAGGAAGGGTAAATAGTACTTGGTCACATGACCAAAATATATCAATCAGACTTTTAAGATGACAATTATCTGTATTTATGTTCCAATTACTGTTGCAGAAGAAGGGAAGCTTGGTAAGTTTTAAGGTCAAATTCAATTGGAACTTGACAGAACATACATGTAATATGTCCTGCTTGTAATTGGAGACAGGGATGACAAAGTCGGAATCTTTATTTATTTATTTATTTATTTATTTATTTATTTATTTATTTATTTATTTATTTATTTATTTATTTATTTATTTATTTATTTATTTATTTATTTATTTATTTGGAAAATTTACATTGCCTCCTACTCATTCACAGTGACTCAAGGCGGCTTACAGGAAATAAAAACACAACATAAAAGAAATTAAAATAATAAAATAATAAATAATAAAATAATAAAAATAATAAAATAATAACCCACCACCACCACCACCCCTGACACACATTCATATCAGCCATTGAATGGGCTCCATCCCACTCTGAGTTTCCCAGGCCACTGGCAAAACCACATCTTCAGGGCCTTCCGAAAGACCATCAGAGTGGAGGTCAGTTTAATTTCCAGAGGGATGATGTTCCAGAGCAAGGAAGCCACCACAGAGAAGGACCTTCTTCTAGGTTCCACTACATGTATCTCCTTAGGGGACAGGACCTGCAACATTCCTTGCTGTAGAGGAGGACCTTCTTCTGGATCCCACCATATGTATCTCCTTAGGGGATGGGACCTGCAACATTCCTTCCTCCCTGCTCTAGTGAGTAGGGTGGATGTGACTAGCAAGAGATGGTCCCTCAGATAACCCAAGCCATGAAGGTCTTTAAAGGTGATAACCAGCACCTTAAATTCACCCAGAAGCAAATTGGCAACTAATGCAGCTCCCGCAGGGGAGGTGACAGATGTACACTGAAATCTGCACAAAATCATGCAGGCAGCTGCATTTTGCACCAACTGGAGCTTCTGGATGCTTTTCAAGGGCAGCTACAATAGTTGCAATAGTCAAGACGGCAGCTGACTAGGGCATGAATGACTGTGAATAGGGATTGTTGGTCCAGGAAAGGGTGTAACTGATGCACAACCCACAGTTTGTGTCACGACTGCCACCTACTCTTCAAGCAAGAGTCCCAAGTCCAGGAGAACCCCCAGATTATGCACAGGGTTTGGGGCAGTGCCACCCCATTCAAGACCAAACGTGGCAATTCTCCATGGGCAAAGAACCCGAAACCCAGAGCCACTCAGTCTTGCCAGTTCAGTTCAGTTTCAACCCATTGCTCTCCATCCAGCCCCTACAAGCCTCCAGACCCTGTGAGAGGGAGGTCACGGAATTTATTATGGGCTGACATATACAACTGAGGATCATCAGCATATTATTGATATCTCAGTCCATGGTGACGGATGATCTCACCCAATGGCTTCATGTAGATGTTGAATAGGAGTGGAGCAAGTACCAAGCCCTGTGGGGACCTGCAAAGCAGTGGGCAAGAGCTGCATCTTTTGCCTCCTATAAACACCAACTGAGAGTGGCCACAGAGGAAGAAAGTGAACCAGAATAGCACAAAGCCCCCCACACACTTCCAATCCCTGAAGCCTCTCCAAAAGGATACCATGGTTGATGGTATCGAAAACCATTGAGAGGTCAAGTAGAGCAAGAATAAATGCACTACCCCATCCTGCTCCTGCTAGAGATCATCAAAAAGCATGATCAATACTGTTTCTGGCCCATAGCCAGACCTGAATCCTCACTGGTAGGGGTGTGGATAATCTGTTTCATCCAGAAACATCTGGAGCTGCTGTCCAACCACCTTATCAACCACCTTCCCCCAAAAGGGAAGATTAGAGACAGGTTGTAAATTATCCAACAGGGTGGTTTCCAAGGATGGCTTCTTGAGAAGAGGGCGGACCACAGCACCACCCCTTCCTCCTGTAAGGAAGCATTAATCACCACCAGAGTCCACCCGCTTGTCACCTCCCGGGAAGCTTTCACAAGCCAGGAGGGACATGTGTCTAAAACACATATTCCCTAGGATCCTGTCCACTTCCTCATTAAACAGGAAAATATAATTGGATTGAATGAGTGAAAAGAAATGAAATAACTGAGATGAAGCAGGAGAATGACTTATCTGAGATTCCAAAAGTTTTTCATAGTTAACACTGTTTCAAACAACCAAAACATTGCCTGTATATATGGACATCACCAGATGGAATAGATAGAAATCAAACTAAGTATAATAACAAGAGATGGAGAATCGCTGTTGCACTGTCAAAGACATGGCAGGGTGCTGATTATAGGAAGAATTCCAAGTTAAGCTAAAGAAGAAGAAATCCAATCAGTTTTCATGATATGATCTTAAGCATTTGGAATCAGAAAAGTCTTCCAAAATATTCTGCAATGTTCCAACATCAGATTAACATATTATTACTATGGACAGATATTACTCAATTTCTGTTATTCTGTTAATTTAAAGAAGATCAAACAAAGATGAAAGGAGCTGGCAGAGTCTAGGAGAAGAACCTTTTCCACCATATGCCCTGCCCTTTACAACATTCTGCCCAGGGGTGAGATCTGTCCCAGTCTTCTGGCATGAATGAATGAATGAATGAATGAATGAATGAATGAATGAATGAATGAATGAATGAATGAATGATAAATGGGGTATATTGAAATACTTCGCAGTTTAGGCACCAATACCTAGGATACATTCCCTACTTATAAGAACTTCTAGTTCTAGAAAATGAAATTAGAAGAGTGCACCAGTCATTATGAAGTCATGAACTCAGGAATACGCTAAAAATGGGTAAACTAAAACACTGCATTACTGCAAACTGTATGTCAGGAAGTCATAATCCGAAAACTATATGAAAAAAACAGTATAGCTTCTAGTTAACAAAAAAAAATGAGACACAACTGCATATTCTCTGCTTATTTATTCAATTCCTATGCTGACTACATATAAGGGAACCTAGACTGGCAGAAGATGATAGCAATTTTAAAACTGGAGGAAGAAAATAGTCAGTGCTATGCTGATGACACTACCCAGATAGTGCAAAGTATAACGTCAAGAAATAAAACAGGTAAGGAGCACAGTGACTGCAATTAAAATTACAGACCAAATTAAAAACAACAAGCTCAACAAAGTCTTAGAGTTGACAATGAAAATACTGAAGTAATAGATAGCTTCTGCTATCTGTCAACTACCAACTGTAAAGAAACAAGCGTCCATAGACCAAGGACAGGGACTTGATACAGTTACCATGAAGAGTTGAAAAAAAAGATATTCAGATGTCATGTGTTTATCATAATCTGATTAACCAATGGTACTCCCTGTTACATCCCACGAAACTAAAAGTTGGACTTTGAAAAAGGAAGATGCTTTTAAATTTGATTATAGGGGAAAACAACTAAAAATACCTTGTTTACCCAAGAAAACAAACACATAGATTATTAGACAAATGAATCCAAAGTTTTCACATGAGGCTTAAATAATCAAAACACAGAGATATTTTGCAAAGTTATGGGCCTAATAAAGAACTTTCTAATGCTGGCAACGATGGAAAAAAAGATGATATTAGTAGCAAGGTGGATGGATTCAGTTCCATTATCAGCAATGGGTGCATTGTTGGAAGATATGAAGGACAGATTAGAGACAGATCTACCGGTAATAGATTGCAAAGAGTCAACACCAACCTGATAGCACATTTTACATCAATGTGTTTAGGTCTAGGTCTAGGTCTTGATCAGCCTTTCTACATTTTCTCAGTCTAATTTCTTTTTCTAGTGCAACTGGTTTTTTTATTAAGTAGGGTTAGTGACAATAGACCGGGAAGAAATAGGTGATTTTTTGAAGTGGAACTGAATATGATTTTTTCATCCTTTTTACTCTGCTCATATGAATAAAGATGCAAGTAGACAGATACATCCCTAAATACAATTTTGAAGGAATTTCAGGATTCATTCTTTGGGCAGGAAAGGAAATGTTAGAAAAAAACAAACAGTTTAAATCCGAAAGCTCTTATTGTATGCTTGCATGCATATGTGTGTTTGTGTGCATACATGCATAAATATTCACACATTTTCTCTGTCCATAATTTTAAACTAAAGAAAAATGAATAAGGATAGAGACTTCTTGATTATTGCTTTGAGAGTTAATTGAAAAACATTCATGGACATTATACAGAACAGGATTGAATTTGAAATGTAATTTATTTATCAGCCTTTTTACATGCAATCAAATGGAATTCATTTTCTATTGTAATATTTTGTTTTATTCCATCCATGGCAATTATTTTCACAAACTGGCATCTCTAAATACGATTATCACATGTTCCATTCATTTTAAACATTACAGGCCTTTATTACAATCTGTTTAACTGTATGAGTGCTTGAATCAAAATAAAGATTCTCCCTCCACTCAAATGTGAATAATTTGAAGAATATATACTTCGAAGCCCACCTCCTTAAAATGCACAGAAAAGAATACTATTAGTCATCTACAGGTGTTTCAAAAATGGCTATATTTGTATAGTTTGAACAAGAGCCAAAGTATTAACTTTTCATATTTGAATACAAAATTGTTTTTACATTCCTTCCTTCCTTCCACACATCCATCCATCCATCCATCCATCCATCCATCCATCCATCCATCCATCACAAACTCTTATGCTACCACTTCCAATTCTCTTGATGATGCTGAAAATTCATTTCTACAGAATTCCTCATGTTAATACCTTCGGGACCGCATCCTACCACATATCTCCCTACGACCAGTTAGGTCCCACAGAGTTGGTCTCCTCCAGGTCCCATCAACCAAGCAATGCCGGTTGGTGGGACCGCTGGGGAGAGCTTTCTCTGTGGGAGCTCCATCTCTGTGGAACCAACTACCCCCAGATATCTGGACTATCCTCACCCTGCTGGCCTTCCGTAAAGCCGTTAAAGCATGGCTCTTCCAGCAGGCGGGGTGAAATATAGACCAATGAGAACACCTGTGGTCTCCCCATGTACGAATGATGGTATATGTTTTTTAAAATCTGTATAACTATTTTAATTGTTATTATTGTTTTTATAAATTGTTCTTCTTTTATGTTGTACGCCGCCCAGAGTCCCGCGGGAGTTGGGTGGCCTATAAGAATGAACAAAATTAAATAAATAAATAAATAAATAAATTCCCTATCTTCTGAATGCTCATATCAACATTCCTTAGCCACTGTGCAGAAAATGAAAAAGGTCACTGATAAATGGAGCACCAAATGTGCTTTTCAAGAGGTAGCTGGACTTTCTTGGTTTTTTCCTTTGAAAATATTTCACTTCTTAGATGAAAAGTGAAACATTTTCAAAAGAAAAAAAATCAAGAAAGTCCAGTTGCTTTTAAAAAGTGTGTTTGGGATAACCATGATCCAGATGATTGAGAATCTCCATAGATATTGATACCTGGACCCGTTATTATAATACTCTAATGACAAAAAGTCATTTACATGAATAATTGATACAGAACTTATTTAAGGAGTAATTTGTGCTATTTTATTTATTTTATTTTATATTACTGATTGATAAGTGAAGCTTATCTATCTATCTATATATAAAAGCCAAATACCACTCATGCATCATCACGAAATCTACAGAACCGTAAAGCCTACAAACTTGAAACTTGGCACGTATGTTCCTCTTGGCTTCTAGGTGCTCGCTAAGAAAGGATTTTTCGAAATGACCATCAGATCATTAGTATTTCTTATATTATTATTAACGGCTCTGATGCTAAGGAGTTAGATGTTCTACTCCCCCTCCCCACCTGAAAATAACTGTTCCAATTGCCAGTTGCCTCACATTCCATTACCTCAGTTCAAACTGAAAGACATTCCACTCCTTCAATCAGGAGCGGTCTGGGGCAATTTATCATGCCCGATTGTAACTCCTCATTAATTTTCAGGCTTTAAGTAACAATTCATCGAGCATGATCACATAGTTTCGTAGCGAAGCACAGATATCCAACTACTAGTTTATCCATATTTTCCACATCAGTTAGATAATCAGTTGTTGGAATCCTGTAAATTCTTAAAAAAAGGCACACAGCTTGGATTTTTCTATGAACCTGCCAAAGACTTCAGTGAATTCCACTGACTTTCATCATTCCCAGCAGGGTGTCTGTTGGTGTATAGGAATCCCAGGAACAGAAGGAGTGTCAGCATTTTCTTGTTTATTTTCAATAAATTGTTAACTATGCTACACCACTGTGGTTTATTTCCTTCTCCAAACATTATGAAATGTGTATCTGCAGATGTGTATATTTCTGCCTAATGAAATAATGGTGACACACTTTGCAGTTTTAATACTGCAATAATATTTGCATCTATGACATAAAATTTACAAGTTTCAATATCATTGGGAGTTGAATATTTAGTATCACCTTTTCTTGATAAGTATTTTTAGGGATATTATTTCTCTTTTTCTTAAATGAGTCGCCATGTGCGAATAGGCGGCAATATAAATTTCCTAAAATAAAAGATAGACTAAACTTCACTAAACTGGGCATGGGCATGGCCAGCATGTGACACATCCAGCCCTCAGTTTGACAGCCCTGGTTTAACCCTTTTAATAAGAAATTTAATAAGAATTCAAGAAACAAATTAATATTTCCCCTACTTTTCAAATATACAGTGTGTTCACTGCTGAGTAACAGTTTCTTCTCTCTGTGTGTATATATTTATTTCTTTGCTAGCTTTTCTTCAGCAACCTTATATTTTCCATGGGTATAATACAAATTTTCCTCAGCATATAAGCTATGTCCTTTGTTTATCATTTGTTTGATTATTTAACTAGCCTTTCTCCTCCTAAGATTAATTTATTTAAAGTATTCACTGTTGTACCTCATTTGATCAGAATAACTTGGCAACATACTTCCTGCTTTTAATAAGCTTATCTCTGCTTCTAATAACACATTTGTGCTACATCTTCATTTATACTAAGTTAATACATTAATTGCAAAGCCATTTAATAATTGATGTGTCCTTCAAATCTGACTATTTTCTTTTTCCCTTTACAATAAAAGAAAGGTACAATATTTGCTTGTGTCTTGGGCAGCGGTGGGTTGCTCCCGGTTCAGACCGGTTCTTAGAACTGGTAGTGCCGGCGGCAGGAGGCTCCACCCACCTGCCCAGGACGCTTCTGTGCATGAATGCAATTTTAGAACTATTCTATGATGCTGAACAAAAGGGAAAACATATTCATGCCCTGGTAGGCTGTATTGGAAATAAAAACATGAGAGAATATTAAGTTGTATTTATTTATTTTATTTATTTATTTAGTGTTCTTCTATGCCGCCCTACTCCCTGAGGACTCAGGGCAGCATACAACATTTTAAGGAACAACTAAACAATAAAATTATTAAAACAATTTAAAAAGAGTTTAAAAAAGACATACAAAACCATGCATACATGGGGGAAAGTTATCTCAATATCACCCTGCCTGCAGGAAGAGCCATGTCTTAATGGCTTTTCGGAAGGCCAGCACGGTGGGAATAATTCGGATCTCTGGGGGTAGTTGGTTCCAGAGAACAGGGGCCCCTACACAGAAGGCCCTCCCCCTAAGCCCCACCAGCCGGCATTGTTTGGCTGACGGGACCTGGAGGAGACCCACTCTGTGGGACCTAACCGGTCGAAGGGAAGTATGAGGTAGGATGCAGTCCCAGAGGTAACCTGGTCCTAAGCCATGTCCCAAAAATTAATCCAATAACAACCTCATGGTTTGTTGTAGATTTATTTATATTCTAGTCAGTTGCCCCCAAATTATCCCACAGATAATAAGGTAAGGAAAAAAGTTGTAGGTGGGTGTTTCTCTAACTTTGCTGCTCAAGGGAAAAAATTCATTGGGCACCAGAAGGAGAGTTAGTCATTAATTTATGCCCATCACTTGCCTTGGGTTTCTTCTGAGTATGATCCCTGAATCTAATCCTCTACTCTGACTGTAAACACTCATTTTGATGATTGGACAAAATATTTCCTAAGTCAATTTTAACATACTGATGATGAGTACGTTGATGAGTATGCTGATGATCAGTAGATTTGACTCTACCCTATCCAGGAAACATAAATGCATATAAACTTAGAACTTCTCCATAAGCTGTCTTCATGCTACTTGGAGGTCTGAGTTCACAGTTTCCTGGGTCCATAGCAAATTATTTGAATAGTGGAACACAGAAACTTTTTTGTTTTATGATATTGGAGTTGTGGAAATTGGCTTTTTTGCTGATTTTCTTCGTCATACCTCCCAAACCTAGGCATGTGCAAGCCTTCCTTATAGCCAATTTATCAGTAAACAAATCTTACTCTTCTTGCACTTTCTGGCTGGTTTACAATCCCAATAAAATCCTCCAAATTTGTTTTTTTTTCTTGTTAATTCAATGTTTATCAGTAAACCTGATTTTAGTTCTGTTAGTTGGTTTCCATATTGCTTTAAAATACTGACTTGAATTTGTCTACTGAAATTATTAGCCTGTACTGAATTACCATTTCCCCCAGCATCAAATGAACATATACATCTACTCTCCCAGCTGGCACATACAATCTGTTTAATGCAATGTAGAACTCTGCCAAGTTTGTGAAAAGCTCCTGATTCCCAAAATCACAGCCAGAAAACACTCTTAATAGAAGTTCAAAGGATTTGCTTTCACAGCAGGGATTTCTCCTGGTAAATAAAAAAATTGGAAAAGTTTTAGATTGGAGAAAATGATTTTTTTTAGTAATTTAAATTACTAAATTTAATAATTTACTTTTTGATTTTAAGTAGAGTCAGTAGGAGCAATGGGAGTTTGATGCTCTCTGTGGAAATTCAGAGGCATAATATTGATGAGGCATCTTCTGTCTGTCTGTCTGTCTGTCTGTCTGTCTGTCTGTCTATCTATCATCGTCTGTCTGTCTGTCTGTCTGTCTGTCTGCCTGCCTGCCTGCCTGCCTGCCTGCCTGCCTGCCTGCCTGCCTGCCTGCCTGCCTGCCTGCCTCTCTATCTATCTATCTATCTATCTATCTATCTATCTATCTATCTATCTATCTATCTATCTATCTATCTATCTATCTATCTATCTATCTATCTATCTATCTATCTATCTATCTATCTATCTATCTATCTATCTATCTATCTTTCTCTATCTACCGGTATCTATTTACCGTTATCTATTTACCGTTATCTATTTACCGTTATCTATCTACCGTTATCTATCTATCTATCTATCTATCTATCTATCTATCTATCTATCTATCTATCTATCTATCTATCTATCTATCTATCTATCTATCTATCTATCTATCTATCTATCATCTACCAGTATCTATTTATCGTTATCTATCTACCATTATCTATCTATCTATCTATCTATCTATCTATCTATCTATCTATCTATCTATCTATCTATCTATCTATCTATCTATCTATCTATCTATCTATCTATCTATCTATCTATCTATCATCTACCAGTATCTATTTATCGTTATCTATCTACCATTATCTATCTATCTATCTATCTATCTATCTATCTATCTATCTATCTATCTATCTATCTATCTATCTATCTATCTATCTATCTATCTATCTATCTATCTATCTATCTATCTATCATCTATCTATCTATCTATCTATCTATCTATCTATCTATCTATCTATCTATCTATCTATCTATCCATCCATCCATCCATCCATCCATCCATCCATCCATCCATCCATCCATCCATCCATCCATCCATCCATCTATCTATCTATCATCAACAGTTTCTAGTGCTAAGCTGAAAGGAGTCTTGATTGGCTCATTATATTCTTTCTATTTTTCAGTGTTGAAGCTTAGCAAAAGTTGAAATGATCAAATATTATTTTCAAATTTATTTTTTAAAAGTTATGGGGATGAAATAGCACAAAACCTCTGTGTGAAAATGCTACCATTAATAAAGGTATTTTCCTTAACTTGCAAATCTGAGACTTCCTAAGTGCCTGTTGCTGATCCTCTACACAGGAACAGCAGCAGACAATTTCAGTGGAAGGAGGGGACATTATATTAAAACAGGGACAATGAGAACAGGGAGAGCTATTGCATGGTATAGAATTTTTGAGTATTAGAACACATGCCATTATGGGTATAAGAACAAAATCTGAAGCTAATCCCAGAGAAGGGAAAATATCTGAAACACTTTCTTATTCATTTTAGCTCTGCATACTATACCTACAAACCTATCTATATAATCATGAGCATCTGAATTTATTGAATTCACATATAAATTAGCTGAACAAAACAGTAAGGTTGATGTCAAAGAACAGCATATAGCAATTGCCTTCTAGCTAGGTAGTATGTCTGCCTAGATGTTAAGATATGTTAAGATAATACAAAAGCTACTGAATACCCCTCCTTGAATTCAGAAAGCTTAGACTTAGTTTTCTGACTCCATCCATTGGTTAGGTAACAAACATCAAAGGTGTTAATTAGGTCTGAACCTTGAATGACTCTTGCCTCATTTTACAACAATATTTATAAATATCAATTAAACAGCAGGAAATAGAAGCAGCATTTAAAAAATCTAAGTAGCATGAAATGCTTAAAAACCAAACACAGAACTTTCACTTGAAGATAAGAATACCAGCTTGTACCGAGACTTAGAAGAATTACCTTCAGGCAATGTTCAGTAACTATGGAATGAGAAATTCGGGTGGATAATAAATGCATGTTGAATTGATTCCTCAAAGATTAGATTCCAGATAAAGATGGAAGGGAAAAGGTATATGAAAGTAGGCATTTGTCCGAAATAGTGACAGGATGCAAGAGAAAAGAAACTGTTAAGAAACAAATTATAACTTTTAAAAAAAAGCAAACTATGATCTCATAGCTGCCGACCTCTCATCTCTTGACTGGCACCTTCTGTCCACTGGCTGTAATACTGCAGAAGACCATTATAACACTTTTTTGCTCAAAGTCAAAAGAGTCATTAAACTATACGTACCATTAGTAACCCCCAAAGCCAAAAAAACAAATGACCCATATCAATAAGGAAGCTCCAATCCAATATATATTGGATACACACACACACACACACACACACACACACACACACACACACACACACACACACACACACCCCACAATCTCATCTCAGTGGGTAAGGTGTTCCAGAGGGCAGGAGCCACAGCAGAAAAGATTCTTCTCCTGGATCCCACAGCCAAAATTCCTTGGCTGATGGGATCCACAGTATGTCCTCTCTACTAATGCAGATGGAGGCAGGATCTCACCCAAAGGCTTCATGTTAAAGAGGAGTGGAGAGAACCCTGTGTTTATGTCTGCATGTCACTCTACTATTTAATGTCTAATGTAACCTGTTCCCAGTGAACCATAAACATGAATGTTTTATTTTAAGAACATTAGCAAAAGTTGGGATCATATGACCAGAACAGTAACAAATCAGGAAACCAATTTCCTAGAAGAAAAATTGATCTTTTTTACTTAGAAAAGAGACACCTTTCAGATGGAGTTTGAAAATTAATGTGGCATATAAGGTCTGTCTGTCTGTCTGTCTGTCTGTCTGTCTGTCTGTCTGTCTGTCTGTCTGTCTGAAACCCCTGAATATTAAGAAGTATTTGATATTATAACAGATTGAAACAGCTTTCTTTGAGTAGAAAAAACAAAATACGAAATAGTTTTCTGTCAGTGATACTATTGTTGTAAGGCAAAATTTTCATTGAACAGGGGATTAGCATGTAAGATTTTCTTCCTAAGCAAATAATTATATAGCTTTCATGGCTCAGAATTATGTTATATTTTACATTCTTCTTTTGCTATTATTTTTGTCTATATAGGAAAAAGGGTCCAGCAGAATCTAATGAAGAATTTAAAATATTAATAACCTCTGAGATATTTAAACATACGACTACACTATAATACAATTTCTCACACTGTGCATTTTTAATAGATTTTGAAAATTATAACAATAAGTTAAAAAAAAAGCACAAAGCTGTTTTAAATACAAGTCAGTAGACAACTAATCACTTTTTAAAAAATAATAATAATTACATAAATATTTTCTTAATGCATGAAAACAGCTTCTATGGCAAAATTTTCAAAATGAATACTAGTTCATTCTGTAAAATTGTGGGTGAATATTCCTTCTTTTAGGTGTGGATTTTCACAGTGACCAGGCATTCGTGAAAAGACAGCAGGGGTGATGTTTCATGACACAGTTCATAGTTCAAACATTTTGTGGGGTGAAGTTAGATAATGGAAACATTCTAGAGTGGAAGTTTAGTGGCATTATCATGAACCATGCTGTCTTTCGTTCCCAGCAATCTCAGAAGACAGCAGGACTATACAATGCAGACAAGATGGAGAATGCAGCATTTTCTCACAGATGGATTTTTCTCTTAAAACATCTCCCTTTCTCAACATGAATTCAGTTTTTATGACTGAGTTCATTATAACTAAGCAAAACCATTAAAGCATTCTCCGCTCCAAAAAAAAAAAAAAAAAGAAGTAGTATGAGATTAGCCAAGGAAGGTTAAAAAAAGAGATACAAAAATAAGTTGCCTAGTAATTAAGCAATCTTGATTATTTTCCTGCTGTCAGTTCATTATTGGGTCAAAATGATTTTCTCTTTGAAATCCATTTGTAAATTAATTTGGCTCTTGTCAGTCTGCCTGTTTACCCATCTGGTTTATGTAATACCCATTGGTGGCAATTAACATGACAGGAAATATTGCAGGAACATTTGTCTTCCAAACTTCATTTTATTGCTATATGTTCCCCTCCCTCCAATAACAAACAAACTTCACATCAAAATAAAATTTCAATTCTAAATTCCACTGTGTTGAATTTAGAACCACACATTATTCAGAATATAAAGTGTGGGGTACATGCAGAATGATGCACTACACAGTGTATTGACAGTCTAATGAAATGCAGCATCTTTCTCAGTTCTACATACATGGTTATTGTAAAGATAAAGTAGGAAACGGGAGTGGCAAATGATGAGTACCACAGTAAGCAGTATTAAATCCTTTAGTAGGAATTCAGTGTAAAAATAGCTGGGCAGTGTTTAATACCATGTTCCAGACAATAGATTTCTTAATGTGTCACTGCCAACTGTGGTTGGCATTTTCAGAGGAAACATGTCTATGCCAGAATAATAATATATAGTACATCCCATAAATAAATAAATAAATACAAAAACAAACACTTTGAAAACTGTGACTTTTGAAATAATAGATAAATTATGAAGAGTCCAACAGATTTCTTAGGTGAATCCTCTTTGTTATCTGAGGCCCATAGAGGCAGATGAAAAGCTATGTGACAGTACCCAGAATTGTACCCAAAAATTCTGGTATTGTTGAATTTCATTTTCAGTACTTTCTTCCTTTCTCGTAGCACCTGCTCATTAAATTTTATACTAGCTGCTATCTTCTTTGTAGAAAGTTCTATCTTTGATTAATTATTAAATCCCTACTGCTGTGGCTTTTCCATTCTTTAGTTCTTATTATGGCGGTTTCAGAGCTTGCATGGCTAACTGGCTGTATTGCAAAATTTGATGGGTCCAATTATGAGATTTTGTTTCTTTAAAACATCCTTGTCTTGTCACCTAATTTGCTTTGATAGTAACAGAATTCTGTTGTTGGATACCATCAGTAATTTGCTGTATTATCTCCTTCATAATGCCTTTATTTTACAAATAACTTGAGAAACATTTTTAAGGACTACGCCAGGGGTGGGTTCCTCCCAGTTTGGACCGGATCGCCCGAACCGGTAGTGACCCACTGGTGATGTCACTGTTGGTGCCGTTCCGTGTGTGCCACCATCATTTTTTTTTAATTTGTGCAAATTTTTCCCCTTCCGCGGCTTGAAAAAGGGCACTCTCGCCCGCCCACGGGTGAATTCTGACCTTTATTTCTTTGCCCGAAGCACAGCTGATGTGCTCCTCAGCTATGTTTTGGGATCATTCCTGCTTCTGAGCATGCACGGAAGCTAAATCGCATGAGGGGACGCACGTGGGCGGTACGTGCATGCACGCGCGAAACATCACGATGCGAACCGGTGGCAAAGGTAAGTGGAAGTGGAACTACTGCAATGCGCTCTACATGGGGCTACCCTTGAAGAGTATCCGGAGACTTCAGTTGGTGCAAAATGCAGCTGCGCGTGCTGTGGTGGGTGTGCCAAGGTACACCCACGTGACACCGATTCTCCGCCAGCTGCATTGGTTGCCCATCGGTCTCCGGGTCCAATTCAAGGTGTTGATCACCATCTTTAAAGCCCTTCATGGCTTAGGACCAGGATATCTCCGGGACCGCATTCTGCCGCATACTTCCCTCCGACCGGTTAGGGCCCACAGAGTTGGCCTCCTCCGGGTCCTGTCGGCCAAGCAATGCTGGCTGGCGGGCCCCAGGGGGAGGGCCTTCTCTGTGGCTGGCCCCGTGCTCTGGAACCAACTCCCCCCGGAGACCCGAACCATCCCCACTCTGCTGGCCTTCCGAAAGGCCGTTAAGACATGGCTCTTCCTGCAGGTGGGGGGGACAGCTTAACCCATTCGAGCTTACCCCCCAAGTATGTATGTGGTTGAATGGATGGATGTTGTTGTTGCCTTTATATTGTTTTTTAAATTTTGTACTGTTTTTAAATTTTTTGAAATTTTGTTTATTCTTGTATCTCTTATGTTGTACGCCGCCCTGAGTCCTTCGGGAGTTGGGCGGCATATAAGAATAACAAAATAAATAAATAAATAAATAAACCCACCCCTGGACTATGCTACCATTACTCACTGTTGAATTGTGTTGATTTTTAGTGGAGAGAGAGAGGGAGGGAGGGAGGGAGGGAGGGAGGGGGAGAGAGAGAGAGGGGGTGTACATTATATGTATATTTTATGGCTCTGTAACTGAGACTGTACAATTTTGGAATCTGATTAGTCCTAATTCATGAATCCCATCTGCACTATTAAGATTTAAGAATAGATAGAAAATTTCTAGTAACAATTACTTTCATAAAAGGACTTGGATGTTTTGAAGAAAACAAAAAAGTAGAGTTATATAATTTCTTTTAAAAAGAAATTTTGACATTTTCTTTCTTCATTCTGTCAATCTTACCTACAAAAACAGTGGAATCTATTTCACAATAGCATTCAAAACATTTTCTGCAAATGGCTTTCATTTTCTCCCATCAACCTATCCCTGATACCATGGAATTATCAATTGATGAGCATGTGAAATTTCTTGGAAAAAGAAGAAATTCATGTGACGCCAGACAGCCATCCCTTATGAGTAGATCACATGCTATTTTACAGTTGGTTTATAAATTGAGTGGCTGGGGGTTGAGGATTTCATCAAGGTCACAATTGTAACACAATCTTTTAAGAACACAAATATCCACCAAATCTAATGTATTAATCACTTTTTGTATTTTTATTTCACTGTATTGCAAAGATTAAGATCCTTTGGATTGGCAACTCATCAGGTGAGTTGCCTTTTCCTTAGAGAAAGAAAATTTAAATCTGATTTTGAAAGTTTGGAAATCTTATTTTTTATCATAAAATAAAATGGTGCTTAAAATACAGTTTATGGAAAGTTAACAACAGTTTAAGGATCCAGATAGATTTAGAATTACATCTTTGAACTAATTAGAAAAATAATTTCTATGGGAAATGTGAATATTTGAAGGTTTCTTTAAAAAAATGATAAGGAAAAGTTGGAGGTTGGACACTAGAGTAGCGGCCCCCAATCTTTTGGGCACCAGCGATTGGTTCTGTGGAGAGAGGTTTTTCAATGGATCAGAGGGGATGTGGTTTCGCATGCTACCTGCATCCCATGGATGGGATTTCACTTGTTTGCATGGATCGGTTTCTGACATGCCGTGGATCGGTACCAATCCAAGGACCGGGGGATTGGAGACCCCTGTACTAGAGGGATCTAGATGATAATAAAGTTGTTTGGTTTACAAAGAAAAAAATGAGGCATAAATCTTAAATAGAAGTTTTTGAATATTGGTCTGCAAAAATATTTGATAAGATCGTCAGAGGACCACAACAACACACCCAAAGTTAATACCAAGTTAAGTGAAGAAGAGTTAAAAAATCTTGAAAAGTCAAAAAATAGTGACTTTTGAAATAAATATATTAGGATAGATAGATAGATAGATAGATAGATAGATAGATAGATAGATAGATAGATAGATAGATAGATAGATAGATAGATAGATAGATAGATAGATAGATAGAGAGATAGATAGACAGACAGACAGACAGACAGACAGACAGACAGACAGACAGACATATTTCAAATGATGCCTACTTCAGCTGTAAGGATATATCTGACATAACATTGGAGAAGACATATTTTGCCGACAACATCAAACTAGGAAGCTAAACTCGGATAATAGCTATAATGGAGACATTAAGAGCATCTATTCAGATTACAATTTTAAATAAAGTATGATTCCTTAATATATCAGCTAGGTATATTTGGACATTTAAATTATGGTTTCTAAGGGAAAATAAAAATGGAATAGATGAAAGAATTAAAATATAAATCAGAAATAGCTATCAACAGTCAAGGTATAGTGGGAAGGAAGATTATAATTTCTAAGCAAATAGTTTTTAATAAAATTTAAACAATTGTCACTTTTCCTATTTTCTTTCTTTTATCTTTTTTCTCCTACTTTAATTTTATTCTTAAAAAAATAATTCATTGCAATTTCTAATTTCATAACTTTACCATTTGATCTAAAGTGTATTACTTATCATTTATGATATTTGTATTCTGCATAAAATTTCATGTTCTGAACCCGTTTTTAATGATCAGATATGGGGAAAAAATCAAACTCTATTACATATACAAATTTCTTGCTATTTATCTGATTCTATTACTATACAGAATTTGTTTCTGTTTCTTCCTTTTTGTATACACAAATATCACCAGGCCTAAAGGTCTGAACAAGTGGCTGAATCTATATATTGTTTATATTGATTAATCCTTCATAAGTTTATTTTTACCCTCACTGAGGTTTACATGTGTAATGTCATTTCCTGGGGGGGCGGGGTTGTACATTTTATGCTGTTTTAAAACATTGTTAGCTATCCAGTCATGATTTTGAGATGGGTGGCCATATAAATTGGATGAATGAATTATTTAATTACTATTGTTAATTAAAAATGTTCCAAACAAAGCTTCTAGGCATGGCATCCTCAATTACTAATCTAGAAAAGGCATAAAATATAAACTGAGATTTATTTTTGGTTGCATCATAGGCCTTTAGTGTATTTGAAGCCTTGGTACCCTGTTTCCCCCAAAATAAGACATCCCCTGATAATAAGCCCAATGAGGCTTTTGAGTGCATGGCAATAAGGCTAAGCGCTTATTTCAGGGTTCAAAAAAATATAAGACAGGGTATTATTTTCTGGAAAACACGGTAGATAGACCCTTGCCAAGGAGCAGTAGCTAAGACCATATAAAGTAATTTTATGCAAGGAATCTATGATTAAATGGAATAAGAAAGGATGATGCTCATTGTTCATGATACTACTATCCCTATCTTTTACAACTCATTTTGTTACTATACACATCTCCTTCATTTCTTTGTCCATCATCAGTATTCACTCTTTGTGTCACAGCCTTATTCTTCTCCTTCTCCTTCCCAGCCTTATTCTTTAATTGTATTAGGAAGACAAGGAAGGTCCACTGAGTTTTCTGTTTTCATTATTAATTCTGCAAAGGACACATGCAGACATTTGAAGGAGATTTTTAGATCAGACGTGATATCTACTGAGGAATGGGAGCTGAAATACTTAATTGGCTGCAATATCACAAAACACAACTAAGGACTAATTAACAGGGGGGGGGCTAATAAAGGGGATATTTAATAAACAACCCAAGGTGGAATGTTACTAGTCCGAGCAAACAATTAACATCACCACTCTTCCTTTCTATATTTAAATATGTCCATATACACATTTGCATGCCAACATCCTTTCTTCCTTTTGACTTATAGCCTTCCTATTGAGATTACAGTCCTGTTAAAAGCCACAGTGAGTTTCCCCATCCTCTGTCACCTTAAATTACCCATCCTTGTGCCAATAAAGATATCATAATATACTTTGACACAAATGCTCAGTTCTAGACTTAGAAAAATCTTCTTTAGCAGTGTGGGTATGTCTGGGAGTTTGGTGTAGTGGTTAAGGTAGCATGCTAGAAACCAGGAGTCTGTGAATTCTAGTACCATCTTGGGCATGAATAGTGGCTGGTGACTTTGGGTCAGTTGCTCTCTCTCTCTCAGCACAGGATTGTCGTTGTGGGGAAAATAGGAGATTGAACGAGTATTAAGTATATTCACCACCTTGAGGTATTTATAAAAATAATAAAGGTGTGATTAAAAAAAATCGGAAAAAGATAAAATGGAACTGGATCTCTGTATGTTTAATTCTGTTCTATTTCTAAAGTCCAGATATAACATAGTTAAATGTATCATATGTATAAAGTGTGTGTGTGTGTGTGTGTGTGTGTGTGTGTGTGTGTGTGTGTGTGTGTGTGTGTTCTCCCAACGGATTTTGGTTTCTTTTTTTGTCTTTGACATTTCTTCTTCACTTCTAATCTCTTTATTTGCTACCAGCATACTTCCCTTCCTCCCCCGCTTCTTCCCATCTGGCCAAATGAGCTTTTTGTGTTTTCTTAGCTTTGCTTGTTCCTTGTCAGATCTAAGCCTTTAATACATGTTTATCCTTTTCACTCAAGATATTAGTAAATTGTATCTTAAAATCTGAATCATGTAAATATGTCAGGAAAAAAATCCAATAATAATGTCATATCTTGTCCAAAAATAGTTTGGACAGATTCTGTAAGCATTGCCGTCGAGGCAACCATTTCGAACATTCTTAATGTTTAATGAATGTCAGCAGTAAGATTACAATGTGACACAGGAGCAGGAGAAGACTCAAGGCCACATCAGGTCAAAGCTGATTAGCATTGTAAAGACTACAGTACAGAGGTAGAGAACTTCCCAATGCCAAGCAAACTTTGCAACTTGCTAAAAGGGAAGTTCCCAATGTCAAACTTAATTTGCCAGAACTATTTTCCACAAGACAATGGGTTGCATATGTACAACTTATTCAGTGGTGGGATTCAATTTTTTTTTACTATTGGTTCTGTGGGTGTGGCTTGGTGGGTGTGGCAGGGGAAGGATACTGTAAACTCTCCATTCCCACCCCACTCCAGGGGGAGGTTACTGCAAAATCCCCATTTCCTCCCAATCAGCTGGGACTCGGGAAGCAGAGAATAGATGGGGGTGGGGCCAGTCAGAGGTGGTATTTACCGGTTCTCCGAAGTACTCAAAATTTCCAGAACTGGTCAGAGCCCAGAACCCACCTCTGAACTTATTCCAAGAAATTGCATTACTATAAGACAAATATTCATAAAACTTGTGCATCTCTTTACATTGTATGCATATACCTCTCAATGTCTATGGCTGCAAAATATTTTTTTTCTTTCTCTTCTTTTTCTTTCAAGATAAGAGCTGTTCAACAGTGAAAACAAATGCCTAGAGAAGTTCTCTTTTACTGGTAAAGTTCAAGCTGAGGCTAAGCAACCATTCATTGGAGATATTATTTGGATTCATACTGAACAGGAATTGAACTAGATGGCTTAAATCAGGCGTGTCAAACTCAATTTCATTGAGGGCCACATCAGGGTTGTGGGGTCTGGGCTGGGCGTGGCCAGGGTGGGTGTGGCCAGCTCAACATCATTTGTGTCGGGGCCTGTGGTGGCCTGGTCGCTGTGCCAGTGAAAACAGGCTCCTGAGCTCCATTTTCAGCTGCCATGGTGTCCTGCAACCCTCTGCAAGTGAAAACGGAGCTTGGGAGGGCCGCACACGGCCCTCTCTAGCTCCATTTTCGCTGGCAGAATCACTGTGGGCCGGTCCTTCGCTGTTTTCAAGGCGGCCCTGTGGGCCAGATCTAAGTACCCCATGGGCCGGATCCGGCCCCGGGCCTTGAGTTTAACACCCCTGGCTCAAATGATCTGTATAAATTTTATGATTCTGTTCTGGAAGCTAAATATTTGCCATGTTTCCATAAATTCTAGAAAAAAATGGAAACAATTATTTTGCTACATGATTCAATGTGACATTAAGAATTGCATTAAGTATGCTAACCTTTAATTTATTTATACAACCTGAAAAATTTTCTTCACATATGAGTCTTCCTCCTCCTTTTCTGTCTCACTTTCAGAGTCCTTTAGATAAAAATTCTGCAGAGTCTGTTTTAGTAGTGAATTTCACATTAGTTTCTTTTTGATTGGCACTGTTGCCTCTGCTATTATATATTCTGTTTCCATTCTGCAACCTCTCTATTTGCTTCTGTTTCCTGACTCAAAGAAGGCTCTTTGGAAGTGTTCACCTCTAAAGATTTAATTACATTTACTTGGAATGTGGTAGACTAGGATGGCTATAGATCTTTGGAGAGTGAAACGGAGCACTAAAGCATATTACTTAGATGGTAAGTTAAAATTAAAGCACATACTTAGAATTTCAGTGGAATTGTTTTGGCTTTGGGAAAACAAAAACAAAACACTCAAAATCATGTTGCTTCTAGTGAAAGCTTATGGAGAAAATTACAGAAATAATGTGTGGCCCAGTATTACCATGTTATTGTGTATAATATGCATAGGCATATAATGTCCAATATCAAAGGGGGATTGGTATATCCCCACTCCCCACCTTGGGCATTTATTTTCCTAAAGCAAAGTTTCCCTGAGTTTCTTACGAAAAATGAAATGGGGTCAGTACAGCTTATACAGCTAGAGATAGCAATCAGCCATGTGCAGTGACTGATTCTTATTGCCATAAAATCAATGGATTTGGAAATTCTATTATCCTGTCCCTGATAGTGCATGCCAGCATGTATAGAATAAAATAACAAACAAAACAAAACTATATTCCTTTATTATTTTAAAGTATATTTAAAGATACTATTGCTTATGCTTTTTGTTCTTTATGGACATAGAAACAATGTGTTCTGCAGTTATGGAGAGTTTGGATGCCCAAGAAAACTTTTAAATTCCTGCATTGATTTGGTGTTGATCTGAGTTATCTCAAATCTGTCACAGTAGTTCCTTCAACAAGGGGAAAATGGAAGTATTCAAGAACCAGCCTATAGTAAGGAAACCTTTGATATTCTAAAACAGGGGTATCAAACTCACAGCCCGTGGGCCGGATGCGTCATGCGCTGGCCACACCCACCCACGGTTTAGCAAAGGGGGAAAAGGCCATGATACGTCACATGACGGCAACATGATGCCGCGAGTTTGACATCCCTGTTCTAAAAGGTCCTCAAGACTTAGTTTGTTATCAGGCCAGGGTTCCTATGGAATCAGAGACTTGGTTAGATAGTTCCAATATTCAGAGCCATTCTTATGCTCTTTTTGGCTATGGTTTGTATTTTTGGGTTTTATGATATTTATATGAATAAATATAAATATATTTATATAAATAAAATGGATTTTTTATACTTAATACATGCTGTTTTTAAATTTGTTATCTGATTGCTGGGTGCTGCCAGAGTGGCTTTTGATGAGATGGGCAGCTATATAAATTTGATAGATAGATGATAGACGATAGATGCAGTACAGTGTAACTGCCTTATATTCTTTTCAGCAACATTCGCAAACTATCAATTGGCAGATGATAGGGCAATCAAAGCTCTATCTTTTTCCATATCCATTACTGTACACTATACATGTAAAAACTGCAGATGCCCCTATTTTGAAATTAGTGCTGACAGTAAAAAAAATGAGATAACCACACATTTTTAATAGTAAGTCTATCTGCAGATTAAATAAAGCTGTTTTCTATTGATTTATCTGCTACTAAAGGTAAGTGAAGTTGTATTAGGTGAACTAAAGTTGAAATTCATAATGATTTTTATCTTGTGGCAAGATAAAACTTAAGTAAGGATTTTTAAAATGCAATGGGGAAGAATCAAGAATACATTTATGTGAGTGTTGGCAGAGGTGGGTTCCTCCCGGTTCGGACCAGTTCTATAGAACCGGTAGTAATTTAGCGGCCTGGGTCGCTAGAACTGGCAACGACCCAGGCCTGACACACACCCGAGCTGGTTCTCCTGGCGGCGCCATAGGTGCTGCCATCTTGTTTTTAGCTTCTGTGCAAGCGCAGAAGCTTTTTAAAAGTACTGTGCATGCGCGCCCCCCACGGCGCATCCCTGAGCGAACTGGCAGCAAAGAAAACTGGAACCCACCCCTGAGTGTTGGTAGGTATGTGAACTTATATGTGAAATTCATGGCATTGCCTATTTCCTATGGAATTTTTTTCCCAGAAATACAATATTATTCACTATTTATAATCAGTTCACTCTTCACAATTTCTAGCCAGAAACTGATGACTCAACTTTGTAAAACCAAACATTGCATTTGGTTATCAACAGTGGTGGGATTCAAATAATTTAACAACCGATTCTTTGCTCTAATGACCTCTTGTGACTGTGGGAATGCTGCAATGGTCGTAAGTGTAAAAAACAGTCATAAGTCACTTTTTTCAGTGCCATTGTAACTTTGAATGGTTACTAAATGAACTGTTGTAAGTCAAGGATTACCTGTACAAAAATACACAAAGCTGCTTTGCTTGCAAAAAGCTGTCCTAAATACCAATCATTAGATTAGAAATGGGGCAATACACACTGAGGATCAATGATAGCCATAGCCATAATGGAAACCTAAACCATTCTGTCTGAATACCTTCCTTTTCATCAGCAAAACCAGCAGCCCGGAGTTACAAATCAGGCAGGGTGCCAAAGCACCTTGAGGAATTAAAACAGTTAAAATGCAACAATAACTATCAGCAGCCAACTCTTGCTCATAAAGTGAAACCCTTTAGCAGAGAGGTCATTTAAGCTCTCCAGAAAGTGGGTGGGCACACTTGGGCTACAAAATGCCAAGCTAAAGAGACAAATTAACAAAGTATATAGAGGACCCAGGTTCAAGCCTCCAAAGCTTGTCAGGATCACAATAAAATTAGTACATGCCACAGATATCTAAATAAACTATCCAACATGCTTCATAAGTTAATGGGTTTTGCCTTATTTTCAAAGACAATCAGCTTTCCATTATGCCTGGGAAGAAGGAGTACTTCTTCTTTTTTTCTAATTTTTTTTGCAGTATCCTGCAAAGGACACAGTTGTAAATCAAGAGAATCAGTGCCTGGGGGATCATCACTGCTTTTTTTGTGGATTCTTCTAAGCTTGCTAGTTCTTTCAAAACACTTATGAAAGTGCCAAGATTTCAAAAAACCATTGGAAATTATAGCTTCTATAATACCATGCCATGAAATATACAGGGGAAAGCTAACTTGAAAGATCAGGAAAAATAGGATGCTTCCTATAGTAAGTCATGCTGGTGTTGATACTACTAGATAAATTTGGGTAAAGAGAAATGTAAGGGAAAATTTCATCAACAGGAGAACTCTAGAAATTGAAAGGGATTTGAGAAGGCAACGAAAAGCCCTTTCAAAGTCCCAAAGGTGCTTTTTCAAGAGGCAATTGGACTTTCTGGTTTTTCTTTGAAGACGTTTCACTTCTCATCCAAGACAGCAATATCAACAGCACTTAGACTTATATATTTATTTATTTTATTTATTTATTAGTTGCATTTGTATGTCGCCCACTCCACAGAGACCCCTTTATAGTACTTTTACAGCCCTCTCTAAGTGGTTTACAGAGTCAGCATATTGCCCCCAACAATTTGGTCCTCATTTTACCCAGGAAGGATGGGAGCAGGGGTGGGTTCTAACTTATCTCGCTGCCAGTTTGCTTCCACCCGCACCGGGTGGCCACGCTGTGTAAGCATGTGCACGCTTCGCACGTGTGCGCATGCGCACTGCCAAAAAATTAAAAAATCCCCCCAAAATGGCAAAAAACAGGATGGCGACTGCATGCACAGTGCCAGAAACTCGGCTTCTGTGCATGCTCAGAAGAAATGTTTTTTAAAAAAATTCAAAAAAAATAGAATTTTTTGAAACAGGTCGCTACCGTTTCGGGCAAACCGTTCCGAACCGGGGGAAAGCCACCTCTGGATGGAAGGCTGAGTCAATCTTGAGCTGGTAAGATTTGAACTGCTGAACTGCAGGTAGCAGTCAGCTGAAGTAGCCTGCAGTACTGCACTCGTCAGTACTGTGCCACCTCAGCTCTCGCCAGCTGAAGATGCTTCTTCAGGTCTGTCTGGAATAGTGGGGAAATCATTAGCCCTTAAGATTAATGAGAAACCTTCCAGGTTCAAATCATGATCATCATATGTTGTTTATCTTCTTCTTCTTCTTCTTCTTCTTCTTCTTCTTCTTCTTCTTCTTCTTCTTCTTCTTCTTCTTCTTCTTCTTCTTCTTCTTCTTCTTCTTCTTCTTCTTCTTCTCCTCCTCCTCCTCCTCCTCCTCCTCCTCCTCCTCCTCCCTCCCCTCCTCCTCCTCCTCCTCCCCCCTCCTCCCCCCCTCCTCCTCCTCCTTCTCCTCCTCCTCCTCCTCCTCCAGGAAAGTTAGCATGATGTTGGTAATGTCCCCCCCCCAGCTTTCAAAAATTTGCTTTAAAAATTTTAAAACAGTGACCTAAAAGTTCATGGATTTGGGAAAGTCCTTAGAATTACATGACTGAAGCAACATAAAAACATACAAAAAACGAAATTAATGTCAAACACATCGTACAATTGTGCTTCTCAAAGCTGCAGGATTAGACTTTGGGGTTTTTATGCCTCTGTGCTCCTTAGAAATATGAATATAGCTGTCGTGGTGATAACTTCTTGTCAGACATAATTCCTGGGTCTTTGAATAGAAGCTTGAAATAGGTATTGGTTCTCAATTTCATCTCTGCCAATGATTCCCTCATATGATTAGATATGTCATTCTTGGCTTACTGTACTTATTCAGCCTTTTCCATATGTATGTTGGGATTAGCAAATTGAGAGATTTATCCGAAAAGCATTACTTTCATATGGAGAACAGATGGAATGAAGTGAGCAGATGGTTTGTTGTGGACCATGCCAATGCAATCCTATGGCATGCAATTTCTTCTTCTGAACAAGAACAATTTGATGATGGAAAGGGTCCAAAGAAGGGAATTGTTTTGACCTGATTAGCCTATCATTGTGGCACACCAGGCTATAAATTGTTCTTGGCTGTAAACAGCAATGAATTTTACTGAAGCACCTGATACGTTTCATAGAAAAGGTGATGGGGGGTGTTCTGCCAACTGTGCCATTTCGTTTACAGCAATCAGCCAAGGTTATCACCAGAAACAGACTGATCAAGATGTATGCACCGTGGCTTGCCAATCAATATGTATGGAGACAGGATGTCTTTAGATTGCTTATGAGAGCAGTTTGTGTATACTGAAGGCTATAATAGCTGGCTGCCTATCTGTTAAATATATTTGGTAATCATAAGACTACAATATCCCGCTTCACAAATAACAGCTCAGAACAATTTTTTTTCCCGGCTTGACTTTGTGCCTCGAAATGCTATATTTCAAGGCAGAGGAGGAATAAATGACAGTTGGGAATACAGGTACAAGATAAAACAAAGATGTGAACTTTTTCAAACCAAGAAAACAAGATTAGGCTGATGCCTTAAGGAAAGAAACATGTACACACAAACAGCCTCACACACCTACAAAGAGAGTCATAGATAGAGATAGAGGATAGAGAGATGATAGAAAGAGAGGGACAGAGACATACATACATACACACACACATACATACATACAGACAGACAGACACATTCGTTGTGCTGCAGTGTTTAAAGATAATCAAAATGATCAATTGACCCAAAATATAGCACTATAGCTGCAATAACATTTGACACCTTATTTTAAACCTTACGTTTTTGGTTATATTCTGAGTGTTAGTTTTAATTCTAAATGGCATAAATTAAAGTAATTAAAGAGCCACTGCCTGCCTCATGAAGCAAGTCATTCAGTCCTCAGAACAAACTGTTCCTTGTCTCCTCTTGACTTTGAGAGTATAAAAGTTATTGACAATTTTGTTGTAGTGTTTATTATTCTCAGATTCCCTTTTCAATATGTCCCTTTTACATCGATCATCCAGAAGTTGCTGAGGTACAATTATTGGCATTCCTACCCACTGACAAGGCTGAATAGGGCTATAGGAAATTGTAATTCAACATACCATAGCCACAGAATACACATCTATTATCTAGAGGCACCAATTTCTAGCTTTATGGTCTGATTATTGAATTTTATCTCAAGGCTCATGGGCTTTAATGAAGTGGAATTTTCCTCAGACTAAAGACAGAAACTGTGTAAATACAATAATAATTCAAAGTAGGATAATTATTACTTCCTTTTTTGTTATCATATTTTGCATTTTCTTTGAAATGGCTTAACCTGGAAAATTGGTACCTCTATTGTAAAAGTCAGAATGGAACAAAAAAAAAATTCCAGTTATATATTAATGTAAAACAGCATATCAAGTGAAACACAGTGAGATATTCATTTTTGCACTTTTCTGAAGTTTGTGATGTAGTTTATAAATAAACTGTACAAAAATGTAAATATTAGGGAAACATATATATATATATAAAATTTGCTGACATAAAATATTTGTCTTTCTCTGTGCATGCAGGCATTCATGTACATCTGAACAATATCAGCAAATTACAGTTCTCCTTTCTATTTTAATCTTTTAAAAACCTAGGCAAAGAAAGAAATTGGATAAAACTAGAAGTTTAATAGGAATTTGGGTGTGAGTGTTGGGTGTGTGTCTTCACACATACACACACATCATTGTTGAATCCTGATGATTGCCTGGACTAGTCCCTGCAGTTTTTTGGCAAGATTTTCAGAAGCAGTTTGTCACTGCCTTCTTCCTAGGACTGAATGATTAGTCCAAAGTTATCCAGCTGGCTTTGTATCTAAGGTAGAAATAGAACTTACAGTCCCAGTTTCTGGTCTGCTGCCTTAAATTCTACACAAAACTGGCTCTCTTAATATAAGGTGACCAGATTTTATTTTTTGTAAAGCGGGACACCATTGACAGGGGGAGGTTTCTAGGGGAGCAAGATGGGAGGGGTCTGTCTCTCTTATCCTGCAGCTTTGTGCACCCCCCCAACACCCCCCTTCATCGCAGCCAGGGGTGGGTTCCTACCGGCGCAGGCTTACCTGTTCGTCACCGCAGAGCCGAAGAAGCTGGTGGCGTTCGCGGCACGGGGCGTCCCCCGCCCGCTTTCCCCGGCCACCGGGATGCCACCATTTGTGTTCTTTTGCCTTCTGCGCATGCGCAAAGCGTTCTGCTTGCACAGAGGGCAAAAGAACACAAATGGCGGTGTCCCGGCGGCCGGGGAAAGCGGGCGGGGGAAGCCCCGCGCCACGAACACCACCAGCTTCTTCGGCTCTGCAGTGACGAACAGGCAAGACTGCCGCTGCCCCTCTCACTGCCCTCCCTCCCCACCTGGCAGGAGGAGGCAGGCGAGGCAGGAGGGTGCAGGGCAAATTCAAATTAAAAAAGAGGGACTTTTTTGAAACGCCACGGGACGCGGGACAAATTATTAAAAAATGGGACTGTCCCGCCAAAAGCGGGACGTCTGGTCACCTTATCTTAATAGGAATATATGGGCACATATGTAAAATGGCAACCTGATACAAAAATAGATAAACTTAATTTTTAAGGGAATTTTTTAAATTAATTATCACTTATAAGCATGGTAGAACACTTATCTCAGATACATTGACTAGGACAGAAATGTGAATAATATAAACAGACTTCAGATTTAGTTTTGATTGCCCTGTCATGTGCCAATTAAGATTTTAAAAGCAGTGTCAAAAGTAATGGGTCCTTGGGGAGAAGGATTCATTTTAGGTGCAATTTCCACTACTGAGTATTTTAAGGTCAATCTTGTCATTATGACATTGTAAAAGAAAAACTATTACCATAGCAACAGTCAACAAATTGTCCTTGGAGCACTATCACTTCACCACCAAGGTCACTGAGGAATAGATTGGCTTCTCAAACTATGAGAAGACTGACCTTCAAATAAAAATTTCAAGGCCTACATAATAGCCAAACAAAAAGGAACAAATATGAAAGGTGAAAATATGACATATTTTCATATTTATATGAAATATAAGTTTCAGTAGTCCTTCTGTAGGGACTTCCCCTCTGAAAAGGAAAACATCCTAAACATCTTATACGACTGCTGTTGGATTTTTGCTCTCTCTTTTCAATATATGAAACCCGCTCAAACACTCTTGCTTTTCCTATTATTACCTAGATCACTTGTGGAATTCCAGTCCCCCAACGTTAAAACTTACTGTTTTCATTTTGTGGGAAATATTGTAGTGATAGCATTTCTATTTTGCATGAAGAAAATGCTAGGCTCAATCCTTAGCACATCTGAACACAGGGAGATTCTTGATTAAAGCCCTCAAGAATCACTGCCAACTTCTGAGATAGTTCTGAATACACTGACTGAACCCACCTTGTGGTTCCTTAAACAAAGACGTATTTGTTTCCATTAATTATTTTTTTATCCTTGAAAAATATATCATGATATTACTGCTGGATGGAATTGCTTTTAACATTATTTCAAAAGCGAAGAGATTTCCACAGAAATTCTAATGGGTGGAATATGTTGTTTTCGAATCTACTTAGATATTTGGTGTATAAACTTAGTATAAACATTATCCCTGCATGTACTGCATTTCAGGAGTCTGCAGAATCTCTGGCTATCCCTCAGGAGTTGGGCGGCTTATAAGAAGGAATAAAATAAATAAAAATAAAATAAAAAAAATCTCTGCTTCAGTTAAAACCCAAGAGGAGGCATAACAAGAACACTTTTCCCATCAGTATTTTTCAGTGGCATCATTATGGTAAATCCTATGCTTGAGAAAATGGAGAATTCCCTGCAGGATAAAACAAGATACACTATTCATTTAATTTTTCTTCTCAATTGTTTTATAGGAATTTTGGCTTTCCTGCTTTCCTAATCGTCAAGAATTAGCAAGATCCACAATGCAAGTAGGTGGTGGGAGAAGAATGGTCCTTTTCTTATCAACACTACTGTTACTTCCATTAGGCTACATATACAATTGTGCTTTGAGGTGATCTGATGAAATAATAAAATGTCACAGCATAGCATAATTCTACTCATTAGACAGACCTCCTTTATACATTTTTCTTATTAGAAATTCTTCCTTCATGATTTCACTGAATCCATTCCTAAATCCCAATAGATGTTTAGCTGCATCTCATTCACTTCTCTATGCATATTTGAGATAGTCATCTATGTATTCTTGGAGGATAATGCATTTTCTGGTATGTCTTTCCTTTTAGGACATCCAGATAAACATACTGACAGCAAGAGAAACAATGGTAAAGAACTAAAAAGCAAGAGAATTCTGATTTGGATCTCTTTTAACGATTATAAAATGGAAAGGGATAAAGTTGATTTTGCTTCTGAATCGCTTTTAATGTGATTTGTGGAAACTGCTTCATTCTTGAGTAGAAACCTGAGTAAATACTAAATTATGCAATATAAAACATATGCAGTATGTAGCTTAGGAGAAGGAACCTGTTACTACCCTACATGTACAATATATTGGGGTGATCTGCACACACACACACACACACACACACACACACACACACACACACACACACACACGTGTGTGTGTGTGTGTGTGTTCAACATGTTCAGAGTGGGATGTACACAAAATAAGATAACATAACTTTTACTGTAAATTTTTAGAGAGAAAAGCTTAGAGAAAGCTTCTCTCTAAAGTTTGCTAAAATTTCAGCAGGAAGGAAATATAAAATTGTAATGTGAAACTAAGTTATTTATAATTCAATGAAACTATAGAAGCAGAGGTTTTTCTTCTCTTCTCTCCTTCTTAAGGAGATATATTAGCCATAGTTATATCTATATAACTGCATAAACGTCCACACATAATTTTTGCAATGTTTGCAATCATTAGAGTCCCATAAGGGAAAATATTAGAGTCCTGTAAGGGAAAAGAAATGCCAGATGTATACTTTAGAAAAGTATATTGACACTTTTGAACTTTGATGTTGGAAAGGACTCCTGAGAATACCACGCACAGCCAAGAAAACAAAAAAAATCAAAGAATCCAATCCAGAGTTTTCACTGAAGGAAAAAATGACCCAGAAAAAAAATCCCCCCAAAATTAAAAAAAAAATCCCCCAAAAAGATGGCGGCGTCCATGGACCGGCACCGACAGAACCAGTTCCGTGACATCATTGTGACGTCACCAGTGGGTTGCTACCGGTTTGGGCAAACCAGTCCGAACTGGTCTGAACCCACCTCTGCATGGCTGGAACCATAATGAAAAATGGATTAAAAAACTGTCATTTTGCTAGGTTTGTTTTACCAGATACGTTTATTCTGAATAGAGACCCATGATTCACCCAGTCATGATAAAGGATACTTAGCAGCAGTTTCTCTTTGTCAGCATTGTTAATGTTTGGCCCTTGGGTATGTTACAGTAGTTTCCTATCAGATAATTATTCCCTAAATTATTCAGCCAGCTCCTGGGTATAGCATGACAATGTTTTCATACCTTAATATAATTTTCCATTTATAATCCTCTCTTTATCTCACAGGATGCAAAACTATTTTCCAAGTCTCTACAAGATAAACATTTACAGCTAAAAACAAGTTTTCCCTTTTGGCAGCTGCTGGAATCTACCTGCCTACGGAATATGGAGTACAGCAAACATTCTTTGACTTTATGTTATAAGGACCCAGGCAGCTGACAGCAGTACAAATTTACTTTCTAGTATATGTGCAACTTCCTGAAAAAGAAGTTTGCTCAGTCACAGGTCTCTTATGTATAAATTCAGTCCTGGGTATCTAAAAGTAAGGTGGATAAAACTATAATGTAATAACTGGAATGGCACTGCCAGGCAGTGTTAAAAATACTTGGCTAGATGTATGAGTGGTCTACTCAGTAGCTGTTCTTATTCAAAACTCTATGAAATGTATATGCTCAGAGATTATAGAGGAGATCCCAAGAATTGATTCAAATTATACAAAATGTCTCTAAATCAGAGTCTAGTCTTGATCTAGTCCAGAATTATATTTCTCATACTAATCACTCAAATGCTTCTGGGGACGTTCACTGTTTATGTTTGGGTAGTTTGCTTCCACACTGGGGACACCAACTAACGTTTAGTGTCATATTGTCTTACATATGAGATCTGTGGAAGGGATAGGCAGTGTCAGTTTATTAAAATGTTCTGCAATAGTTGAACAGCATATTTAGTTTTATTTTTAGCATGCATTCCTGCTGGAGCAGCCCAATGCTAAATGAAAATGTAATCAAACATCCTGTTTCTCATATTGTATGACTAGTCAGAATTATGAATATAAATGTTTTGTTGTCAAACTACTGCTCAGGTGTAAAAGGGTAGAAAGATGTGAAACATTCACCTCTGTAAGTGACAGACAACGATTAAGTCACAAATTGGCTAACTATTCATAAATATAGTTAGCCTATATTTGCATTTTTCTATTCATTTGCTTCCTCTCTTAGTTGGCACTAACAACTTGATATTGCATTTTCCATGGTTAGATAGATTAGATAAACTGAGATCTGGATCTAAGATTCTGATCTAGACTAGCTTCAATTCTTATTTTTAAATCTCATGATTTATCAATGCAATAGAGAATGAACGAAGCCTTGATGAGATAGGCTAGTTGAGTGTCTTATGACTTCATCCTAAATAATCCTCACCATAGAAGTATGCTTTCCATTGGCAGTGAGATGAATACCTTCCCATGTATATTTTCCTCCATCTGAGTGTGGTCCTCCAATTCCATGCTGCATTTCACAGAGTCTTCGAAAACAATACAGATATGCCAACAAGATGGATGTATGGCAACACAAGGGCATTTCTCTTATGAGCTCCCATTTCCTTTCACTGCAAATGCCATTCCTGACATTAAAAAAGGGCAATGCAAAGTAAGTAGTGGAGCAGAGACTTTAACTTTTGCCATCTGAAAAGGTCACCTATCTTCTCATTCTTCCCATTTGTGTGTTTTCTTCTTATTCCACAGAGCAATGAACACACACTTATTTGCTCTCAGAAACATGTAAGCACTTCCCTGCCTTTTTGAAGTTAAAAAAGCTACCCCAGCAACATGATGGTTATCTGAAAACTGAACTCAGCTACCCATTGCAGAAACTGGGGATAATTCAACCTAATATCATCTGTTTGTGAAGACTGTGATGGAGAGAGCATCAGGTAGAGAAGACAAAGGAAATGAAAATAATGACTAAGTAAGAAACATAGTCTTCCAAGAGATGATGCTCCAGCGCTTCCTTTGTTCCATTTTAATTCTTAACACTCCATCATTCCTTTATTCTCAATCCTTCTTCAGAGCTTTGGAGTAAAGAGAACTCCTGCAGTGTTTCACAAATAATCACTAATTTTTCCTCTTGCAGTCTCCTGCTGCTCTGAAATCATTCAAGTCAGTAACTTAGTGCCCTACATTAATCCCACCCCCCTCTCTCTGTGAATTGCCATGATGAAGAACAGAAGAAGCATTTCTTTCATAACTCTAGATATGAATTGATGCAGATGCATTGACTTTCCACAAGTGCCTTGATACGTTTCAATAAAGGAGCATGTCTTCCAGCCTCTACTCATTCAATGGAAAATTAGTCTTGTTGTTGGCATTTTCCATTCTGAAGCTTGAAGGATTCAGCCTAAATAGTTATGTAGGAGCATGAATGTTTGATGTAAAGCAGGGCTCGTCAACCTTAAACACTCAGAGAGCCATTTGGACCTGTTTCCCACAGAAAAGAAAACACTGGGAGCCACAAAACTCTTTCCGTGCCTGACTATTTCCTGAGCGGCCACAAAACTAGCATATATATAGTTGAATTAAAGATTCTGTTTTCTTCTGAAACTTTACTTTTCTTGGATTTATCCATGGTTGGCCTACCGGGGGTTGAAAAGCTTAATAAATTGCGCGTCAGTGGGTGCCGCACATTGGCAGTTGTGACGCATATTTTGAGTGACAGGGAGTCGCATCAGAGGGATGAAAGAGCCACATGCGGCTCCAGAGTTGCTGACCCCCGGTCTAAAGAATCTTACTCAGGCATAGAAAAAGAAAAATATGCAGCATTAGCATCTGAAATTACAGACTATGATAAAGCCTTAAGATTTGTCAGGCTTTTCATGAATATTTGTAGCCTGGTCCTCATTGCTCTTCCTAAAATTATTCTATATTTTTGCTGAATTCTTCTTAAAATATGACAAAAAGAACTGGACTACCTAAGTTCTTGAGATAAAATCTGGGCATTGCACAATAAAATAGAAGTACTATTTTCATGGTTTAGAATCTATGCTTCTTTTGATGCAACTTAAAACTCAATTTGCTTTTTTCACACCTATTCATGCTGCAACTTATATTCAATTTTGTAACGAATTTCCATTACAAATTTGACAAGTACCATTGCCAACAGAGTCTTTCCTGTCCTAGTCTGGTGCATAAGATTGTTTGTTTGTTTCCAAAGTGAAGATTTCTGCACATTTCTCCTTTTAGCTATCCCACCAATTTGTGTCATCTGCAAACCCTTAAAAATATTCTTTCCACCTTTTCATCCAAATTATTAATGAAAATTCTGAGGAGTAAAGGATCAAGAGTTGATTCTTGTAGTACCCACTTAATACCTCTGTCCAATTTGATGAGGAATCATTGAAGACTACTTTTTGAGTATTATTTTAAAGAAGAAGCTATAAGATTAGACTGGCAAAGATTACTTTGAGAAATCCATGTTGGATTCTGATAATTACTACAAGGTCTTCACTGTCATGCTGATTGATATCCATTAACTTAGAATCATTTTCCATCTTTTTATGTAAAAATAATAATGCCTTCAATCTTCTGGTATGTCACCAGTTCTCCTGGAATTTTAAATTCATAATGCTTTGGCCCGAACATCATTGGTTGTTTCCGCATTCTAGAATACAATTCATATGATTCTGGAAATTTAAAGTCATTTAAAGTAAATTTAATTTAATTTAATTTAATTAAAAGTTCTTATAGGCCGCCCAATCCCGTAGGACTCAGGGCGGCATACAACAGGGATAAGAACAATACAAATAATACAAAGTTTTAAAACATTACATAGTTTTAAAAACCATTCATCATGGGGAAATCCGATCTTCTTCACCCCACCTGCTGGAAGAGCCATGTTTTTACGGCTTTGGGAAGGCCAGTAGAGTGGGGATAATCCAGATCTCTGGTGGGAGTTGGTTCCAGAAAGATGGGGCTCCCACAGAGAAGGCTCTGCCCTGTGGTCCCACCAACCGACATTGTTTGGCTGATGGGACCTGGAGGAGACCAACTCTGTGGGACCTAACTGGTCGTAGGGAGGTATATGGTAGGATGTGGTCCTGGAGGTAACCTGGCCCTGAGCCATGTAGGGCTTTAAAGGTCAAAACCAACACCTTAAATTGCATCCGGAAACTAATGGGCAACCAATGCAGCTGGCGGCGAATAGGTGTTACGTGGGTGTATCTCGGAACACCCACCACAGCTCGCGTAAAGAGGTATTTCATTATCATTCTGCCCCTTCTTCTTGTTCTTCACATTTTCATGTTAGAATATATGCCATTTTGTTGATGAGTTAAAATGAGTTAAAATAGAAAATCAATGGCTCTGCCTCTTATTTATTATTTCTTTGCCATCCTTATTAAGCAACTTGTTTATGATCCCTTCCTTCCCTCCCTTCCCTTTTCTCATTCTTAGCATTATAGTTTAATTATGGGGTTTCAGTTTCCTGACACTGTCTCTACAATTCCAGGGATTCCTATGCTCTTATTTGATGATATATCTCTTTTTCCATTTTCTTTTTTGCTTTCAGATATTTATTAAACTTCTTGCTTAGTTACATTTGCATCCTTTTCTGCCTTTTATTTTTTATTTATTAAATCTCTAAATAAAGATAGCTGATTGTCTCATGAACCAAACTTAATTCCATCACAAATAAGACTAGAGACTACGGTCATATTCCAGAATTAATAAGATGGAATTAAAAATAAAATAAAATACTTCCTCTTACCCTTTCATGTTTGTATCAACTGTCACTAAAAGTTCTGGAAAATATGTAAAGATAGCAAATCTATCTAGGGCAGTGGTGGCGAACCTTTTTCGGCTCGCGTGCCGAAAAAGGGAGGGAGCGCTTGCGCGCGCTCGCGTGCCCACACCCACTCCCTCCCCCCCACGCATGCGCACAACACCCCCAATGCTGCCCCCTGCGCATGCGCGCACCCCCCCACCCCCGCACAGGCCCACTTACCGGAGCCTGGAACGACGAAACGGAGCCTGGAACGACGAAACCGGCAAACCGGAAGTGTGAAAAAACGCACTTCCAGTTTGCCGGTATGCTGTTTTTTGCACTCCGGAGAGTTCAGGGAAGCTCCCTGAAGCTCCGGAATGCAAAAAACTACAAAACGGACAAACCGGAAGTGCGGAAAAGTGCAAGGTCATTATCACCATTATCCCCATATCCCCCAAGGTCATTATCTCTCAGCCCAGAGCTGTTGTGGGGAACAAAATGGAGGCTCACATCTAAAACATCTTATTTCAAATGTATCTGTACTCTTAGTTGGTTTATAACTTTCTAAAAGTTTTAATCGTCCTTTTAAGTTTAACTCACTGGGTGCAATAAAACTTTGTTGATCCAAGATTCCTAACAGCTGAAAAGCAGTTAACAAGCAATTTCATAAAGTAATTAGAAAACGAAGTGTGAAAAATCACATACAGAAAACAAGAGAATGAATAAATAGCAGCTGTATTGTGTTTCACAGTGCTAATAAATAAAATAAAATTGGATGGGATGGTTTGTTTTTCATGATTTAAGAAAAAAAGTCCAATTGCACTATATATAAGAAATAACTACATCTCTACAGAAATAGAGCACAACAATAATGAAAATTATCTCGAATGCAATTGGGTCAATATTAAAAGGGGGGAATGACATTGCCATAGGTCTATACTATAGGCCACCCAACCAAACAGAGAAAGTAGATGAACTTTCTGCTAGTCACCTAAGTAAGGTATGTAGGAAGCACATCACAATAGTAATGGGGGATTTTAACTACCCTGATATTAACTGGGAGACAAACTCTGCACCAAGTGGAAGATCCAACAGGTTCCTAACAAACCTAGCAGACAACTTTGTTACCCAAAAAGTAGAGAGGGAACAAGGGGATCAGCCATATTGGATTTAATTCTCACTAACAGAGATGAAATGATAGAAGGTGTTGAAGCTACAGGAACCTTGGAGGTGAGTGATCATGCAATATTGGAATTCAACATTATGCAAACAAAAGTAGTAGAACAAACTAGAGTCTTGGATTTTAAGAGAGCTAATTTCAATAAACTTTCAATAAACTTAGAGAGAGCTTGGGAAGGATTCCATGGACAAGAATCATCAAGGGGAAAACAATTCAAGAAGCTTGGGAAATTTTGAAAAGTGAGATTATAAAAGCCCAGTCTAGCACAATACCAATGAAGAAGAAAAATAATAGGTTTCAAAAGAAACCAGCATGGCTGCATAAAGAACTCGCTGACAAATTGAAAGACAAAAAGGACAAGTATAAAAAGTGGAGAGATTACACCCCAAGGTTCTGAAGGAATTAGCAGACGAAATCTCAGAACCACTGAACTATATCTTTCAAAAATCCTGGAGCACCGGGGAACTGCCAGAGGCCTGGAAAATAGCTGATGTAGTTCCCATCTTCAAAAAAGGAAAAAAAATAGATCCAGGAAACTACCGACCCATCAGCCTGACCTCAATATCAGGGAAGATTCTGGAAAAGATAATCAAGCAATGAATCAATGAACACCTAGAAGCAAACAAAGTAATAACCAAAAGCCAACATGGGTTTGTCAAAAACAGATCATGCCAGACTAAACCAGCTGCTGTGGCCTAGAGGTAGAGCTCTTGCCTTATAATCAGGAGGTTGTGAGTTCAATCCTAGGTAGAGGCAGATGTAGGGTCTCCTGCTTGGGCAGGGGGTTGGACTAGATGACCTGTAAGGTCCCTTCCAACTCTGTTAATCTGTAATCTGTAATCTTATTGCATTCTTTGACAAAGTGACAAAATTAATGGACCAGAGGAATGCCCTCGATATAATTTATTTGGACTTCAGTAAGGCATTTGATAAAGTAGACCATAACCTACTACTAGAAAAAGTAGAAAAATGTGGGTTAGACAGCAACACCACCAGATGGATTCAAAACTGGCTGACCAACCGCACTCAACATGTAATGCTCAATGGAACTGCATCTACATGGAGGGAAGTATGCAGTGAAGTACCCAAAGGCTCTGTTTTAGGCCCAGTACTCTTCAACATCTTCATCAATGACTTGGATGATGGGATAGATGGGGAACTCATCAAATTTGCAGATGACACCAAACTGGCAGGAATAGCCAACTCTCCAGAAGATAGGCTCAAGATATAGAAGGATCTTGACAGACTTGAACATTGGGTGCTATCTAACAAAATGAAATTCAATGGTGAAAAAAGTAAGGTTCTACATTTAGGCAAGAAAAACCAAATGCACAGGTACAGTATATGTGGTACCTTGCTCAACAGTAGTAACTGTGAGAAGGATCTAGGAGTCCTAGTGGACAACCATTTAAATATGAGCCAGCAGTGTGCTCTAATGAAGCCTAAATGGTTACATATGATGTCGGTATGTTTATCATGATTAGGCTATTTAGTGCACAAGAATTGCTTACTAAGCTTTATAGTTATCTTTTTGCATTTTGTATCTGTTGGCATTATTTCTTAATCTTGCATTCTTTTAAATGTCAAACATTTTTGAGATCCAGACCTATCCTTCTGTCATGGTTAAAGTTAAGAAAATAAAAGAAATCTCTCTTGGATTTATGAAAGTTGCCATAGTTTCTTGCCGGCTCTCTGACTATCTATGAATCCATGCATATACCTAAATAAAGCAAATTTGACTGAAACAGCTGGTAATAATCATAAGTAAGTCTCAAAGGATAGCTTTGAGGAAAAGTTATCAAAGAAGCCTCAAAGGAAAGGAGGGGCTCCAAGTGCACATTTGAGACTGAGTTTTCAATATCATCGTAGAAGACTTCAGGAAGGAAAAAACTGATGAACTTAGAAACTGAAGCAACTTTTGGAAGCTAAAATGTCCAACAAAGAAAGCTTTACTAGCTATTGAAGATGAAATGTTGGTTTCTATACAAGGAAAGGGTAATTAGCGATCTTAACATTGATTGGGCAATATTTGTACATTTTAAAACTAGAAATACTAAGCATCTAAGAAAGAGTGCTAAGAAGAATTGGATTGATATAGGATATTACCATCACTCACTATGGAGTACTCTTAGTGGGGGGTGAAGATCTAATATTTTATTTATTTATTGAATTTATATGCTACTTATATCACAATGTGAAACAACACTGACATAGTTTTCAAAATTCTGAAACTAGAAACAATGTGTAAGATTGGAGGAAAGGGATATGGCTTAGATCCGTGATGGCGAACCTATGGCATGCGTGCCACAGATGGCACGCAGAGCCATAGCGGAGGGCATGCGAGTGTTGTCCACCGGCAAACCGGACGTGCGGAAAAACGCACTTCCAGTTTGCCAGTGGGCTGTTTTTTGCACTCCGGAGGGTTCAGGGAAGCTTCCTGAAGCCCCGGAATGCAAAAAATGGCAAAACGGGCAAACTGGAAGTGCGTTTTTCCACACTTCCGGTTTGCCCATTGTGCGCATGCGTGGGAGGGGGGCAATGGGCGTGGGCACGCGAACCAGAAAAGGGTCGCCATCACTGACTTAGATCATAATATGGATAGATTTACATGTTTACATTTTGTTCAGAAAAACGTTCTCATTTGCATATTCAAAACATTGCTCTTCTGGAGGGGGTGTAGACTGTTGCTTTGGTGTGCAGAGAAGTAAATTGGGCTTGAAAGCTTGAGGCTGAAGAAATGAAACTGCTTTTGGTATATTCTATGAGTAGGTTGGCTAAAGTTGGGGGAAAAGGAGGGTTTTAATCTGGAATTCTGGTTTACCCTGCCACTCGAAATAAAAATTTTCAAGCCTTGAACAGATCTTGGTAGAAGCCCGCCCGTTGGATTATTTAGTTTTTGTACTTTCTTGCTAGAAAACTTCTTGATCTTGAGGTGGAGAACATTTCTGAATTAGTCCTTAAAAACTGAGATAAGAATAAGCATAAATTATGGATTTTTAAAAGGTATATTTTGGGGTCATTGAAAAATAAAAGGAATCTTCAAATTATTGATCCATCTAATCCAGTATAGTTTGCTGGTCAATAGTTTTTCAGGTCAAAAGAAAGAAAAGAATATGCTTTACCTCTGCGCTGTGATCCCTCATCTCAACAATTCAGAGCACAGAAGGAGACAAGATACACAAAAAGAAGCCACTTGGATACTGTTGCATTTCTCTATCTTCCATTGTGAAACATGACAGTAAAGCCAAAAGCCTTCAGAGAGGTAAGCAAATTTAAGTAGCCATTTCTTATTTTCTGCCATGTAGAAAATATTCAATATGTAGTCATTTGTTCAGCTTTCATATCAAGCTCAGGAGCAAATTGCCTCACTCGGTAGTTATATTTGGAGGCTGGACATATTTGATATGGTTAGCCTGCTTATCACTAAATCTGTCCTACTCAAAAATCAACTTTCAGCAACACTAAAAAAATAGCTAAGTGTTGTTATTAGCTACATAATTGAACAATAGCATTTAACAGCTATTTTATTTTCTTATGCAAAGTTCCAACTGTGAGGTGAAATTACTAGGAGAATCCATTGATCTCAGTGAAAATAATCAAGGTTCAACACCTCTCTAATAAAATCAATTGTACATTAAATTGTGCTACCTGTTGCAGAAATCTAGGTCTGTAGAAGTGTTTTATTTAGTTAATATATTTAACATTTACAAGGTTAAACTCATTGTCCTGTTCAAATGACCTTAAATTTGCTCAGCAAGCAAAAAAGAAACGAAATATCAGGTGACTTCTTTGGTCTTCTTTCTTAATCCATTTAATACCTTTCTGAGTAGATTCCTACTTTCAGAGATCCATATGGGAGAGGAATTTTATAATTACTGCCCCCAGGTTTTGAAATGTGTTTAGCCCCCCAGTTCCCCCTTGGGAACTGTGTTTAGCCCCCTAGTCCAGTGGTGGGTTGCTCCCAGTTCGGCCCAATTCTGCGAACTGGTAGCGCCGGTGGCAGGAGGCTCTGCCCACCCGCCTGGGACACGAGCGTGCGCACGAACCGGTAGCAAAGGGTTTTAGAACCCACTGCCCCAGTCCCTTGGTATTTAGAAAGTCAGTAAATTTTGAAATGCTACAATTATTTTAAAGCTTGTTTATATTCTATTTTGCTCTTTCAAATTCTCTTAAATGCCTTGAGTATTCACCAGAACAGAAAGCGGTGGTATTAAGTAAATATTAAGAGAAAACTCCAACAGAGTCGCTGTTACTTCACTGTTTTTTTTAAAATTTCTTTGTTGTTTGACTTCATTTCTAAGTGGCTTAATTATCTCAGTTCTCAGCAGAAATCAGTGGCAAATACAATTACACAAAACCTTTATGAAACTATAAAAACAATACATAAACAAATAAATACAACAATAATTCTAAGAATAGGTAAAAGCAAAGAAAAGCTACTCTGAAAAGCTGAGAAATGAGTTCTCAGCTAATGAACCTGCAACTGTGTGGAGAAGCTTGAAGAACATATTGGCCACAGCAGATCTCCCTCCCTTACTGAAAAGAACCATCAACTGGCAGGCAATCTGAATGTCTTCTACTGCAGTTTTGAGAGAAAAATCACTATTATCTACTGCTATCTACCCCATCTCAATACACCAACAATATACAATTATCCTATACCAGTGATGGCGAACCTTTTTTTGCTCGGGTGCCATGCGACGTGATAGCATGCATGTGCGTGCCCACACCCATAATGCAATGCCGTCCTCCCCGCACATGCACACAGACCTCACTGAAGCCTCCAGACTTCCGGTAGGCCCATTGTGCTGTTTTTCAACCTCCCCAGGCTTCAGGAAAGCCTCTGGAGTCTGTGGATGGCGACAAATGGGCCCAATGGGCCTACCCCGTTTTTTGCCATCCACAGGCTCTGGAGGATTTCCTGAAGCCTGGGGAGGGTGAAAATTACTTCCCCCTGCCCTCTGGAAGGCCAAAAATCAGCTGGCCAGCACGCACATGCCCCCTGGAGCTGACATAAGGCAACACCTCGCGTGCCCTCTGATATGGCCCTGCGTGCCACAGGTGGCACGCGTGCCATAGGTTCGCCATCACAGTCCTATACCTATCTCAATCCCTCCAGCCCGCCCACCTCTGGTAATCCTAGATGTTTCTGAAATTTGCAGATGGTACAATGGTCATTGGCCTCATTCGAGTTGGTGATGAGTCTGCATACAGATGGGAGGATGAACAACTGGCCCTGTGATGCAGCTGTAACAATCTGGAGCTAAATACACTTAAAACTGTAAAGATGAGAGTGGATTTTAGGAGGAGCCCTTCCAGTTTACCATTTCTTACCATATTTGACATAACAGGAGCAGCAGTAGAGTCCTTCACATTTTTGGGTTCTATAATCTCTCAGGATTTGAAATGGACACTTAACATTAGAACCATCATTCAAAAGGCTCAACAAAGAATGGTCTTCCTGCATCAACTCAGGAACTTGCATCAACTCAGACTGCCCCAGGAACTATTGATACATTTTTCAGAGGAATTATTGAGTCTGTCATATGTACTTCTATAACTGCCTGGCTTGGTACAGCAACCAAACAGAACAGGTACATACTCCAGTGGATAGTTAAGACTGCAGAAAGAATAACTGCAACCAGCCTGCCTTACATAGAAGACCTGAATATTGAACGGGTCAGAAGGAGGGCTGAGAAGATAATTGCAGTCCTCTCCTGGACACAATCTATTTCAACTTCTACCCTCAGGACGGCACTACAGAGCATTGCAGACCAAAACAATTAGACACAGGGACAGCTTTTTCCCTTGGGCCATCACTATTCTCACAGTGCTGTCTAATGTCTATGTCTATTTACCCATGTAGTATGGCTGTAGTATTATCATTGTCCTTATTATCTTCTTTCCTACCCCCTCTTTTTAGTATTATTAATATTAATATTATTATCATTATTCTGTTGCTTTGCATGTATACAGAGAGCTTCTGCACTGGAGACAAATTGCTTATGTGTCTTATCACACTTGGCCAAACAAAATAGTCTATCCTATCCTATCCTATCCTATCCTATCCTATCCTATCCTATCCTATCCTATCCTATCCTATCCTATCCTATCCTATCCTCTCCTCTCCTCTCCTCTCCTCTCCTCTCCTCTCCTCTCCTCTCCTATCCTATCCTATCCTATCCTATCCTATCCTGATGAAACTAGCATTTCTATATCTGGTTAATTATGGTTTTAGGAAAAAGTTCTTAGTTTTGTATGACAAGACAATAATGTAGGAATAAAAGCCCACTGCTATTAAAAGGGAGGGAGGGAGGAAGGATGGATGGAAGGAAGGAAGGAAGAAGGAAGAGGAAGGAAGGAAGGAAGGAAGAAGGAAGGAAGGAAGGAAGGAAGGAAGAAGGAAGGAAGGAAGGAAGGAAGAAGGAAGGAAGGAAGGAAAGAAGGAGGAAGAAGGAAGAAGGAAGAAGGAAGAAGGAAGAAGGAAGAAGGAAGAAGGAAGGAAGGAAGAAGGAAGGAAGGAGAGAAGAAGGAAGGGAGGAAGGAGGAAGGAAGAAGGAAGGAAGGAAGGAAGGAAGGAAGGAACATGCTTCCTAAGCCTGTGAACAATCCAGTAATGAAACTAACTACCAAAAGAAACTGTTTACATTCTTTCATTGAACATTCTCAGGAAAAGGTTGTTTAGCTATCTGTTGCAGGTGCTTTTACACTGATTATTGCACTGAGCATTCAATTGGATTCATCATAAATGGGCTGTTTTAAATGAGTAATTCTGCTTAAAAAAAGCCACTATATGTATGTCAGTTTGAATAAAAGCAGAAAGGTACTATATTGGCATACAATTTTTTATTCCAAAAATAGAGAGGACAAAGAGTGGTCCTCCTATTTGATGTTCTCTTGTACCTAGAGTGCATATCCTCATCTCAAACATTTCATTTGAAAAACACCATACCGCCCCCAGATGATGTCCCCCAGATGATTTTTGGGGACGAAAAGCATTGTAGTGGCCAGCTACTGAGAGCTTTGAATGTGTTTGTTTCATCTTGCCACCATAGGAAGAATGGTTGGGAAAGTGATACCAACAGCATCATCATTCCTATTTTTTAAAATTATGCTTCTACATATAATGCAAAGTAAATCATTTACACAAATCAAGGATCAAGCCCCAAAGAACTCTGTAAGACTTACTTCCAATTGAAAAAAAACATTATGTTATTCATGTAAGATCTTCTATTTTGGCATTCATTGCTTTTTCAGATGGTAATTTCCACATTAATGCTAGAACAAAAGGTTGTTGATTGTGATTGAACACATTTTTTTTGAGCTAAGAAAGTTCTTTTCAAATTAAAATGTTGTGGGATTTTTTAAAAAGTATTTTGCTGAGTAATACACATCAGTTGTGGCAATGACAACATAAGAGCTTCCCTTTTAGTCCTACTAAATTCCCATTAGCAATCATTTTAGAGATGAAGAGAATAAATCAAGTTTACTCCTGAATGTTAAAACAAGTCTTGAAACAGTCTAGCTAAGTTTGGTTTAAGAACAAATGCTTTAAACTTACACTTATTCTTTGAAGGAGTTGGGTGGTTCAGAAATGTGAAATAAAAATAAATAAATACTATCTAAAGTCCAGCCACCAACATCCTGCCTTTCCATACTTGGTGTAAAAATTACGCAAAAAGTAAGTCCAGTTATGTCTATTAAATGAAACTATGTAACATAAAAAAATAAACTTTCTAAAAAAATATAAAAACACATACTTTCATTTCAAAAAAACAAATCTATCTCAGGCTTTGATAGAGAGCTGGATGGAGATCTCCCTCCCCTCTGGCTCTGTATGTGTGTATGCAGGCAACTGCTTATAAGGCTTTTATTCTCAAAGTCAAAGAAGGTAGATGCTGTTATTTGCCTTGAAACGAAGCTACCTGCCTGCACCTCTAAAATCATAGTTACTTTAACTATTGTAAGAATTCCTATACATTGCAAGTTTTTCCTGCTGTGGGCCAGAAAATAGGAATGTAACTGTACGGTACCTATGCTGTGCCTCTCTCTTTGTTACCTCCCACCCTCTTCCCAGGCTCAAATAATTAGACCAACCTAAGAAAACAGCAATATTTTATTTTTAATGAGCTGGGCAGACCCAATTATCCCAGTAGGTAATTCATAAGTAGAATTTCAAACTGTAGCTAAAACTTTGATGGATACAGAATCAGAGCTGTAATGGGAGATTTCTGACAAATGGACTGATGTGTTTTGCCAAGAAAACCATATTTACAGGTAAAAGAACTGTATCGCTGATCTCACAGATGAATGATGGCATATTGTTATCACTGTTGAAATGGTATACCAATATATCAATATGGGATGCAAAATAAAGAGGAAATTATTTAGGACAGATGACAACCACATGTTGTAAGATAAAATAACTAATGATGTAAGATAAAAATTACAAGACTCCATTTAAAATTGGCTAAGCATTTTGAAAGTTTTTGGGGAACATCTGGAAAATAATCAGATTTTTCTGGCTCATAAGGCTGGAAAAAATTTGCTTTTATGATTGCTGTGTAACTAGCAACACAGGCTTTCAAGGAGAAATGCAGGGAACAATCTTTAAGAGCTTGATGCTCCTTAGTTGCACAATAGATTTTCTTGAACATCTTTGGTAAATATTCAACACCAGAAGTATACACCATTTTATAGTTACCCAATTCTATTTAGATCAGTGTATTATTCTGGGAGGCAATATAACATACATTACAATGTTTATTTTCTCCAGAAATCCCTTACGCCAGTGCCCCTCCTTCCGTCCAAAAGGTCTAGACAAAAAGGATGCTGATTGGTAGAGGCAAGTGAGGAAATTAGCAGACCAGTCTCTTGCAGCGATAGACTGAATGACTGATTATTAGGTTGAAATCAGCTAGGATGTAGTGAAGTAAATCGTTTGAGAGATCATTAAAATTCAACCATGTCTTTTAACTTCTAAGGGATACCGATAATGAAGTCCATGCTATTTTCATTTGTTTGATTATTTGTGAGAATCTATGAAGTTGTACATGAAAAGCAAAGTGACTGCTCTATAGGCTATGGAATAATGGATGCTACTTACCTGTGTGAGTTTTAAGGCTTTCACTGCAGGTTGGGATTCTTTGGGAAAAGTGGAAGTGATGTACTTTGGCAAGAGCCTGTATTGCTTTATGTTGACTTTTCACCTTCATCCACAAGGATAATACCTATTGTCATTGTAATCAGAGCTTTTTTTGCTCATAATCAGTTTCATTATGTCTTTTCCTTAATTCCTCAATTCTCTAATTTTTTTTATCATTCCTGGACCCCAGAATAAGTTCCTTATATGGAATTTATATAAGATTATTTTGATACTTATGTATATTTTTTTCATTACCATATTCAGTTGTTCAAAAATCTCTTGCCTTTGACATCTTTCATATCTTTTACTTCTCGCAGCAAGCAAGAAAAATATGCTGGTTCTCTTTCACTTCTTTTAAAAACTTTTGCCATGATACTTTTTTTTCCTTGTCCCAGAATAAGAACAAGTTTGTCTTGAATTAAAGCATATCCTTCCCTATTTATCTCTTCTTCTTGGCACTATTTTCTCTATTCTTATCTGTGGTAAGTTTTTGCCTTCAGAAGGCCAAGAGGAGAAACATGAATTGTATATAGCTAATATGAGGCAGAATAATTTTTATTCAATTCAAAGTAAAAAGAAAATATTTCAGAAAACTTTTATGTATGCAGTATGCTCACATTGATTGATTTTCAAGCTGTAGAAGGGGTGAGGGTGAATTCTTGTCTCTCATTGTACATATTTCCCTAGTTTCCATGCTTCGGTCAAATCCCAATGGAAAATATAAGGCGAGAACACCTTCCATTATGCCTGCTCACCCCTTAGGAAGAACTATTGATTCGGCTCTTGAGAAACTGTTGATGATTTCTCCTTCTCCAGTACTTTTGTCTGAAATTGACAATAGTGAAAAGCCATTTGTGCCTGGTTCTACTTAAAGCACAATATATACAGATAACTCTGTGTTCTCAGAGAAATCATTATTTCTGCATCAGAATGTAATATGACTGTAGCGAGTTGTTTTGTTTTTCCCCCATCTGTGATCCGTTTAGATGATTCTGTGACCATTGTGGAGTCCTTGGTACTTTCAGGCAGGGCTGGGTTCCTCCTGGTTTGGACCGGATCACCCGAATCATTAGCGATCCGCTGATGATGTCACATTACTGGATCGGCCAGTGCCGGTCCATGCATGCCGCCATCTTTTTTTCCATTTAGCTGCTCAAAAAAGGGCCCTTGCACCTGCCCCCGGGTTAATACTGACCTCCGTTTCTTCGGCCGTAGCACAGCTGATCAGCTCCTCAGCTGTGTTTCAGGCTGATTCCAGCTCCTGAGCATGTGCGGAAGCCTAATTGCATGAGGGGATGAGCGCGCGCGCAAGCGTAGCAAGCACGCATGTGCAAAATGTGCTATGCGAACCGGTGGGGAAGGTAAGTGGAACCCACCCCTGCTTTCAGGTGTTTGCTTGCTGGCAGACATTTCTTTACCAGTCTAGGTAACATCTGGCACTGAAGATGTTAACTAGACTGGTAATGAAATGCCTGCAAGTATGGTTTGAAGATGTTACCTGGTAGCAATTCAGCCCTGAAGTACATATATTCTCATCTATTGATCTGTGATCATTTTGTAACAACATATTCAAGGGGGGTTGAGTACGCTTCTATAACATTTAACAGACAGATTAGAAGACAGAATCACGTCTCAGTTACTTTGGCTGTGTCATGTGGGGGAATTCACTGGAAAAAGCAATTATGTTTGGAAGAGTTAAGGGTAAAAAGAAACCAGGCTGTTAGAGAACATGGTGGCTGGACACTATCAAAGCTGACACCAGACAGTGCATAGAAAAACTTAAAGAAATAGTGCAAGATCAGAAGATGTGGAGAGAACTGACCCATAGAGTCAGGCACGACTGAACAGATATCATCATCATCATCATCATCATCATCATCATCATCATCATCATCATCATCATCACCACCACCACCACTACCACCACCACCACCACCACCACCACCACCATCATCATCCAGATTATTTCAACACAATGGCATGAATATATGAGATTATCTAATACATCAGACCAATGCTCAATCTAACATGCATATCTGTATTCTGACTGACATTAAATCTTTACAATGCCTGGCAAATTTTTTTTCATAATTACTATTACTGGATCAATGCTGAAGATTAGAAAAAAATGCACCAGACTTTACGTACAAGTATGAAATTAGGTGTGGCTACTTCAACTTGTTAAAGGTAAGGTTAATGTTAAGGCAGGTATGTTTTTTTCTAGGCTTGTAAGGAATCTGTAATAAGAGAGGCTGCTTTAATGAATAATGCAGAAGTGTACAGAAGCTCATATAAGGCCTGGAGAACTTCTGAATCAATTGTGAAAGTATACAGAGTCCTACCAGAGAGGGTTTTTTTAAAATATGTGTTTTGTAAGTGACTGCATTTGCTATAGGAGACATTTAGCGACTAGTTCAACTTTTCTCTGCCCACAACATGCTCTTAAAATTTGAAATGTATTTATGGTTTTATTTATTTGATCTGGCTTGACTTACAGTATAATTCAATTCTCAATGACATGAAGCTATGATATATTCACAATCTGATTTCTAGTAGTTATATTGGCATCAGAAGGAGAATTGGTTCATGCATGTGTTGTTTGGAAATTGTATGTTTTAAGCAAAAAATTGGAGTATATATATACCAATGACTGCACCTCAAACGATCCATCTGTTAAACTACTGAAGTTTGCAGATGATACAACTGTGATTGGTCTCATTCGAGACAACGATAAAACCGCATACAGATGGGAAGTTGAACAACTAGCCTCATGGTGCGACCGGGACGATCTGGAACTGGACACACTCAAAACGATAGAAATGGTGGTAGACTTTAGGAGAACCCCTCCATTCTACCACCTCTTACAATACTAGACAACACAGTATCAACAGTAGAGACCTTCAAATTTCTAGGTTCTATCATATCTCAAGACCTAAAATGGTCACCTAACATCAAAAAAGTCATCAAAAAAGTACAACAAAAGAATGTTCTTTCTGTGCCAACTCAGGAAGCTCAAACTGCCCAAGGAGCTGCTGATACAGTTCTACAGAGGAATTATTGAGTCTGTCATCTGCACCTCTATAACTGTCTGGTTCAGCAACCCAACAAGACAGACACAGACTTCAGAGGATAATCAGAAGTGCAGAAAAAATAATTACTGCCAATCTGCCTTCCATTGAGGACCTGTATACTGCACGAATCAAAAAGAGGGCCGTGAAAATATTTACTGACCGCTCGCATCCTGGACATAAATTGTTTCAACTCCTACCCTCAAAACGACGCTATAAAGCACTGCACACCAAGACAACTAGACACAAGAACAGTTTTTCCCTGAACGCCATCACTCTGCTAAACAAATAATTCTCTCACCACTGTCAAACTATTCACTAAGGCTGCATTACTATTACTATTAGTCTTCTCATTGTTCCTATCACCCATCTCCTCCCACTTATGACTATATGAGTGAAACTTGTTGCTTGTATCCTTACAATTTATATTAATATTGATTGTTTACTGATTGCTTATTTGTACCCTATGACAATCATTAAGTAAATGATGACAATCATTAAGTGTTGTACCTCATGATTCTTGACAAATGTATCTTTTCTTTTAGGTACACTGAGAGCATATGCACCAAAGACAAATTCCTTGTGTGTTCAATCACACTTGGCCAATAAAGAATTCTATTCTATTCATTTCCATTCTATTCTACTTCCCATGATATGCAATGAGGTACCATAACTCAAAATGCAACCAATTGTTACTTTTCAACTCTCTGGCATATTTGTTAGCCAGCTCAGGAAAATTGGGTAGATGGAAGATTGATAGGAGGGAAGGAGAGTTCACATGGTAGAAAAGAGATACAAGAAATTCCAGCTATTATCTACACGATCAGGATATTTGCAGCCCATGTATGGTAGCCTTAGGGCATTTAGCTGTACCTCTGCAGAAAGAATGCAAGATTTTTTTTTAGAGATTCTTTGCCAATATTTATCAAAAGAAGATAGGATAAGGTTATAAAGATCTTAGCAACTAGATTGTTTTATTTCATTAGAATTCATTTTATGTTCCTGGTTGCTAAGATGTCTCATACTCATGGAATCCAGGTAAACCAGCAAGGAGAGAATTATTTTAACTGATAAAGGAAAAATATCCAGCTGGTTTAAAATTTAATTTGCCTACCTAAATAATGACTTTTTATGGGAACAAAATAAGCCTAAAAGGAGCCTTTGGGAGCGGAAAAATAAAAATAAATTGAAGAGAGAACAAATCTTACAACATCTAAAGGAAGCAATTAGCAATATAAAGTTGGTATGTTTAACCAAGGTTAATAAAACACATTTTTTTCTATAAAACTCTGGTAAACTTTTATGGACTTTCTATGATACAATGACTTAAAAGCTGATGATTTATGGATTGGCATAATAAATAATGGACAGATTACTGGAAGAATAAATATTTGTTTGTAACATTAGAAAGGGTGAAAAGTAATTATATTTGTTTTTACTTGTGGTAATGAAAATTTGGAAGTAACTTCCATTATTTTTCCTTTATCTTATTTTTTTCTTTCTTTTTTCTCCTTTTACCTTTATTCTCTGATTAGTTTTGTTTCTATTTGCTTTTACTATTGTAATAAAAATCTTTAATAACAATTATTTCCAAAAAGAATTTGAATACTTCTGCTTCAAAATATGCCATTACACCAACAATTTTGAGGATTATAAATGCAACATAGACTTTAAAAAGCACATAAAAAAGGGAATTCATTACTGTTTTTATTTGCATTACCTTTTTAATGTTCATCAATCTGTATCAGTTTTCCGTGTTTGTATGTATGGCAAACCAAAGTTTTTTGGCTGACTTTATATGACTGAACTCACAAAACAAACTTTTTTTTAAAATGTCATAGCGTAATGTTGAAACCCACATTTGGGTTTTGAAATATTTCCTTTTAATTTCTCCAAAACATTTAGCATGTTATTTTGACTCATTTTTGAACACCCCATCCCAATGTAGAAAGAATGGCTGAGCTTTCGGTATAGTGTGGATATAAGGATTAATGTGTTCCTTTATGTCTAGCTGATGGACAGAAATATGTTATGTTAGGAACAGCAAAAAACCAAATTTCTTTTAAAATATTTGATTCTACCAAATAATGTAAAGTAAATGTAACAAAATGATTATCCCCAAATGATATGAATTCTGTACAATTAGTCTCAGGATTCTAGTTTAATTGTAAGGAAAATATGAGTGAATGGAATTTATTTACTCTGTGATTTCCTCATTTTATTGCGCTACTGTTTTCAAGAGCATCTATCTGTCCATCTCTATCTACACTTTTTCTCATGACACTTTTAAGCTTGTACCCTAAAATGTACATGTAATACTTTCCATTGGTACAATTCAGAATAATAAAATTTTAGAATATGACACTAATTAGGATGATGTATAAATGGATCTGTACCTTGTGCTTTGTTAAATCTGACACAGGTCTATTTATTAATTAATGCAGTGTAGGGAAGCAAAATGTCCACTAAGCAGGCACTTCTCTCATTCCCATATTTAAAAACTACACATGTATAGACAGAATGTAAGAGTATCAGAATGAATTCTGAAAATTAATGTGGGGAGGGGGGAAGGATTTTTTTTTTGGCCTTTACATGTTGTATTTGCTCATTGAGTTAGCTTTAGCTTTTGGTGACTACAAGAACATATTTCCTGCAGTTTCTTCATACCATTTTTAAAAGTGATTTGCCAATACATTTTCCCTAAGGCTGAACCAGAGTCAGTAACCCAAAGTAACCGTAGAATTTTTTGTCTAAAGTAGTATTAGAATTCATGCTTTCTTGAATTTTAAGCCAACACCTTAATCAAACAGCCAAAATGATTATTTCTTCACTTTTATATATCAGCTTACATATGAGATGCTTCTTGAAACTTTTCATTCATCCATCCCAAAATAAATGCTTACATTTTTAAACAAACAGAGCCAAATGGGGCTCTTGTTATTCTGCTGTTGACTCAAAAATGCCTGTCTTCCCCCTTCCCACAATATGTAATTTAACTGAAATCTAAATTTGATCAAAATTCAAATCAGGAAGATAGTTGTAAGTTTTTTATTTATTGATTTTATTAGTGACATTTATATACCGCCTCACAGTGCAAGCACTCTCTAAGCGGTTTACATCAGTAAGCAATGTATATTTATATTGCCCCCCAACAATCTGGGTCCTCATTTTACCTACCTCGGAAAGATGGAAGGCTGAGTCAACCCTGAGCCGGTGAGATTTGAACCACTGACCTGCGGATCACAGTCAGCTAAAGTGGCCTGCAGTGCCCCACTCTAACCACTGTGCCACCTCCACTCGTATGTTATGTTAGTATCTGAACTTCTTCAATGTATTATATAAATATATACAGGAATATTTTAATCAGTTAAGGCGGTCCTACCATCCTGATCCTCAATTGCATGTTTCTTCTATTCTAGCTGTTGATAATCATCTGTATATTGTATATATCTACTAAGAGCTGTCTGTACATGAGATACTGCACAAATGTAGACATACAACTGGGTGAAAATATCATAAAGGGATTTATATCATAATATAAAGTCAGGATTCTTTAAAGCATATGTTGAAAATGACATATAACATTGTTAATAATAATGAATAGGTTTACAAAGGACATTAAAATCACATTGTTTTATTTATTTATTTATTTATTTATTTATTTATTTATTTATTTATTTATTTATTTATTTATTTATTTATTTATTTATTTATTTATTTATTTATTTATTTATTTATTTATTTATTATTTAGGTTTTCTTATATGCCGCCCTACTCCCGAGGGACTCAGGGCGGCGTACAGCAAAAAATACCAGAAACCAGCAAATAAACATTAATTAAAACCAAATACAAAAATTAAAAATTCAATATTAAAAAACATCCATCAACCAGACATACCCGGGGGAGAGCTCAGATGGATTAGTCTCTAACCCCCTGCCTGCAGGAAAAGCCATGTCTTGACAGCTTTTCGGAAGGCCAGCAGGGTGGGGATGGTTCGGGTCTCTGGGGGAAGTTGGTTCCAGAGCGCGGGGCCCCCCACAGAAAAGGCCCTCCCCCTAGGGCCCGCCAGCCGGCATTGCTTGGCTGATGGGACCTGGAGGAGGCCAACTCTGTGGGCCCTAACCGGTTGAAGGGAAGTATGAGGCAGAATGCAGTCCCGGAGATAGCCTGGTCCTAAGCCATGAAGGGCTTTAAAGATGATGATCAACACCTTATCATTACAGCATGTGTGATCCAGACCCCTGTACTGCATGGCCCTACTTCTTCTACTGATCATAAAAGCCCAAATTATGTATTATACCTTTTTTTTAAAAAAAAAATCCCCTCTGTTGACCATTTTCTTTGCAATGACCTTCCTTTTTGTTGTCAGTGATAAAATGAGCTTTGCTAATGTTTGCCAAAAGCAAGACATTTTAATGACTTCATAAACAAAACTTTGTAATTTGAATCCAAGTTAATATTCTCTTTTTTAAAAAAATGTAAAACCTTTTAACCCTCTTTTTTTTCAAATCAGAAGAATCAGTCATTTCAGTTCTGGATGAAAGTCAAATACAGACTTTAATACAAAACTATGTCTTCTGATTGGACTCTAAAATATGGTTCCTAATCTTCCAAACATTCTTTGCCTGTCCTAATTAAAGCCCTCTGGCTGACATAGTAATGGCTCTATAATCATATCTTCAGTACCTCAACCTGGTTTATTCATGCAATCTATATTATAATAACAGTCAACAGGTCACCAGTTAATAAAAATAGAATTAACATCTCTTGTGACTAAGAAATGGAGATATTCATCTCTCTGGGTTAGTGGCAAGCCAATATAATTTCCATGGCTGTTAGTGTAATTAACTGCACTTGCACAAAGATCTCTTATGAGAATAGTGCAAGGATGGAGTAACATTGGCAAACAAGAACTTGCTGATGATATGTTATGACCCAAAATGTTTTCTCTCTAACAGTTCAACAGAAGAATTGTACATAAAATCTACAGGCCAAAGTGTAAGAGCTCATCTTCATGAAATCCAGTAAGATCGTGTTTTCAATTGACAACGTTTATTAGAAATGGCTAATAAATAAATGATAATTTGAGTTCAAGTTTCAATTTAAAGATTTAAAAAATACATCATAACCAGTGATGGGTTCCTACAGGTGCGGTCCACTCTATAGCACCGGTAGTGGCCCGCTGGTGATGTCACAGTACCGGTGCAGTCGGTTGCCAGTGCCTGGATGCCGCCATTTTTTAAAAAAAATTTGTTTAATTTTTTTACAAATTTTCTTCAGCGCATGCCCAGAAGCCGAGCTTCCAGCACTGCGCATGCACTGCCTTCCTACCCCACAGTGAGTCCAAGCAGGGGAGTCCAAGCTTATTTTTGGGGCGGGCCTTATTTCAACGCATGTCCCGAAAAGCCCTGTGGGGCTTATTTTCAGGACATGTCTTATTTTCGGGGAAACACAGTAATATATGACCGGCAAGCCACGCCTACCCGGTCACATGGCCGGCAAGCCACACCCACCTGGTCACATGGCTGGCAAGCCACACCCACAAAATAAGCCACGCCCACAGAGTAGTAGTAAAAAAATTAGGAACCCGCCCCTGATCATAACTGGATGTAGGAAATTGCAGAAATAGCATTTTTAAAATTAAAAAAAATCAGAAAGGAAAACTCAAAAACAATCGTAGTTAATAGTTAATAGTCCAAATCAATTTCCTGCAGGATGAAGGTCTCTTTGTCAACGTCATTAGATGGTTTTTTTTCCCCTAAAAGAAGGACTGAAAATTAGGCCTTACTACTCCAGGTTACATTGGCTCTCTCACATTAAGATACCTTTAATATATACTGTCAGTTCTGGAAGCCATTATATCTGTTTTGCTTCAACTGCCACATATTTTAGCCTGGGAAATTGGGAGGGGTTTTTTGTTGTTGTTGGAGCGGTAGGAACTTAGTCATAGCAAAATTCTTTACTCAAGGATGAATGAGCCTGCACCTGCATGGAGACAGTATCCAGTTGAGTGTGAAGATTTGATTGGACCGTGTGATCAGCTTGTGGGTGTGGGGCAGGGTTGTGAACTTTCAACTGGGTGGGGAAACCCTCGAAGCTTTCAGATTCGGGTTTTCCCAGATGGTGCCAACATGACATCTCTAATAAATTGGAACTTTGAGGAACTTCTAGCCTCGGAGTTTTATTTCATTGGGGGTGTTTATTGGAACGCTGACATATACTCTCCGAGCCTTTCATTGGGCTTGGAAACTTGAAAGTTAGGTGTTATATCTATCAATTGTTATACAAGCATAGGCTTCAAGTGAGATTGAACCAGAGGTGGGTTCCTGCACAGCTCCGGTAGGGAGCGGCGGATTGCGCAACCGCTCCGGAGCCCTCTCTGCCGGTCCACCCGGCGCGGTTGCCATTTTTTTTCAGTGATTTTGGGTCGATTTTGCTTCTGCGCATGCACATTATCATCAGGTTGATACAGATATGATTTTTGAGGAAAGGAGTATGTGCTAATATATGACACTTGTCTTTGAATTCTTTGAAGAACAATCAAGATATTTTGTAAATGTCAGCCCATTGTGTAATAATGTCAGCTACAGCTTCAGAATGTGCAAAATTCTAATCCTTATCCATGATGGAAAATGATACAGTGACCAGGATTAATATCTCTGCTCTGCTATAAATTTAGACAGAATGCCTGAAGCTGTCTTTATTCAATCAACAGCTTATAGGCAGACTTCCAAACTGGGGAACTACTCATTAAGGAAGAAATAGACCCAATGCAGAACAATGCCTCCACCCACAATCCCTGCAGCTAGTCCAGCAATTTGATGTTATTGAAGGTCACTGAAAACTGCAAAACAACCAGCACAGGCACATTACCCTCCATCTTGATATAGATGATCAACCAAAGTCACTGCTGGAAACCAAACAGATTTATATTGGGACAGGTTATCCAAATGGTCTCAACCCTGCATAGGAAATAGGTAACAGTTATTTACATTTGAACCTCAGAGTCCATGACAAAGGGTGGATGATTGTATCTTCCACATCCAGATACAGATGCGCAGTGCCGAAAAATAAAAATAAAAATCCAAAAAAGGGCCAAAAACAAGATGGTGATGCATGCGCAGTGCCGGAAACTCAGCTTCTGCGCATGCGCAGAAAAAAAAAACCCGGGAAAAATTAAAAAACATTTTTTTCAAACAAATTAAAAAAAAAGATGGTGGCGTCCACGGACTGGCACCGACCGAACCGGTTCCATGACATCATTGTGACATCACCAGTGGGATGCTACCGGTTTGGGTGAAGCGGTCCAAACTGGGAGGGACCCACCTTGAATCACCCATGTGAGCAGAAACTGAGGTAACCTGTGATAAGTACATAGTTACCATAGAGGCAATGAAATCCTGACCTTTTATACTCCAGTCTCACCCACATGGAGATTGAAGTGCACCAGTTCTAATATACAGTACAATGTGTCTCCATCACCAAGCTCATAAGAAGGAACTCAGGAAAGATTCCAAAGGGTAACAGAATGGCCAATGCATCAGAAGGACCCCTATTATTTAATAAAATACTGATGACTGTCACAAACTCTCAATGATACTCAGTGAGAAAATAAATCTAAAACCAAAATATTGTACAGTTAAATTAGCAATTAAAAGAAGAGACCCATTTTGATTTCTGGGTCCAACTTGAATTCACTGATATCACTTTCATTCTAGGTTTATACTTAAGGTTGATTGTTGTGTGTGTTCTGATCATCATCATCTCAAGAGGTTCTGATTAGACTATTACCCAACATTTGAAAATTTGCAAAAAAAATCTCTTGAAGACTTTAGTTTTATTTTTCTACATATATTTAGCAGCTCTCCAGCATGTTGAACTTTAATTTCCAACATTTCTTATGAGTCCATGGGCACTAACAGATGTAGTTCTACAACTGATAGTGGATTAATTACAGTTTCCTTAATTTTGCAATCAATCTCAGACTGATGAAGAATCTATTAGAAGCATAAAGCAAATGATTGAAATGGAATGCAGAATATCTTAAATTGCTTCTGGATGACTCCTCCAAGATCATCTCCATGGCTCCCAACAAGTATGTTAGATTGGTGATGCAAGTAAGAAAGAAAGATAGAAATAAAAAAGAAAGAAAGAAAGAAAGAAATAAAGAAAGAAAGAAAGAAAGAAAGAAAGAAAGAAAGAAAGAAAGAAGGGGAGTTGGTCATAATGCTGAAAGTACATCATTCATGGACTCTAGATTGGGAATAAATGTTTGTAAGATATGGGAGCTGATTATGAAGACAATCAGAAACAGGACCAAGTTCAAGTTCTAAAAGCATACCCAAATACTACTCTTCACCAGCTTGTATATATTGCCATTTCTTTCATATTTCATATGAAACATAGTGGAAAGAGCAGGTGCCATGGATGGAGTGTCCTCATAGTTATATGGTTGAACAGAATGTCAAAATAATACTTGGATATTGACACTTACCTCAGTTGAGGTTGGACTTGTTTTTGGACCTGGCTTTGGGCTGTTCAGGCCTAGAGGAGTGCACCGAAGGACAGGACATGTTTGCTGCACTGGCTACACCAACTATGCTGGCTGCACTTTCCATGCTATAATGGAAGTTATACAGGTGGCCCTTCTGTGCACTGCATGTTGTTTTGCTGCTAGCATCTCTCCCCTGAGAAGAGGCAGGTGAGGGGGTATCAACAGTTCAGTGGTGGGTTCCTACCAGTGTGGTCCACTCTATAGCACCGGTAGTGGCCCGCTGGTGACGTCACAGTACCGGTGCGGTCGGTTGCCGGTGCCTGGGCACCGCCATTTTTTTTTTACAAAAATTGATTTTTACAAAAATTTTCTTCTGCGCATGCCCAGAAGCCGAGTTTCCGGCACTGCTTATGCGCTGCCTTCCTACCCCACAGTGAGTCCAAGCAGGGGAGGATGGCTGAGGGAGCGCGTGAGATGCTGAAAGAATGGGCGGCAGGAGCTATCTCCATTCCCTTCCCTTCAGCAGTCTGAGAAGCCACGAATGCGCAGTGATGATCCTAGGCATTTTTGCACGTTCGAGGCTTCTCGAGCTGCTGAGAGGAGGAGGAATGGGCAGCAGGACCTATCTCAGTTTCCCTCCCTTCAGCAGTCCGAAAAGCCACGCCCACCCGGTCACATGGCTGGCAAGCCACACCCACAAAATAAGCCATGCCCACAGAGTGGTAGTAAAGAAATTAGGAACCCGCCCCTGCAACAGTTGTACTGTAGGGACAATTGGAGGACCTTGTTTAGCTGCCAGGCTGGCTGGGCTAGTGTTTTTCTGGCCAGCTGAAGTAAAAGACTTGGCATTTTTCTGGCTGGTTGCCAACATTGAGGGACTTCTGTTGCATGTCAGTGATGTTCTCTGCCCATTGTAATGTTGAAGGAACCTTATGGCTGCTGGTAACTGCACCCTGGCAGTTCTCCCTCTGAGAGACAAATTAAAACACTGAGAGACTGGAGGTGCTAGTGGTAGTGGGGGTGGGGAGACAATAACAGTAGAGAGGCAGCCAGTAGAGGAAGACAATGATGCAATGATTATTGATCTCTTCAATGTATTTATCTCTATTGGCTAGGTCAGGGATAGGCAAAGTTGGCTCTTCTATGACTGATGGACTTCAACTCCCAGACTTTCTGAGCCAATCATGCTAGCTCAGGAATTCTGGGAGTTGAAGTCCATGAATCATAGAAGAGCCAACTTTGCCTACCCCTGGGCTAGGTGACCTATGTCTGTGAATTGTGAGTTTCCTGAATCTCTTCTTTGATTGGGCAAAATTGAAAGGGAGCCCTTGATCAATTGATAATAGAAGCAGGGGGAAGGTGCCTAAGAATGACAGTATGCTTGTGATTTTGTGTGAATGTGTTTGTGGGTTGAGTGGGAAGGGTGGTCACTGAATACCCTGATAGCATTGAGACTTTAGCAAAGCTAAAGAGCCTTGGGGTACCTGATTTCCCCTCCCTGAGATAGATGGAATTGTGAAAGTTGGTGGTTCTGGGATTCGGGAATTAAGAGGCTTGGACTGGAAGATGGTGTTGTCTTTGAGGGAGCAATAAGCCAGGCCAAAGTATTATGGTGGTGATGGCAATGGAACATTTGGCAGGACAAAGGAAGTTCTTGGATGGGGTTGATGTCTTAAACTGATTTCCTGTTATTTAATCTCAGCCTGTACAAAGTTAACAAACCTTAAATGGCTTTGGTTTTTGGCTGCTGTTTCAAAATGCCAAGTCAGTCTACAACAAAGCCTCCCTTGTTTTCTATGTAATTGTTAATGAAAGGACCAACATGGCATGTATTGTTGAGAGCTTGCTGGGTCCAGAAGGAAGGTGGCCCTTTTGAAGGTATACCCAGCTTATTTTCAGTATGACATCAGCCAAGATCTTGGGGCAAGGTGGAAAAGTCATGATTATCATCCAGGAATCTCATAGCTTTCAAGGGTTTTACACCACGTGTTACCAGATATGAGACTCTATGCATTAAGTTGGGCTCTGGGGACCAGTTGGGATTGTTGCTGTTGTACCAGCCTTCATGCTTCATAGCAACCTTGACTCCATTTTTGGATTGGTAGTGGAGTTCCCCAGACTTGGAAGATTTCAATTTGTCTTCTCTAGGAGTGAAGTCTAAGGCAACTCATAAGTTCATGGCCACTATGATGGCTATGTGACCTTTCATGGATCTCATGTCTCAGTTCATGGAAGCATTAAGGAAGATGAAACTGTGTGTAATGTGAGTGAGTTCTAATAGTTGTACATTCTTTGAGTGAAGAGACTGTTCCTTTAATTCTTCAGGAGGTCTTGATTTGACCCCTCCTTAAGAAGTCATTTCTGGGCTCCATTATACTGGTCCATTTTCATCCAATATCTTACCTTCCCTTTTGGGGAAGGTGGTTAAGAAAATAGTTGTGCAATAATTTCAGAGAACCTTGGATGAGGTGAATTATCTAGATTCTTTTCAGTCAAGATTAAGACCCAAGAATGAGATGGAAATGCCATTGGTCATGCTTTTGGATAATCTCTGGCAGGGATGGGAGAGGGCTTGTGCATCCATTCTTCCCTATCTGACCTTTTGGTAGCTTTCTGTGGTATCCTTCTGGATCGAGTCAAAGGAATGGAGGTTGGCAACGTTGCATTGTGCTGCTTTGCCTGTTTTCTCTGAAGTTAATTCTAGTAGGTGTTGATTAGGGGCAACATATACTGCCTCAGCCGTGCATTGTGGGGTGCTATAGGTTTGGTGTTCTCTCTGCTCCTATTCAATATCTACAGTACATGAGGCCATTGGGTGAGTTCATTCATCAGATGATGTGGGGTATCATCAATATGCTGATTATATACAATTATATACTTCTGCTCCTGTTGAATTAAGCTACTTGACAGATTTGGCAGAAGAGACAAGCTATGAATCCCATCTGCTAAGGAGGCTGGCTGCGGGAGGCAGAACTTCTCTGCCATGATGTTTGCTTTATGGAATTTCCACCTCCCAGAAGGGAGACTGGCGGATTTTCTGGATATCTCTCAAGACCTAATTAGGCCATCAGGCCTAGGGCTCCCTGGGAACTAGTGATATACTGAGGTAGCTCCATTGTTATTAATATCTGATTTTATTCCCCTTAGCACTTATGTTTTTTTTAATTTTTTAAAAATAATAGGGTGTCTGTGTGTGTGTGTTTGTGTGTAAAACTGTTTTATGGTCTTGTGGTACATCTTCATGAGTTGGGTGGTTATATACATTTGATGACTAAATAAATAAACATTAGATGTCATTAGTCATGCTTACATCACCAGTGACATTGTGATCTCTACTTTTGGTTTGATAGGCTGCCAATTCAGGAACGGTCAGAAAAATGCTAGGCAGCAAATATCCATGTGGAACAAATACATTATCCAGCAACAACACAAACACAGTCAAAATAGACTAAAGGCAATAATGAAATTCTGCTCATTAATTCCTAACACCAATGACAAATAAGAGATTCTAGCTTGTGAGTTTATAACTGCATTACCCACTGACTACCTGCAATATATCTTTATATTCAAAGAACTAACTAGATTAAAGGAATGCAATCTACATAGCTGATAAATAACACAGCCAGACTCCACTTTCAAAGACAATCAGGCAGTGGCTTTACAATAAATTAAGAAAAATGGCAAGTACACAAAAATATATTGAACATGAGGAAACCACTTAACATTTTAGGTTGCAGAGGTGTTGCAAAAGAGAAAATCTGCAGAAGACGAAAAATGAGATGGGAAGTAAACTGTACTAGGTATTTTAATAATTGCTACCTCTGAAGCTAACATCCACTCAAAGCTGATTATAACCAAATTGTGGGAGCACTTTTAGCAATGACTAGAAGCATGAAATTAGGCACAGCAAGGGTTGTTAAATTGTGCCTAACAAATTTAAATAATACAAATGACTAAAAGAAGGCTACCTTATTATAGCCAATGAATGTTATTTGTCCCATCTAGGCTAGAGGTAGGTAATGTTTTTGTCTTCTTAGGCCACATGTGGAAGCAGGGGAGCTGCTGAAGAGCTGAAGTGGTGCAGTGGTTAAATGCTGCGACTGCAGGCTGACTGCTAGTTCAGCAGTTCAGCTGTTCAAATCTCACTAGGCTCAAGGTTGACTCAGCCTTCCATCCTTCTGAGGTCGGTAAAATGAGGACCCAGATTGTTGGGGGCAATATGCTGAACTCTGTAAACCGCTTAGAGAGGGCTGTAAAGCACTATGAAGCGGTATATAAGTAAAGTGCTATTGCTATTGCTATTTATTTATTCACATATGCTTACGCATACATATACACACACAATTAATAGTATACAACCTCTATTCATATGACATATTTTCTTTAGGGGAATAACAATTTAATCCGGTTTCTTTAGAAAAATCAAGATTTTGCTATCAGCACTACTAATACCAAAGGAGAAAGAACAAGCCCTCCACCATTATTCCAGCTTCCTCCCTCCAGGTTTGAACCGCCAACCAATTTATTGTTGAGATTTTTAGGAGTAATCACAGAATCTTCCCTGAAAACTTCAGAGATATTCAGATCACAGCTCCTTTTGCATTTGCCCTGAAATGCTCTCTGATTCCCACAATGGCTTCAAATATTCTCAGAATCTGAGCAGCTCTGCTAACAACCATATTTCACACGCAGCAACTGAAAGGGGAAACAGAGAGGGCAAGGAAGAGAATTATAGATACCCATGGTGAACAATTTGAATGCCAGTTTGAGGTAGTGGTTAAGGCATAGAACACAAAGATTGTGAGTTGTATTCACAAAGCCAGCTTGATGATCTTAGATCAGTCCCTCTTTCTCAGCTCTAGGAAGGTAGCAATGACCAGCCACTACTGAAATCTTGCCGAGAAAACTGCATTGACTACTCCAGGCAGTCACCAGGAGTCAATACTGACTGGAAAGCATGCACAACAAATCAAATTATTAAGCAATCTTTGCCTCTCCCCTTGTGATTTTGGACAGGCTCCAGTTTGTCAGAAACTTAGGCTGACAAGTTACTCATAATTTACTCCCTTTGGAATGGAATGGAATGGAATGGAATGGAATAGAATAGAATAGAATAGAATAGAATAGAATAGAATAGAATAGAATAGAATAGAATAACAGAGTTGGAAGGGACCTTGGAGGTCTTCTAGTCCAACCCCCTGCTTAGGCAGGAAACCCTATACCATTTAGACAAATGGTTATCCATTCTCTTCTTAAAAACTTCCAGTGTTCTAGAATTTACAACTTCTGGAGGCAACTTGTTTTAAATAGGTATGTCAGAAGTGGAACATGTAAACTTCTTCATGCAAAATATATTTTACTGCTAAACTACAGTTCTTTTTCTAAATACCCTAAATGAGCATGCATATTCATATTTTGAATACTCATAACCCAAAGGTTTTTAATCTGTCAATTGTTAACCCAAACCATCCATTTTTATTTCCATTTATGCCTGAAGTCCATTAAGTTGGTTAATGATGTACATGTTGCATTGCAACCTGCAGAGTTTTAAATGCCTCAAGCAACAGTGTTTTCATGGTGTCCCATGAAAATCATTATTGTCTAATACATCTCACTGACAAGATCAGGCCATTTTTTTCCCAGAGTTAGTGGATACGATATATGCAGTGACTGCAGAACATTTTAATTTTGTATCTGGATGCATACTGTATATCAGACCAAGTGTGGTGTAGAGATGAAGGTGCTGGATTAGTAGAGAGATTTGGATTCTTGTTCCTCTCATAGGCATGGAAACCAGTTGGGTGATTTTTGTGCCAAGTGCTGTATCTAAGGCTTATAGTGGAAAGTAAAAAAAAAAATCTATCCATCAACCGTCACTGGATTGACATGATAATTATGGTCCTTTCTGTGGGTAATTATTAACCTTTTGTGAAAAGCCATTCATGCTGCAGTGGAGTATTTAGATGACAGACAGACAGACAAACAGACAGACAGACAGATAGATAGACAGACAGCCTATGAGAGGACTAGAATCCAAATCTCATTACTTCGAGTCCAGCACCTTCATCTCTACATCACACTTGATCTCATACATACATCCAGATACATAACTAAAATATTCTGTAATTATACATTTTGAGGGAGGGGAGGGAGAGCGACCGAGCGAATGAGCGAGATTCATATTCCTGGAAAATTTCAATTCCAAATATACAATTAGGAATAAAATTCTACCATTATTAAATGTACGACACATTCTTATTCTTGCATAGTGTCATTAGGCAGCCTAATTGAAATCCTGGATGATAAGCTTTAGAAATTATCTTTCTCCCCCTTCCATCCCAAAATATCAACTTTGTCAAATACGTTACAAGCTTAAAGTGTAGTAGCGTTTCCCCAAATCTAGGAATTATTTTGTTTTATGAAGAATATGCTTTATGAAGAGAGAAAACTGAACAGAAGATAACAATCCCATATTTTTTTTCCCAACTGAAAAGATTCTTCAATCAAATCAAAACTTCAGAATGACCATTTCAAAGCTTTCACATTGATAGTGATGATTGGAACAAATGCAAGAATGCAAGCTGTGTCTTCAAATAACGTTGTCAAAGCCATGGCAGAATTTTGATGGTGTGTTATATAACTAATGACACTATTACCAATTGAACATAATGATACCATTAATGCAATTCCATATTATGACACGTTTTTGAGTCCTGGAAGCCCCAGTGGGTCTTCCTACATTGTCTACTATCTTTTTTCAGCCTGGCATCAAACTCCATCAAAATGAATTAGATGGATACCTGCCTAATTTTCACAATGCTTCTCAGCATTTCTATTTTAGCACTGTAGAATTATGAAGCAACATTTCAGCTAGGCCTGAAACCAATCATTGTGTGTTTTTATACTGGTATTTATTTTTTGCTGGAGGGAAAAAAGGCCATTGTCAACTATATAAAACAGTTTCCTCAATATATGAGGCTGGAAAAAGGAACTGTGTTCCCATTTCTACTGCTCTTGAGTTTCTTTCTTGCTGTACTTCTAATCCAGCTATGGGAAACCATCTTCTCATTATATGATACTACTTAGAGTGAAAGTAGTAGGGAAATACAATTTCCTTTTCCCATATAGTATGAAATTAGAGATAATTATTTGAAGAAAAAACATTTAAATTGTTTAAATCGCATCAGATAATTGCAACAAATATAGGATAAACTGTTCTTTACTCTTTCATATCAGGAAATATTCACATCTTGGCATTTTGAAAACCCTCTAGGACAGGGGTCAGCAACCTTAAACACTCAAAGAGCCATTTGGATCCATTTCCCACAGAAAAGAAAACACCGGGAGCCACAAAACCTGGGTGGGCGTGGCCAACTCGACGTCACTCACTTCCACCAGTCACATGACCCCCTAGCCATGCCTACCCAGCTGGTCATTAGGGCAGAGAACCGGTTGTTAAAAAACACTGGGAACCACAAAATCCTTTTGACATCTCTCTCTCCCTCTCCCCCTCCCCCCTCTCTGTATCTCTCTATGTCTCTCTCTCCCCCCCTCTCTCTGTATCTCTCTGTCTCTGCCCCGGCCGCTTCTCCATTCCCCGCCATCATCCTTACCTTCTCAGGCCAGGCAAGGAGTGAATGGGAGGGAAGGGCAAGGGGCGGGGCCAGCTACTGGTGGGATCACCCGACAGGGAGCCACAGCAGAGGGCCAAAGAGCCGCATGTGGGTCCGGAGCTGCAGGTTGCTGACACCTGCTCTAGGATAACAACAATTCAGAAATTCACTGAACATTTCTAATGTATTCATGATCCTGTCTTCTCTGTGGTCAAGTATCTTTGTTAAATATAGTGCTTACACTATAAAAAATTAATGCACTACACAATGATCAAGCATCTTTTGGTTTGATATGATTTGTTTGGTAGACTGTCTACGTACGTCCAGGTACCGTATTTATAAAGCAGTCGGTATTGTGGCTGTTCAAGGTTATGTATTTTTTATATGCAAATCTTTCCCCCCTATTTATGCTACTTCATGCTTCACACATTTCTATAATAGCAAATATATAATTTTTCATGGTTAAGGTTTTCTAAATTATATTATGCACATTAACTTAAGTATCAGCATATCTATTTATCTTTACTCATATAAATGCAGAGATTCATTATGTTTTTTCTTTCTTATTTTTAATCATCACTGAATATTTGCATACATTGCTTCCCAAGTGACCAGTGTACTATTGACACCTAGTCAAACGTCAGTTTATTATGGTTTGGGCAGTTCACCCTATCAATATCCCAATTTAAAATTCTTTTTTTCCAATAGATGAGCCTGAATTATTAGAAGCCAATTTGATCTTCAAAGCTAAGTTCTACAAGACTATAGTCACACAACCGGATTTATTTAGTTAATGAATTAATCTATTTCTTGGTTCACATAATACATTGAGCCATAAACGAACAAGTAGACCAAATTCGCACATTCTAAAGCAGGAAAAAAAAGTTAACACTGTTCCAATTAGCCTGCAGCCACTAGGTCTACATTATGTAACATTACTTTTCCCTTGTAATAGGTGAATATTAAGAGTGACAGAAAGCTTGTTTTTCTATAATTCAGATGAAGTGAGCAGTTCTTAAACTGTGATCCAAAGTCTTTAGATTTGATAATGAGGCATAGCAACCTTATAAAAAAAATCAGTGTATACATATAGAGGGGAAAAAAGACAATTTTATAATGAATCTTTGGATGGAAATAGTCCATGTCCCTACATCTTTCATTTTCATTATATTGGCTTAAACCTTGTCTTCTTCTCATCCTTATTTCCTATTTAAACATTCACTTGATTTGGGCTTATGAAAAATGTCAACTGATCAATCATCCTTTTTTTCTTACAGTGTTTACAGACCGGCTTGTTATATTACCATAGTCCTGGAAAAAATATATAGCTCTCCAGATGTTGCTGAACTTCAACTCCTATCAGTCATAGTCAGTACTGATAATGATGAGGGATGATAGAAGTTGCAGTTCACCACATCCCTGTTTAAGAGGGTGCCATGCTATTGTTTATCATGTCTTTAATTTACATGTTGACTACTCAGCTTGCTGTTTCACTGGTGCCAGGTTAGAAGAGTTTCCCCCGCACCCACCCCCCACATTATTTTGCAGAACATCTGTAAGGGCAAGATCTTCTGAAGGAAGTCCATGTTTTTTTTTAATAAAATAGATTCAATATAATTTGATGGAAAACTGTGGCTGCATTTATTGTAGCTCTCTGTATTATCCAACTGTGATAGTTCTTTAGCTATTCTTCTTCAGAATAGAAGTGAGATTTTATATGTACTGTATGAATGTATGTATTGTATGTATTCTGCTGTGTGGCACTTTTTCCCAACAAATCTTCATGTTCCCTTCCCATATAATTCCTCTCTCCTTCAATAATTTTCTAATGCAAAGTTGTTACAACAAAGCACACAAGCATTGCTACCCTACTTTATTCCTGTTGAAAATCAGGATAATATATCTAAACATCTAAGATGGTAGGAGTTTAAAGACAGAGAAATAAAGAAAGGCAGTATTGGCTACAAAACATTACTTTGCATAGTTAAATGTTAAATGAGCACTTTGTTCCTGTTGCTAGGCAATAGATTGGTCTGGGGACAGACACACAGAGAGAGAAGTGGTCATTGAATACTAGGATATTATTCTGCAATTATCCTCAGGAAGGAAGGTTTTTCAATTGGCAAACAGTTTTATCTTATGCTTCAAAGAGTTCCCCACATGTGTGGGGTCAGGAGTAAGCCGTCAACCATCAAAAACACAAACATAAATATTAATAAAAATTAATAACATAGAAAATTATTTAAAAGAAAAACTCAAAATTACCCACACTTCTGAAATGTTTCTGTGCTGATACGTTCATAGGATGTCTGAACCTGGTTTCATAATATAAATGAGCACCGTTTCAAATGCATGACTGTCAAAAGCACAGGACAAGCTAAAGTTCCAGTCTTCAGAATCCAGTTTAGGCACTACACCAATCACTCCTTAACAGGGGCCTCTGCGCTTAACAAAACACAAGTGATATCATTGACATTGATGACTGAACCATGATAGGTTATATGGGTTTTGCCACTGACTTCAGTGTTAGGATAAGCTTCGGCTGTAGGGATTTGCAGGAGGCATAAGAAGGGGAGCATGAAAAATTATGTGATATTGCAAATTCAAATTCTTATATATTTGCAAAAAGATAGAACTTTCATCATGAGATTACAACACATACTTTGTTATATTTTTATCCTTATGTTTAGGGACTGATTACATTATAAGAGCCACGGTGGCGCAGTGGTTAGAGTGCAGTACTGAAGGCTATGTCTGCTGACTGCCGGCTGACTGCAATTTGGCAGATCGAATCTCACCAGGCTCAAGGCTGACTCAGCCTTCCATCCTTCCGAGGTGGGTAAAATGAGGACCCAGATTGTTGAGGGCAATATGCTGACTCTGTAAACCACTTAGAGAGGGCTGTAAAAGCACTGTGAAGCGGTATATAAGTCTAAGTGCTATTGCTATTACTATATCTTTAGTAATGTCTAAGTTGTTTGTTTCTAAAATAACAAATTTGGGGAACAATTTCATCAGGATGATAGAACAAACCCAATAGAAATGATTCACCCCTGCATTGTCTCAAGCTTAGAGACCATACAGGCAATTTTCAATGGTACTCTACCACAGCACTGAAATCTAAAACTATTCCCCATGCAATATGTTCTTCAATAAGGTTGTTCCATGAGTTTATATGTAAAGAAATAAACAAAACAGATGCAGTTCCTAAGGTTGATTGAGTTTCACATATAGTTTGGTCCTTAGCATAATTGGAGTCTTTTTTATTCATTCTAGACGCCATTTTATGCATTTCTGAAATGCAAGAGCCGAGGTGGCGCAGTGGTTAAAAGCAGCACTGCAACTACTTCTGTGACTGCTAGTTCAACAGTTCAGCTGTTCAAATCTCACCGGCTCAGGGTTGACTCAGCCTTCCATCCTTCTGAGGTCGGTAAAATGAGGACCCAGATTGTTGGGGGCAATATGCTGAACTCTGTAAACCGCTTAGAGAGGGCTGTAAAGCACTATGAAGCGGTATATAAGTCTAAGTGCTATTGCTATTGCTATTGAGGAAGGCATAGTCAAAATCTCCTGAGAGCTGCTATTTTTCTCCAACAATTCCATAAAGTATGGCAACCACTGATCTGCAAAGGGAACTCTCCAACAATGTTTCCCAATCTAGTAGTTATACTAGTATTATTTTTTCATTCTGCCACTGTCAAGACCACTATATGCTTTTAAAAATAATCACTGCTATTTCCTCTAAATTACCAGATGTCCTCCACCCTCTTTACTGTAATAGAGAATTGAACTGTTATGGCCTTTTTACTGCAAACCGTAATAAGAAAACAAATGTATATACAGATGTGTGACCTATCATTATTACATCAATGCAATCCATTGTTACCATTTCAAAGGCTCGAATGTTCTTTTTCCATTAAGAAAAACAGGAGATTCCTTTTGAGCATCAAGTATTGTATAGAAGTACTGTTGCCACTTACCTAGGAGAAAAGAAACAAAAGAAAACAAGAATGTATTAGAAAACAAAGGATGTCAAAGTGAACACATTGTGCTTGTTATTGCATAAATTCCTTTCCTTTATCTTGAAGTATCTGCCCCATTCTCTTTTCTGAATACTTGTACACTCATATGAGATATTAAGCCTTGATTATTTTCTAATTCATAGATTTGCTACTGCTTGTAATTATTGCAAAAAGAGAAAAGAGAAAAACATATTGCTTCACATTGGTCAATATTTCACACTTTGAGAATGTGTGTTATTATATAATTTCCTTTCTTTTAGACTGAGGTATTTGCTCCAATCTCTCTTCAAAGTGTGTCCATAGTCACAAAATATATTGATTGTTTCCTAATTCATAGACTTGCTACTGCTTGTGATTATTGCAAAAAGAACTGAAATATATTGCCCTGCACCAATGGATATTTCACAGTTTGAGATGGAATTTAGATCCAGTTTTCCAGTAATTTTCTTGGATGTTCAGGCAGTAGTAGCAGTCAGAAATGTATTTTCTAGTTTAGATTAAAATGCAGGTTATATATCTTCCTAGAGAATTCTTATGTCTAGGCATTGGTGAAAAACTTTGCTATAATATAAGTCTATCTAACCTCTTCAGAATATTTCAAACACCCCCCCCCCCCAGTCTGTTAGCAAAATGCCTCACCTGCTGGCATTTTGTGACCCTATATACCTTCTTTCCTCTATGGCATTTCCTACAATAATATATAAACCCATTTTTTTCTTTGAAATGCTCAATGTTGTTACTGGTGTTATTATTCGAGGAACCTCTTCTATGATTCCAAAGCCAAATCTGTTTTCCATTGGAGGGTTTTCCTTAACCTTTTTCTATGCCTGTTGGTAAATTCCATTAATATTCATGAAACCAGAATGGCACAACTTTCTATTTCCCCACATCAATATTAAATGACTTTCTCATAGATGGTTCAGTTTCTAATATCTGGATGTGCAGACAACTGATCTTCAATTCCCCACTCTCCTCTTTGCTTCAGAAGAGCTTGTCTAATGCTGGTTTATCATCATGCATGCAGCAACCCAGAAAGGCTTCCATATGCTTATTGATTAAATGCCATCATAACTACAAGCACTCTGTGAGTTTCCGCGTGTAGGCTTGCTGGTATATATTGCTCCGAGAGCATCAGGAACTCCACATATCATGCTGCATCAAAGGACTTCAATTTACATTTTCTGAATTGCCACATTTCTCATGCTATACCTTTTCAGAAAGTTTTTTTTCTTGCAAAACATTAAAAATGTAGACGAATAGAATAGAATAGAATAGAATAGAATAGAATAGAATAGAATAGAATAGAATAGAATAGAATAGAATAGAATTCTTTATTGGCCAAGTATGACTGGACACACAAGGAATTTGTCTTTGGTGCATATGCTCTCAGTGTACATAAAAGAAAATATACATTTGTCAAGAATCATGGGGTACAACACTTAATGATTGTCATAGGGTTCAAATAAGCAATCAGGAAACAATTATTTTATACGAATATATGAATTGTGGAGAGAACATTATTTTTGTGGAAGGGAATGGAACTGTTTCATTTGTTAGCTTATAGCCCAGGGGTGTCAAGCTCGATTTCATTGAGGGCTGCATCAGGGTTGTGTTTGACCTCGGGGGAATGGAGTGGGCATGGCCAGGGTGGGTGTGGCCAATTTGACATCATTCATTTCGGGTGCACCTCTGGTGGCCTGAACACTCTGCAAGAGAAAACGGGCTCCTGAGCTCCGTTTTCGGCTGCGACAGCCTCCTGCAACTCTCTCCCAGTGAAAATGAAGCTCGGGAGGGCTGCATGTGGCCCTCCCAAGCTCCATTTTCACTGGTAGAGGCACCACGGGCCAGTCCTTTGCTGTTTCCAGGGCAGCCCTGTGGGCCAGATCTAAGCACCCCATGGGCCGGATCCGGCCCCCGGGCCTTGAGTTTGACACCCCTATTATAGCCTGATTACTTGGAAGGTTGGAATTGTGCAAATGATTCTAGAAATGCTCAGGTATTGGAGAACTTGGAAGCAACAAGGAAAAAAACATGGATTGGTTGCTGTTTCAGTTCTACTCAAGTACTTTACTACTATGATTAGAATAAATTGAAAAAAAATGCAAATTGTCATATGTGCTGAAAAGTTTTGTGAAACAAGTGACTAGTTGTTCGGAAAGCTTCACAGGTTCTTCCCTTAATCTATAATCCTTTGCAATCAGTACAGGTAGTCCTCAGTTTACAACCATTCATTTAATGACTGAAGTTACAACAGCGTTGGAAAAAGGGACTTATGACCATTTCACACTTACAACCATTGCAGCATCACCATGATCACGTGATCAAAATTTGAGTGCTTGACAACTGATATGTATTTATAACAACTGCACTGGTTTCAGGTCATGTGATCACCGTTTGTAACTTTCCCAGTTGGCTTCCAACAAGCAAAGTCAATGGGGGAAGCCAAATTCACTTAACAACCTCGTGATTCACTTAATAGCTGTAGTGATTCAATTAACAAAAGGTTGTCACATGGGACACAACTCTCTTAACAAATGTTTTGCTTAGCAAAAGAAATGTTGGGCTCCATTGTGGTTCTAAGCCAAGGACTACCTATATTTCAAAGAACAGAGAGAGCCAGGTGCATTTACAGACTTCTCTACAGGGGTGGGTTCCTCCCGGTTCGGACCAGATTGCCCGAACCGGTAGAGACCCGCTGGTGATGTCACGGATCCGATTCGGTTGGTGCCGGTCCGTGGGCGCCGCCATCTTTTTTTGGAATTTTTTGCGAATGTTTCCCTGTTTGGATGGCTTCTCCTCTTCTGCTGCTTGAAAAAGGGCCCTCCTGCCCGCCCCCGGTTAATACTGACCTTTATTTCTTCACCTGAAGCACAGCTGATCAGCTCCTCAGCTCTGTTTCAGGCTGATTCCTGCTACTGAGCATGTGCGGAAGCCAAATTGCATGAGGGGATGCGCAAGCGTATCAAGCACGCACGAGCACAACGTCGCGATGTGAACCGGTGGCAAAGGTAAGTGGAACTCACCCCTGCTTCTCTACTGCAAATGTTGTCCCTTAAAGTAAATGTCAAAGGGAGGAATCATGAGTAGTTGCCATGGCTGTTGAGAGGTAGCCAATAAATAACAGAATAACACAACAGAATTGGAAAGGACCTCGAATCCTTCCAACCCCTTGCTCAAGCAGGAAACTCTATATCATTTCAGACAAATGGTTGTCCAATCTCTTCTTAAAAACTTCTAGTGTTGGAGCATCCTCAACTTCTGGAAGCAAGTCGTTCCACTGATTATCAGTGTAAGGAAATTTCTTTTTAGCAATTGCCCAATCGTTTTTGGAAGAAAATATACTAATATTCAGATCACACTAGTATTGCAGTTTATGTAGAGCTGCCTTTGAAGAGCAATTCTTGAAAGCCTTTCTTTGGGAAAGGACTGTAGTGATAGTAGCTTATGTGCTTTGCACAGAGATTCCACAGGTTTAGTTCCTCACATTTCTCAATAAAACAACCAGGCCACAATTACATTCCTGGTCATGACTTTGCCAGTCAGAATAAGAGTACAGAATTAATTGTATAATAATGTTAAATGTGTCCCTAAAAATATTAATAAAGGAATGGTTGAAGCTACTATTATGAGGCTAAGACAAATTAATACCTTACCTCTAGCCTAAAAGTGTGAGGAAATAAGAAAAGAATATGAATCATTTACAGCAGGGGTGGCCAAACTATGGTTCTTTGAGGACCTGTGGACTTCAACTCCCAAAATTCCTGAGCTAGCCATGCATGCATGGCTGGCTCAGGAGTTCTGGGAGTTGAAGTCCACAGGTCCTCAAAGAACCGTAGTTTGGCCACCCCTGATTTACAGCATTGATATATACAAATCAATACCTAAAGAAGAGTTCTCAGTGCCCCTATTTAGGAAAATCTTGCAGGTCATCTTCTCAGATACTTAATATCCTCACAATGATCAGCCAGATCCTCCCACAATGGTCTGAAGGTTTCTTGTCAAAATAATTTCAATAACAGAATATAGTCAAGTAAAGTGAACCTAGGGTTTTCTCAAATTATATAGACTTTCAAATTCTGACCAGCCCTGAAATGAAAAGCAGTTTCATTTCTTCCCTTCAGAATTGAAGTAATATATAGCAAACTGTATTAGAGTTGTTCCTTTAATAAACCATACCTTTCTGTAGAAATAATATTAAATACAGTGATTTCTGCTTTGCTGTACTGTATTTTAATAGATACTTTCCCTCCACTAAAATACCTGAATGAAAGGAAAAGCCCAAGAATGCTGTTGCTAAGGAATTGAATTAAAATAAATACTCTTGGCATGAGAGTCCTGAAAATAAGATCCTTATCTACTACATAAAATAATGGATTGTTAACCCTTTTGATGCAAAACTATTTCTGACTCTGGGAGATTTAGAGGATGAATATGCTGGCCACGAGTGTAGACCCTGGCAACATTAGGAGAATAATATTTTGCTCTTTTTAAAAAGAGAAAAAAATACTTAATCATCTTTCACCTATCACACTGATGTACAGCAAGTTACTCTTGCTGTATGCATCTGCCAATCTTAGTTTAGAGCCAATGGAACTATTTGTAGCTAATCAAGCAGTTTGGTTTTGGTCAAATAAAACAGATTGATCAAAATCTTACTTATTTTGCTTTCTTTGGTCCTTCAAACTAACACATATAACATTCCAGGCTTCTATGAAGGAAATAGGTAAAGTATGTATTATTCCTGAGAGGGGACGATGGAGGACACCAAGTTTGGAACCTGAGGTGATCAAACAATTAGAAGTGTGGTCCTCAAAAATTTAGGAAGAAGAAGGCACTTATCCACACCTAAAAGTATAGACCAATGTTTTTCAAACTTGGCAAATTTAAAATGTATGGCCTTCAGCTTTCAGGATTCCCCAGCCAACATGCTAATATTGTAAATTTATATATTACTGATATAAATATATTGTTAAATAGGACATAACAGTATAACAGAGTTGGAAGGCACCTTGGAGGTTTTCTAATCCAACTCCTGCTCAAGCAGGGAGACCCTATACCTGTGATGGCGAACCTATGGAACGCGTGCCACAGGTGGCACGCGGAGCCATATCGGAGGGCACGCGAGGCATTGCCCTATGTCAGCTCCAGCGTGCATGCATGCGCTGGCCAGCTGATTTTTTTGCCTTGGGGAAGGCCATTTTCGCCCTCTGGAAGCTTTAGGAGGTTTCCCTGAAGCCTCCGGAAGACGAAAAACGGCCCAACGGGCAAACTGGAAGTTTGGAAAAACGGACTTTCTGTTTGCCTATTGGGCCATTTTTCGCACTCTGGAGGCTTCAGGGAAGCCTCCTGAAGCCTGGGGATGTGAAAAACGGCCCAATGGGCCAACCGGAAGTTCGGAAACGAACTTCCGGTTTGCCCATTGGACCGTTTTTCACTGTCCCCAGGCTTCAGGAATCTGGAGGCTTCAGTGAGGCCTGTGCGCATGTGTGGGCGGGGGCAGCGATGTGTGTGTGCGCATGCATGCGCGGGGTTGTGCATATATGGGGAGAGGACATTGGTGTGGGCGCGTGCGCACACACCCTTTTGGCACGCGAGCAAAAAAAGGTTCGCCATCACTGCCCTATACCATTTCAGCAAATGATTGACCTACCTCTTCTTAAAAACCACCAGTGTTAGAGCACCCACAACTTCTGGAAGTAAGTCATTCCACTGATTAATTGTTCTGTCAGAAAATTTCTCCTTAGTTCTAGATTGGTTCTCTCTTTGATTAATTTCCATCCATTGCTTCTTGTCCTGCCTTGGGGGGCTTTGGAAAATAGGTTGACCCCCCTCTTCTTTGTGGCAGCACATTAGATATTGAACACTGCTATCATTCACCCTTAGTATTTCTTTTCACTAGATTAGACATACCAATTCTCAAATTAAAATATGATATATTTTACATGCATAGCCACAATGTTTTCATTCCCCTTTCCCACTGGAACATACAACAAATTCCTATGTTCAGATTTTAATCCAGGTGCTGTTGATGAATTTGACATAAATAGGTAATAAATATTCTTATTAATTAATCTAGTTTGAAAATGTTATAAAATCATGAAATGAGAATTAAATGGCCAGAATGAGATTAATAGCCTTTATGGTGGTGTTTGTATTTGTATTCAGTGAGGACTGGATGCCATAATAACCAAAGTGGAGAATGCAAGTGTCTAAAAAGATTTTAGAGCTCTAGGAAACAAAGTGGTCCACAATTAATTGTTTTCCTATACACTTTTACTTAATTGAAGGAGTGGCAGTGTAGTGATTCTGTTGTCTGATTTTGAATAGGTTTGGAAGACACAAGGTCAATTTATCCTTAGCCGGGAAAGCTCATTGAGGGATTTTGGATCAATCATTTTTTCTCTGTTTAAACTATCTCAGAGGTGTAGGGTTAATACTGTAAGAAATAATAAGAGAAGGGATTTCTATATGTGCTTCTTTGAACTCCCAGAAAAAAAAGTCTCATATAACAAATATTATTGTCATCGTATTCTGACCTCTATTATTAAATACAATATTTATTTGTAGTATGCAAAATTCCCCAATCGAATTAATATGATGACAGAATAATAAATCCACTGGCTTCTTTATTTTTCTAAATATTCACTACAACATACATTTCTCCTATTGAATTATGAGCACTTTCACTATGACTCCAGCCTGTTGCTTTTCATATTTTGAGTGGTATTAGTGTTAAACTGAGTATTTCATAAATCAGAAAACCATCTGTGGTAAAAAAAAAAAAAGAATGTAGTAGAATAATGAATTCAATCATTAATTATGCTTGCATGAAGAAGGAAAGAAGGAAGTACTTCTTTTTGCCTTTATTGAGCTTACTGCCAATCAATATCATGGTATGACCTTGAATTCTAGCACAGTCTGGAGAATGTTTGTATGAGAGAGACAACAAGGAAAAGTATGGGGAGTACATTTCATTTATTTCCTTCACAGCATTCATAATTATATTTAGGCAATAAGAATTATACAAGATTAACGATTGTCAAACCATAGAATTATAGAATAGAAAAAGGTATTCCTCAGCTTTAGTCAAAATGCCTTATCCCCTAATCAGAATCCTTTTGATTGGCTGCTGGTTTACCTGAACAAAGAGAAAATAAATTTGTTTGCTCTGCAAATACATTTCTGGCCACCGCCAATATGAAAATTAATGGAATAATGAATCATGGAATAACCAATACAAGTCAGATTTTTGTTTCATTGTTTAAGTTTCAACCTACTCTTCTTATATCATTCATTAATTCCCCTCCCCACGAGTTAAATGAAAAGAAAATATAAAATTGGATTCCATCATTATTGTGAAGGATTTAAAGCTGAACTTGGCAAAGGTATGAAAGATGTGGTGGCATGGTGGTTAGAATGCAGTATTGCAGGCTAACTCTGCCCCCTGCCAAGAATTCAATCCTAACCAGCTCAAGATTGACTCAGCCTTCTCTCCTTCTGAGGTTGGTAAAATGAAGAGCTAGATTGTTGGGGGCAATATGCTGACATTATAAACCACCCAGAATGTGCTATAAAGCATTGTAGAGTGGTATATAAATCTAAGTCCTATTGCTATTGCTATTAGAGACCCATTAAGAGAGGTGGGATAGAGCAGACACTAAAGGGGACACACACACACACACACACACACACACACACACACACACACACACACACACACACACACACACACACCAGAGGTGGGTTCCTGCTGGAGCTGCCCAGTGCGCAGCTCCAGTAGGGGGCGGCCGATTGCACAACCGCTCCGGAGCCCTCTCTGCCGGTCCACCCGGCACGTCTCCATTTTTTTTTGGTGATTTTGGGTCGATTTTGCTTCTGTGCATGCGCAGAAGCAAAATCGCGTCAAAATCTTGCAAGGGGATGCGCGTGAGAGATTTCAGCGAGATTTTGCCTCCGTGCATGTGCAGAAGCAAAATTGCGCCAAAATCTCTCACACACACACGCGTGTCCCCTCGTGAGATTTCAGTGCGATTTTGCTTCTGCGCAAAAGCAAAATTGCGCAAGGGGGGGTGCGCGCATAGCAAGTGAGCGCCCCCCAAAAGCATGGAGATGAGTGCGCATGGCTCCGGCAGCGAGGTAAGTGAGCAACCCGCCCCTGACACACACACACACACACACACACACACACACACACACACACACACACACACACACACACACACACACAGTCCTAGATGGATAGAGGTAGGAAAAACAGTTTCAGCTTAATTTTGCTAATATGGGTTAGAAATGAATTTGGACATATTTGAAGATTCTATTATTCTATCTTACAACAACAAAGAACATTCCTGGTATCCAGTCATATTTTGTTTCTTGAACTGATCTACCTCAAAGGGCTGCCAATAACAGTAAAAATATATATAATGAACTTAGGGAAATAGCAAGAGGAGCAAAATGTCCCTGAGAAAATCACTGGCCAACAGACATGATGTCAGATATCATTGGCTCTCCCAGTCATGAATATTCTAACACACAGGAATCCCCACTGGAAATGGAAAAGTTATCTAAGTTTAGGGTGAGACCTCCTGAGGTCTGACCCAGAAATAAACATCATGGTTCAGTTTAGAGAGCTTCTTTATGCTCAGTGGACCTGTTTGCTTTCCATTCTTTTTGCATAGAAATTCTGGGAACATTACATGGGAAAACCATATTGGAAATGAAAAAATCATCTAGGGTAGGTTTGGGGTTAGCTCTGATGAAGTCTGACCCAAAAACCAATGTCACAGTTTAATTTAGAGAGCCTCTTTATGACCAGTGGACCTGTTTGCTCTTAATTATATCTCCCTAAAAATCTTAGGCAAATTGCATGGGAAAACCCCTTAGGAAATGGAAAAGTCATCTAGGGTTAGGGTTAGGCCCTCATGAGTTCTGGTCCAATAAAGCAATATCAATTTTGAGAGCCTTTTTATGTTTAGTGGAACTGTTTGCTTTTCATCCAGTTAAAGTTAGGGTTACAATAAACCATATCTTCTAATTTAAAATATATATATTTAAAAATGTCCAGGAGCAACAGTTTATCTAACACCAAGCTATAAGATTACCTGGAAATTAGTGTTTTAACTGTGTTTCCCTAATACATTCTATCACCTGCACTGATTCAGTCTTTATGGGATATGTTTTAATCTTTAAAGTCATAATAGTCTGGAGTCACTTGGATCAATTTTTCAGAAGACCCGTTCCATGTTACTTCCCAAGTGGCGTTGGCATAACACAGAAAGCCTTCTAGAGGATGATATTTCAGCAACTGAGTACCTTTCCTGGTGATATTCACTGGCCACTTTCTCGATGATATTTGTTGATGCCAAGAGAAAACATTCATATTCATGAACATCCTTTTTGTTTTCAGTGTAGTTAGAAAAGGCAAATTGAAATATTACTCTTAATAGTTGTATTTCATTCTATTTTATAATTTGTATGGGCAACTGTTGTTACTTTTCTTCCACTGGAAGCAAATATTAAATCTTCATGTTACTCCCCTTTTTTTATTTTTAGTTACTTCATTTAAATATTACCTCTTTTTTATGAGTTGTCCAAAGAACATCTGTTCATGGGCATGCAAATAAATTAAGAAAATACATTCTAAATAATAATATTAAATAATAAGTTAAAAATAATAATCGCTTTACATGGTGTCTAAAAATAATAGAAATATTATATGGTACAATATTTAGGCAGAGTTTTCATAACCACTAAAAGGATCCTAATTTCTGGTAGTCACCCAAATTACCTCCACAATTAACAGCATCCAAACAGAACCTCTATTGGCAGATATCTCAGTCTTTACAATAACACTGTATAAATCTTGGAGGTCGAACTGGCAGAATTTAAAATATTTCTGGATGAACTGGTAATATTCCCTTTTAATGATCTAGGAAAGTAAGGATCTAGAGCAGGGGTGTCAAACTCACGTCATGATGGCGGCATCATGTGACGTATCGGCACTTCCCCCCCCTTCGCTAAACCAGACGTGGGCGTGGTCAGCGCATGACTCATCCAGCCCGTAGGCCAGGAGTTTGACAGCCCTGATCTAGAGCAGGAGTCCCCAAATTTGGCATGGCTGGAGAATTCTGGGAGTTGAAGTCCACAAGTCTTAAAGTTGTCAAGTTTGAAGACCTCTGATCTAGAGAATCAACTCTAGAAGGAGGACATTCTTCTTCCTGAATATGTTTGGGAGCAAGGAAAGCATGAGGATAGCTTAGATTTGTGCATATCTACTGCCTCTGAGACTGTTGCTGGCACTATTCCAAAACTTATTTGAGAAAATGAAAGTATTATCTAGAAAAGGGTATTTCATCCTAAGAATTATCTTTAGGTTACAATGGATTCCTGAAGTTGAAAAAGAAAGGAGGGGAAGACTGTTGCATTTCCTGTATCTCTTAGGAGACTCTGTACCCCACACTGACTACAATAATGAGCTCCAGAGGGACCTTTGTTCCTGCTTTGATTATCATGTTCCTGTGACTACACGTTGAAATCCCTTTCATATTTTGTTTGCTTTCTCCTTTGTCTGCCCATTGAGTGGGATGACAGCTGTTACAAGGCCATCACAACTTCAGAACAAGCCAGTCAGAAAACAGAAGCAAAAAAACAAAAGTCCAAACATTTCCACCTGAAGAATGCAACATAACCAAAGAAACGTACATATCCAGGACTGGAAAAAGTGCAGCACTTGTCCAGAGGATTTACAATTTGAAACAAATCTGCACACAAGTAGAAAGAAGCGAGTGACCAAGATAATTGGAGTTAGAAATGCTGAAGAAAACACCTTTTTCTTCTTCTTTTCTTCTCTTTCCTTCCTTCCTCGCAAATTGTGACAGATGAAGCCTAGAGTTTTAAAAGCAGTGTGAAATGCAATGGCCATTAACAGTGTCTTCGGAAATTATGATTAAATATTTAAAACATATTATAGGATTTAAATGACTAGGCTCTGAGGCATGCTAGACTGGAGAGTGCAAGTACAAAATGAGATGACAACCTCCCACCAAAGATCTATCAAATAAATGAACAATGGGGTAGAAGGAAACCAAAACAGAGAGACTACAAGCAACCTATCCAAGGTCACTGTTATTAATTGATATTGAATCATATAAAACTTTTGAAGCAGTTTAAACATTGATTTGATAAGCAAGCTTTTTTGTAGATAAGAATCAGAGATTGAGAAGCATCAACCGTCCTATGCCCTTGTACAGTTGGTGATAGATAAAGAAGATTCTTTTAATCTTTGCTTTCAGAAAAAACAGTATTAAAAAAGCTACATCATTCTATGACCTGGGTTTTTATCGGCAAGCACCTGCCACAGGATCTGATAAGAAATTGAATATTACCTGAGACTAAGCTCTATTGAACAGAATACTAGGCAGCAGAGCCCACAAATGGAAGTGGGTGTACAGAAGGCTGAATAATGAAATAAAGATAATTTATGGGTAATACATTGCAGTTTCAGACATAGATGTCCACCAGGGGGCAAAAGCAAAGTTGTGAAACATGCAGCATGAGATTTTGATCCAAACTCTATCCCTTATGTAATTCCGTGCAGTGTTGATGTGCAAGAATAAAGAGGTAGGGCTTACATCATGATATAATGATGAACACATTTTCATTTTGGTATCATTATGACTAGCAACAGTTACCTATGTTTGGAAATTGGATCCTGAGTTCTTTGAATGGAATTTTTCCACCCAAATCAATTTTTTTCTTCTATTCCTCCTTAAAGCATCTTTCATTACCCTGAAGATCTGCTGGGGCATAAACCAGAATAATATAGCAAGCTGTAGGGAAAGGGAATGCACTAGAAAATACAATTTCTTCTTTTTGTAGAATCATTTACCGGTGGGGTGGAAATGTGTATTTTGAAAAGAAATGGCTGATCTTCAAATTGACTATGTCCATTTACAGAAAGATACCATTGGATTTAGCTTACATTATTTTTCTGTAATGAGTAGGAATGGACAGATTCCCTGAATTGGTTCCTTATAGTTCTCCAGGCTAGGGTGGTTGCATTCTGATCCATAAGGATTACTAGATTTCATATATTCATAACAAGAATTTGGATACATTAGTAATATATAAATTTGTTTAAGCTGTTCTACAGGAATGCTATATGGAATTTTTCTTATTATAGCTGAATGTCTATGGAGATTCTCAGTCATCCAGGTCAGGGTTGTCTCAAAGAGGCAACTGGATTTTCTGGTTTTTCCTTGAAGACGTTTCACTTCTTATCCAAGAAGCTTCTTCCCCACTATCCAGTCAGAGCTGAAGAAGCTTCTTGGATGAGAAGTGAAACGTCTTCAAGGAAAAACCAGAAAGTCCAGTTGCCTCTTGAAAAAGCACCTTTGGGACTTATTATAGCTGCTTTAAACATAAAATTCCTCTACTGATTTTAAACTTAATTTTCCTTATTTGAGCTTTTTAATAAGCATCTACATATATGCAGAGACCCCCACACACGTTGAGTCCTTCTAAAAGTAAATACTTCTGGTACTTCAAATATTCCTTTTCTTTAGATTTACTTTTCCAAATATATGTAAATAAACACTGTTGTGAAGGAACACTGTAAATAAATACTGCTGTACATATATTTTTGACCAGGAAAAATGGAAAGATAGGTGTTGATAGAATTCATGCATTGCTAAATGCAAGCTGTATCAAATATGGTTTGATGCATTGTTCTAATTCATTCCATACAAACCCATTCTTTGGTTTTTTGTTTTTAACATCTCTATAGGAAATGTCTATTATATTGTTGGTTGCAGAGAAACAACGCCACATTGCTTTCTGTTCAAAAAAGTAGCTTTCCTTAGACATATTTGAGAACTCAATGTACAGTATCTTGGATTTTAAAGAATGCATTGTTTTACATTAGGAAAGGTGATTGAGTATGTTCATACATAATGCAGGCCCTGAAATTACCCGTTCATAAACCCAACCTCTTTCAGTTATATTGCCCCAAGTGGCAAAACTACCGAATACAGTTCTGGCATTTCCCAATTTATCGTTCCCTCAAATTCTCTTAGGCAGCAACAACCTCATCAGTCCGTTTTTAAATGAGATTAGAGAAAAAGAAAATAATAATGTAAGTCTGGCTATCATTCAGCAACTGTAAAGTCTGACCTCACTGTGATTAAAAAAAAGTGTGTAATATTCAGTGGTGGTTTGCTGCCGTTTCGGACCGATTCTTTAAAACTGGTAGCAGAAATTTACCACCGCTGGCCAAAGCGGCAGCGATGACCGGCAGTCCACGCTCCCGAACCGGTCCTCCGGTCACAGCGGCTTTGGGAAAATCCCTCTGCGCATGTGCAAAGGCATCTGCGCATGCACAGAGGGTCATTTCCAGGTGTTTTGCGTGACACGACTTATGTTGCGATGCCAACCGGTAGGGAAGGTAAGTGGAACCCACCCCTGGTAATATTTCATGGATCCGGAATGTGTACTGTTTTGTTTTGTTTCAGCTGCCCCTTAATTTTATTCCCTTAATTTCCCAAGAAATCATGTCCATGTTCAACTGACTTTCAGGAGTTCTTATGGAATTTATGGAAATTGATGGCTAAAAGGCTATGTAATGACTTTAGTATTTGTCAGGTTATAAATAATAATAGGTATTTAAATTCAAATTTCAATTGCCTCGTTCATGGCATTCTTTCAGACTGTGACATACACAAAATGCCAGATCTTCTGGAGTGTGAAGGTCCTCCCTTCTGACGAGATTGCTGGCTCCCACTTCTGGTGCAGTCATCTGGGGATTGGTGGAGTAATGACACATCTTTCTAACTGCCTTCCCCTATTTCCATAAACGTATCTCAGGACATCTCTGACCTTGATGTCAGAAGATATTGTGAAAAAGGTTGTTATACATCAGGGAAAAGCATATAGTTCTAGTTGCTGTGTATGTGTGTGCATATGTGTATTAGGGGTGTATGGGGTGCTCAGGGAGGGGTAGCACCTCTGGTGTAGGGGCATGTCGTGTCCTTTTACGGCAGCTCATTTTAGGGCAGCTTTTAGGGCAGCTCGTTCACCTTTGGTCCCCACCTGTCACTCAGCTCTCACCTGTGGCTCCTAGCAGCTGTAGCATGCGCAGTGGCCACAGCTTTGATAGGCTGGCCAAATCAGGTTGAGAGTAGCCGTTGGGCCATCGACCTTCAGTGAGATAGGACTTGTCTATCCCGAGCATGTGAAGACAGATTCTGGCGGACAACGGTCATGATGGCAGTCTCTGCAAGTGATGTGGTACGCTAAGAGCACAGCAAGACACGAAAGACGCCCTGGTCAACCACTGCGCTCAGCCCATCTCCAACTGTCTCTACTCTTGTCCTGCTATTTGGAGCAAGATGGAATCTGGGAAGAGAGAGTGAGGCTTACTATGCGCACCTCTCCCTCACTTTAATCCAATTCACGCGCAAATCTTGACATCCCCCCCCCAATTGATAGATGTCAAGGTCCTCTTCGAATACGATGGACGAACATCATGTATATTAGATCATGATGTTATTCCATTCCATATATGCCACATGCTGACAACTCACAATAGATCTGCAAGAACCTTGAAACCTTTTCACATGGATGACACTTAACTGGATAATCCAAATAGAGATAATTGCAGCAGCAAAAGGTTGCAAAATCAGGCCTGACTCACTTAATGACCACATTGCTTTGAATCATAAGTTCTGATCTCAAATGTGGTCATAAACTGAGGATTACCTAAAGCAGTGGTTTCTATCTTAGTCTCTGCAGTGACAACCAGCACCTTATAAACATTATATGCTTATTAGATTTAATATTTTCAAACTGCTAGAAGAAAGGGAAGAGGGAGGGAGGGAAGGAAGGAAGGAAGGAAGGAAGGAAGGAGGGAAGGAGGGAAGGAGAGAGGGAGGAAGAGTGGTGGAAAAAAAATAAAGAGGCCAAGGGATTTTCCTGAGCATAATTCTATGAGAATTGTACTGATGATAATGAATGCAATGCACATTACATCATTACATTGGGACTATATGTTCACAAATTAACTTAATAGATCAATTATAAAATGATCACTACAGATATAAACTATATGATCAGATTTTAGTGCCTCAGCCCTGTCATAAACTTTATATCTCTACTCTCTTTGGTACAAAATTAGTCCAAAACATTGTTCACAAATCTGCATAGATTTGGTTCTATCAAAAACATGAAGATAGCAATGCGTAGAGTTAGATGCTATCCACATGAAAAGGTTCTATGCAATAACTGAATAACAAACACAGTCCAAGTTATTTGCTTTCACTCTAGCAACAGGCACACCTGAAGAGCTCACTTGCTACATTACATGGATAGAAGAAGATGACTAATAAAAGAATGCTGCATGCTATAGACAGGGCTAGGCCTTGAGTGAACAGAGCAAGAGAATAAATAAAGCAAGGAAGAATAATAAGTTGTTCCTTAGAAATGAATTTTGTAAAATGCTTTTGCTCTACTATTTTAAGGCATAGTTATTGTATACCATTAATGTATGTTTTCAATTAGTCTTGATTCTTGGCAATTACCTGGATATCTCCCTGTAGTTTTCCTAGTACTGTTTTTGGAAGTAATTTGACATTACATTCATTCTAAGGCTGAGAGAAAAATGTTTCACCCAAAATTACTTAAGGTTTTTTCCCCTTTAAGACAGGACTAGAACTCAAAGGTTTCTGGTTGGGTGCCTTTTACCTTTTACCACACTGGCTCATATAATATTACAATAGTTAACACAAAAAATATTCAAATTATTAAATTCAAATGACTGAACGGGCATAATACATTCAACATTTTATGTTGTGTTTTTTGAATTGTTTTCTTATATATTGTACCGTTCTTATTCATGTTGTACGCCGCCCTGAGTCCTACGGGATTGGGCGGCCTATAAGAACTTTTAATTAAATTAAATTAAATTACAACAGTCAATAAATTTAAACTACTCTTCCAATAAAAACTGTCCGAATCTGAAAAATATAGTATAAAATGCAGCATTAGGATTTCTAAATTTGCTTTGTTTGGATAAATGTGTAGAGCTAAGCCAGTAACAACTTGTTTTTCTGTGATCTTCAGCCCAATTTTGCTGACCCAACAGATTTTAGTCATATTTAAATAATTAAACCAAATTTATTACAATTTTGTAGATGAATTAAGCCTCTAAATCTTTTAAGGTTCATCCTATTTTCTAATAACTCTTTTTATTAGCATGATATAAAACAGTTATTAGCATGATAAAACAGTCTAATGAATTAAGAGAATGCAAAATAAAATTTATACTGTCAAAACTTTTTTTTAATGAAAAATATCATTATAATCAGCTGGAGCTTTTCCCAGTGCAAACTGTGAAAAAAATTAAATCAAATTTCGGAGTGCTAATCCTACTTGTGTTTTTTTAGTTGATAAATTTTGAAAGACTGGTATGAGATGCTAACAAGTTTATTATAAAATATGCATTATTTTAAAAGTTTACTTTATCTTTGTTCTAAAGGGACTGACTTAAAAGCAAAGCACATCATCCAGCTAATATACTGTATGCATACCACATTTTGTTGATCTCATTTAAAGATAATTGTCATGCGTACTGATATACAGTTCAGCGGCGGGTTGCTCCCTTACCGGTGCCGGTGCGCTGCGCATGCATCTCCATGCTTTGGGCACACGCTCACTACGCGCGCAGCCCAACTCATGCGATTTTGCTTTTGCGCATGAGCAGAAGCAAAATCGGCCAAAAATTCCCAGAAAAAAATGGCGACACGCGCAATGGACCGGCAGAGAGGGCTCCGGAGCGGTTGCGCGCAAATTGCGCAATCAGCCACTCCCTACCAGAGCCGGCAGGAACCCACCTCTGATACAGTTACATATTTATATATCTTAATTTCAGTCACTGACCAGAATATACAATTGACAATGGATGGAACAAATTAAAACTGGGGCTCCCGAAGAATGGGAGACTTGCTTTGATGGCTTCGTTGTTGAGCTGGCCATTCATATCCTTCCTGAACCAATGGTTTGTATCTTTTGGTTTTTATGGTAAGTAATAATATTAATTTTTATATTTGTTATTTTTACATTTGATGTTTTTTTTAAATATTGTTTACCCTCTACCCCCCCCCCCCCAAATAGTGTGATGCTTATATATGTATAGACCTGACTAGGTGGCTCAGTGGCTAAGACACTGAGCTTGTTGATCAGAAAGGTTGGCAGTTCGGTGGTTCGAATACCTAGTATAAGTCTCCTGCGTGAGCAGGGGGTTGGACTAGATCAGGGGTCTCCAACCTTGGCAATTTTAAGACTTGTGGACTTCAACTCCCAGAATCCCACAGCCAGCTTTGTTAGCTTTCCTGGCTGTGGAATTCTGGGAGTTGAAGTCCCCAAGTCTTAAAGTTGCCAAGGTTGGAGACCCCTGGACTAGATGACCGCCAAGGTCCCTTCCAACTCTGTTACTGTTACCTGTTACCTGTATTATCAAGAAGCATTATTACTTTGAGGGCAACAAGTTATTTTTTCCAGGGTTGCAGGTCACAATTTGGAAACTGGAGGATCATTTGAGAAGCAAATCATCTATCAGATAATCCCCTTCCTTCCATTTTTTAAATTAGCCTGTTATGATAAAATATTCAATCTATTTAAAAATCTAGGATTGTTTTTTTTAATTTATTGATATCCCCAAGAAATCCAGCTGCTAAATTCACAACATTTCAGAGAATATAAAAATGAGATTCAGTCTTTAAGAGAACATAATATGTATTTTTTAAAATAGAACTGTGCTGAATTTTAATGCACAGAATTTTAACTTCCATCTAGTGGGTTCAGATGGATTCAAAATTAATGTTTGCCCCTTGTCTAGGAGGGGTTTGACTTATCACTAATTGCCAAAGCACCAGAAGGAAAGGTTTTTCCTTGTCACCCTACGTTTCAAGGAATATATAATTGCCTGCTTAAATTAATATAAATAAATAAAATCAGAATGTAGAGTAAGTTAGCCAGGCACTTTAAATACTACTTCTGCAGTAGTATTCTTGTATATTACGTTGTATACTTAATAGAACGGAGCAGCAACATTCAAAGAATGATAACATTCATTGTCTTCCATTGGTTTCTAGGAATCTAAACAGCTTCCTTAAAAAGTTTGACTGAGTCTTCCTTTAACTTTTCTCAGTATGAGATTTGAAAGCTCTTCCAAATGTCAAATTGAATGCAGTATGAGGTCTTGAAGTGCTTGTAGCTCCAATTCTACCCAGCACAAAGGAGTGAAATCTGGAACAGGAGTGTCAAACTTGCGGCCCACAGGCCAGATGCGTCATGCACTGGCCACACCCACACCCAGTTTAGCGAACAGAAAAAAGTTGTGATACATTATGTCAGGGGTCGGGAACCTTTTTGACTAAGAGAGCCATGAAAGCAAAAAATTTGGAAATTTATTTCAGTGAGAGCCATATAATATATTTTAAAAGTGAATTCAACTAAATGTCAATAGGGACAATGGGATATTGAGAGAATCCCTGTCTTTGTGCTGTTTAATTTGTTGCTGCTGTAGCAGCTTCCTTGCTCCAAAGTGATATTTGTCTTTGAGTTGGTGATTTCCATCATAGCATTGGTAATGATTCTTTCTTTCTTTCTTTCTTTCTTTCTTTCTTTCTTTCTTTCTTTCTTTCTTTCTTTCTTTCTTTCTTTCTTTCTCTTCTTCTTCTTCTTCTTCTTCTTCTTCTTCTTCCTTCCTTCCTTCCTTCCTTCTTCTTCTTCTTCTTCTTCTTCTTCTTCTTCTTCTTCTTCTTCTTCTTCTTCTTCTTCTTCTTCTTCTTTCTTTCTTTCTTTCTTTCTTTCTTTCTTTCTTTCTTTCTTTCTTTCTTTCTTTCTTTCTTTCTTTCTTTCTCTCTGCAAACCAATCCCCACCGTGGCTCCTTTCTCCCTCGGCCAGCCCTCTTCCAAGACGTCAAGTGCGGGGAACCGCACCAAGCGAGGTAGGTGGGTGGGTTGCTGAAGAAGCCCCGGAGCCCCGCCACCAACCTGCGTCTCCTGCTGGGAAGGAGCCTCTGTCGCTGTCTCTCGCGGGGTTCCAGCCACCCGACTGAGTCCCTGACCGCGGCACCGGCAGGGTTAATGCGTATGGGAGAGGAGAGAGCGCGCTACCGCCGCCGCTGCTACTTTCACCGCTCCGATATTTCTTTGGTGGGCGCGCGCGGGAGGGACCATGGAGCAGAGGCGCCCGGCAGCTTAAGGCAAGAGGCGGGTGGGAGACGCGGGCAGGAGCCTGTCACCGCCGCCGCCACTTCTGGCATCCCCACGCCTCTCACCCCGCTCGCCGGGTGCCTCTGCTCAGCGGTCCCTCCCGCGCGCGCCCACCAAAGAAATATCGGAGCGGTGAAAGCAGCAGCGGCGGCGGTAGCGCGCTCTCTCCTTCCCTCCCTGCATGGGAGGGAAGGAGAGAGCGCGCTACCGCCGCCGCTGCTACTTTCGCTGCTCCGATATTTCTTTGGTGGGCCTCCGCAGGAGGGACCGCTGAGCAGAGGCACCCGGCGAGTGGGGTGAGAGGCGTGGGGATGCCAGAAGTGGCGGCGGCGGCGACAGGCTCCTGCCCACGTCTCCCACCCGCCTCTTGCCTTAAGCTGCCGGGCGCCTCTGCTCCATGGTCCCTCCCGCGCGCGCCCACCAAAGAAATATCGGAGCGGTGAAAGTAGCAGCGGCGGCGGTAGCGCGCTCTCTCCTCTCCCATACGCATTAACCCTGCCGGTGCCGCGGTCAGGGACTCAGTCGGGTGGCTGGAACCCCGCGAGAGACAGCAACAGAGGCTCCTTCCCAGCAGGAGACGCAGGTTGGCGGCGGGGCTCTGGGGCTTCTTCAGCCGCTTGGCTGGAGAACGGCGGGGATGTGGCCATGGCCGTTTTTTAGCTCCCCCCGTCCCGGCTGAACGCCGCCATTTGGGTTATTTTTCCCTCTGTGCATGCGCGCGCATGCACAGAGGGAAAAATAACCCAAATGATTGTGGTCAGCCGGGACGGGAAAGCGGTGATTGTGTTCAGCCGGGACGGGAAAGCGGGCAGGAGAAGCTCCGCGCCGCAACCGCCGCCAGTTCCATCGGCTATACGCCGAAGGACTGGCCCGGGCGAACCGGGAGAATTTCACCCCTGCTGCGAGCCATATGCAGTCATCAAAAGAGCCACATCTGGCTCGCGAGCCATAGGTTCCCGACCCCTGCATTATGTGATGCCATTGTGACGATGCAAGTTTGACATCCCTGATCTAGACCAAGTGTCTAACATTTTGGTTTGCCTGGGCCACATTGAGTAAAGAGGAATTTTCTTGGGCTGCATATAAAATATGTAATATAGTAACTATCACTAAAAGTCACATAATAATGTTAAAAGCTTATGATCTTGTGGTGACCCATTACTAGCTATCCAGGGCTGCATGTGACCTGCAAACCACAGGTTGGACAAGCCTCATCTAGACTAAAGTTGGGCACAAGCAGCTTCTTTAAACTCTTCACCAAATTGTACATCATATAAGAAATTGCTTTAAAGTTCTATGAATATTTTCTAGGGAAAGGAGAAATTTTCCAGCAATTTCACAATGGTGAGCTGATAGTAATTTTACTACTGAAAAAGCCCATTGGGAAAAGTTTCATCCTGACCTATTGGTTACTGTAAAATAAAATATATTCTCCATACAAGTATCTGGTCATACAGTATAATAAATATGTGAAGAATATGTCATTCAAAAATCACTTTCTTTTTTTCTTAGTAAGCAAGGTGTTTTTTTCTTCAAAGAGAAGAAAAAGAAAGAGAGAGAGAGAAAAAAAATGAGACTTTCCCTACACAGCACGAATACAATCAGAATTATGGGGTTATTGACTGTGTGTGTGATAGGAAGCCCTGCATAGTAGGAAGCTAATTACATGAAACATTACAGTCATATTCCACAGAATATTTATTGGGGTTTATTCAATACAAATATACAAATATTTTTTTCTATATTCATATGGAGGCTGGAGGTGGTAGAAAAGTATGAAACTCCAAAACCATGATGCACCCCCGCCCATGAAACGGGCATGTTGCTGTTGTATATCCTTATCCGTTCACAAAAAATAATAAGGAATGTTGAGTGAATTGCTGATTTTCTTGTTTTTGATAGGTAGCCTTTAATGCAAGCAGGCAGAGTGGTGGAAAATGTAAATGCAGCAGAAAAGGCCAACACCATCAATTCTTACAAAAACTGACACCGTATTATGCAACAATATTCTCAATGAAAAATAAAAAGTAACACAATGGCCGAGAATGGGAAATGCTGAGCAAAAAATTATCTTTGCAAATTAAGGGAAACAATAAAAGGGTAATAATAGAATATTTAGCAGTGAAAGTAAATCTCATATGAATCCTTGTAAAGAATGTGCAGAAATAGTCTTTAATCATATTACATGATGGAAGAAAAGAAAGAAAGCATGCTGCTAACCAAGAGATTGCTAAATTTTCTGTAAAGTGGAGCTAGCACAGTAATCTGATACTACCATTTTATTAATAAAACAGATTTTATTTACTTATTTATTAAATTTATATACCACCTATCTAGCTATCCAGAGTAACTCACTATCCAGATTGGAAATTAAGGATGTTTTTCTTTGACATCACTAATTCCTATCTCTGATTAATACATGTAATAGCATAATAGTATATAATAGACTTATATACCGCTTCATAGTGCTTTACAGCCCTCTCTAAGCGGTTTACAGAGTTCAGCATATTGCCCCAACAATCTGGGTCCTCATTTTACTGACCTCAGAAGGATGGAAGGCTGAGTCAACCTTGAGCCTGGTGAGATTTGAACAGCTGAACTGCTGAAGTAGCAGTCAGCTGGAGTAGCCTGCAGTAGCTGCATTTAACCACTGTGCCACCTCGGCTCCTTATGTAATCTACCATCTCAGTTTTGCAATTGACTTTAAACTGTAGACCTTATGAATTTGACCTAAATTTTGAATGTTCATGTCCATTAGTTGTTTTCTGCTACTTAAATGTCTTACTTGATGAAGAGACTTTTGCATCAGCTTGACTGAATTGGAAAAAAATATGGTATGATACTAAGGTTACTGGACTTTTTATTTCTCTTTCATGAATCTGAATATCCATCTCTTTAAAAGTGATATGGAAATTATTAATCCTGATAAACATTTTAAGATGAAGGAACAACTGTTAAAGCATTTAAGTTTCATGCAGTTTTGCAGAACTTCCATGAAGAGAGAACCCAATTCTAGCAGCAAATTCCATTTATTGTATAAAATTTCATGCCTTTCAATGCCTTGTTCAGCTTTAGTACTATTTGTGGTTACAGCCATGGTGTGCTTAATGCATGTTCATCAGATTTATCTTAAACAAAAGACCAAAATCATTTAACAGAGATTAGTCATAAATTAATTATTAAGGAATCTTAGACTTGTATTCTGGCTTGCCAGTTAAGAATGCATTTGTGTTTTAGGGCTAATGGGATAAGATAAACACAAGACTGAGGACAGCCTGCTCCTGGAGATTTGTGGAGGTTTAAAATGATTTTTAAAAAATCCAGCACTGGTGCATGCAAAACTCATTACAATTTCCTCATTTTCTCTTCCCCTCCCCCACCAAGTTTTATCAAGGTATAGACTTCATAATGAAATCTAGAATGTGTGAAAAAACAGCATTCAAATTCATGATTTAAAATTACACATGTACCGGTATGTCAATATTTTTTTCTGTGCTACTTTACTAGCTGGAAAAGTACATCCCCCTGGGATGGAAAAGAGAGGATGGAAGATGTTACCCATATAGAGAGAGGTCAATTGGAAAACTGACTAGAAGAAACGCTTTGTTCCTAAAGTAACATAATAATTTACAACTAAAATGCAGAGGTAGGCAAATCTATTTCCAGCTGATGTTGATCGATACCTTCAGCCAAGAGTTGTGAATCCATTAATTCAAAGCTGAGTTACTTAAGAAATCCCTATCCCAAAATCCACTGAGAAATTTGAAAGAAGAAAATATTGTAGTGGTATTTGTGCATGTAGAATGAGAGACAAACTAAAGACATGGCAGCACAGATAACAAAGTATATGAAGGAACCAGGAAAAGGCAGCTGTAGACCATAAAAGTAGCTTCTTAAAGAAAGTACAAGGCATCTCCTTCCTTAATGAATATTTATCACAGGCTGCTGCCTATTATCGTTCAAAGAATTTTTATACAGTTCCCATGTCTTTCATCTGTTTTACGTTATGGCTTATCTAACCATGGAAATTACACGCATCAGGTAAATGTTGATTTACATACAAATTGCCTCTAGTAAACCCGTCTTTAAATAAATAAAAAAGTTAAAAATATTTTTCTTATTAATTTGCACTTTGCAGAGAGAGAGAAAAATCATACACGACCAAATGCCAATAATTTAATTCATTTGAGAATATCAAACAATTTATGTGGATTTACCTCTGCAGCTTCCTCTCCCTTTTATTTTCAGTAATTTGATGTTTACCCAAAGTAGGTACAAGTGAAGGTTTAGGAATGGAAGCAAAAAAAAAATCGCTTCTCATATTTTTTTTCCCTATTCTGTCATCCCATGTTTCAAATGCATAAAAAGTTAATAAAGCTTTTTCAGACTGCTTGGCACTTTGAAAAGATTATCTGTGTATCTATGTGTATACGGGGCTGGATTGTAGGTAAAGGAGTATTTCTATCTATGAGAAGGTATCCAGACTTTTGACAAAAAAGGAAAATATTCAACTAGGAACTCTATCTGAAGACAACACAGTGCCCAAATGCAGAGAAATTGACATGAAAACTGTGCTGGGGGTTTTGTGTTACTGAAGATGCAACTTTTTAAAAAAAGGACAGAGGATTAACATGATGGAGACGTCATGCTACAGATAGTGCTTAAGATGTCTAAATTATAATTTTGAACAAGAATATAGAAATACATCACTCCAAAGAATAATTTGCTTTGACATTAGCACCCTCTTGAAGAAAATAACATGATTTGAGGTCCTGCTCCTCCTAACACAAGAGTGGAGCTGTCACAGTCCTTCTACTCGACTGAACCAAATGGTTCCTGTAGATCAGCGGTTCCCAACCTGGGGGTAATTACCCCCAGGGGGGTAAAAACGCTATTCTTTAGGGGTAATAATAATAAAAAAATATTGTTGGTAATAATAAAAAAATACAGTACAGTAACGCATTTGGTTCATGTGGCATATGCTCTTTCTTGCTAGCGAAACAGCAGAGTGCTTTGAGTGTGGGAACGGGGTGAAAAGGAGGCACGAGGCGGGACAGCTGCCCGCACCGAAGGCTGAGTCCTGAGTCACGGCGTTTCACGCATGCGGAATCCGCCGCGCTCGAAAATAGTACTCGGCATGTATAAACCTGTTTGAACTGAGAGCGGTCGGGCACTTGTTCTGATGCATTATCGCATTTGCACTCCACAATCCGCATACGCCAGCGGTTCCCAACCTGGGGGTCGGGACCCCTTTAGGGGTTGAATGACCAGTTCCAAGGGGTCACCCCAGCATCCTCAGCTCCCCCCCCCACTGCCACAAGCCTGGCCATATCGCGCCCCACAACCCGCGCCCCCACCGCGCTCCACCCCGCTGCCGCCATTTGGGTTATTTTACCGTCTGCACATGCGCAGCACGCCTTGCGCATGCACAGAGGGTAAAAGAACCCAAATGGCAGCAGCAGGGTGGGTCACAGTGGGGGCGCGGGGGCGGGGCGTGGGTCGCGGTATTAGGAAGGTTGGGAACCACTGCTGTAGATGCACTGTAAATAGAAGTCATTTTCCTTAAGATGAAGCTGTTTGATATGATATACAATGGAGGATATCACCTCATCCATGCCACCACTGTTTCATACTCTAATAAGTTGATAGGGAGCAGGTGGTCTTGATCCTTATCTGTAATGTCATGGCTATAATTGTTAAGGGGAGCATTCCCCCACAGAGGCGATCTGTGGATCTTGTTCCCTTTGAAGTCATTCTCATTAGAAAATAAAACCGAGATTCAAATCTAATTAACAAAATATTTATTTCAGTACAAAAGTAATAAAAAGAATTCCTTAATAAGCTACATCTTATTGGCTAATGAAAGTCACGTCTGCCTTCAGCAGAAATGGAGAAAGAAAGGAAAAAAGGAGTTGACTCCTGGAATGCACGCATGCGTAGTAAAACATGTCACATGTCTGCTTGATCATAAATACAAGAACCTTAGAAACATAGAGATGCACAAACTGGCAATATTCACATCGTGACAATAATATAGTGCATAGTCTGGTTCTTTACCTAAAAAGCAATCCTTAGACTCAAGCTTTGCTTATTGATGTCTTCTAGTTTCATTTTAGTTTGAAGAAATGATTGATGCTACCAAACTTAATTTAATTTTTCCCATAGGGCTGTGCAACACATTTAAGTTTCTTTAACCTAGGCCAGTATTCCCCAACCTATTTGTTTATGGGAATAAATTAACTCTCACTGAAAATTCTAAGGAATACTAAATAAGCTAGGGGTCAAAAATGCAGTGGCTTGAATACAATGGCACATGTAATCTCTAGATGCTGCCCAAAACACTGAAACTGAATGACCGTCATGTTATCCTGTCACCAAATTTCAGGATCTTTATGTTCTCCTCCCAGCTCTTAAGAGTTTGTAGGCAAAGATGCCAAATGCTCATGAGATTTCATGAAGAATGCCAAAATCTTGCAAGTTTGGATGTTCTTATCTGATTTTGGCCATATAGATGGTAGACACAGCTGGATCATATTATGATCAAAGACATCTGGAAGGCCTTCAAAGTCATCCCAATTCCAGACAAAATGAGAGAAGTGAGGCTGCAGTGGTATGGACATGTGGTCACAGCTGATGTAGAATCCATCACAAGGCAGGCACTTGCACTGAGCCCAGGTGGTCAGTGGCATTAAGGATGATAAAAAAAAGCAATGGATGGATTGCTTGCATGAAGACATGTGAGCTATAGGCATATGCCCCACTGATTCTGCAAACTGGACGAAATGGTGAATGAAATGTAAAACTACGGACTGATATGACAGGAATAATGCAAAGAACAAGAGATTTTGGGGAAAAGGCTTCCCCCTTCCCCAGGAAAAAGGTAAGTATATTTTGCCTCAGTTTTTTTTATTATTATCCTGTCTTCATTTCATTCCATGTCCAATTAAAATTTGTACACATTTTTATATACATTGCTTTAAATAGAGGAGTTTTGTATTTAATTTCTCTAATATACACTTTTTGCATATGATTTTCTTTATTATAAAACGTTTTTATATATACTTTCCCCAATATATACATTTCTGAGTGCATCCAAATTATGTTTGTCTGCATGAACATTAATTCTCTTTCTCCTTTAGCTACAAATTCAGTAAGTATGGAATTGGATAAATTTGCTTAAAAATGCAAACTAAAAAGCTGAACTAATTTCCCTGACATCCTGAATTGCAACTATATGGGTTTATTTCTATAAAAGGTTCCTTTCACTTCATTTATTTCTCTCCATTTAAAGTCTGAAGTTGCTTTTCTTTATGAGAAACAGGACAAGATGTTTTTAGCTCATTCATTTGTTTCTCATTATCTTTGTCTTCCACTTGGTACCTCAGTTATCTTGAATAACAAAGCCACATTACAACAGCACATTACAAGCAATAATTGTTACTGCTGTTGTGACATTCCTTGATTAATCCCATGGTGCTATCTGTGCTTTTTGCCTAAAGTAGAAAGCAGTGGTTAAAAAAAGTACTTCTCTATCTCATGTTGATTTGATGTTTAATCAGTTAATCACTGAAGACAAGCTCATATTTTTGCACCAGATCCCACAGATTGCTGGGTCTTACATAGAAATATTGCTGATCATTTCTGGCATTCCTTTAAAAGCGTATTCTAATGTTCTGCTGATAGTTGGCACCTGGACACCACACCTCTTCTGCTAACATCTGTTCTAAGACAGTTGAAAATTCTGAAAGTTGTGATATCAGTTTGGGAGGAAAAATGTCTCTTCTCTTTTCTTCTTTTTTCCCATGTTACTGTAAAAGAGGAGGATGAGGAACTCTTTGCACCATTTTTTTCTATATCTTTTTTTCTGTTGTATTTCATTTATATGTTACTTTTGCCACTACTTTCACTGGAAAAGATATACAACAATTATGAAAATTCCAAAGAAGACTATTTTTTTAACAGAATTATTGTGAGGGAAATTTTCTTTCACGTTTTTTTTTTCTAAATTCCCAAATTGTTTTTCCTGTGCAAGTCAGAAAAGAGACGAGTCATGTTTGATAAGCTTCAGAAACGGAAACAAGTTAAAATCAAAATTAATTACGTGCACAGCTGTCTTTTCCAACTTCTGAAGAATAAATAGTTTTTGTTGGCAAACTCGCATTTATCAGCATAGTCAATGTTGATTTCAAACTAATCCCCATTTTCATATAAAATGGCACATGCACAACATTGTCATCATGTAAATGTTGCCATATATACTTATACCTAAAAAGTATATAAATTTTAGGATTTTAGGATTTGTGTGAAGTTGTTCTCACACAATTGACATTATTTGCTTTCCCGTAGATGTCCAGCTTAGCAATTTCTAAGTGGCTACCAAACATTGGCAAAAGCAGTCATTTTTCAAGTTGTTCTTCGGATGACATAAGGGCAATTGGCAGTAGCAAAACCAGCAGCTGTGGTGTATACAGAAAGAACAGACTGGATAGTTAGTCACTGTGGCAGAATATTGGTGAAGGCTGGAAAATTGGAGGCTGGGGAAGGAAATGGTGATGGATAACCACATCCTACAATACATCGTACATCCTCCGTATCCTAGAACAGATGTATAACAACTGCAGCCCAAGGGCTTCATTAATCTGCTATCAATCTTTTCACATCTTACTAAGCTTTTCCTCTCTCTCTCTTTTATTTTTGGGCTGAATATTTGGAGATGGAATGTTTGATGGGTACATGAAGTTTGCCAGAGGATTTAGGCAGCTGTAACTTCTGAAAACACAGATCCTTGATTTCTTGCAGACATTTCATTTCCCAAACTGGGTAACATCATCAGTGCCAGTCAGATGATGTTACAGATAGAGATAGAGATAGAGATAGAGATAAAGAGAGAGAGAGAGAGAGAGAGAGAGAGAGAGAGAGAGAGAGAGAGAGAGAGAGAGAGAGAGAGAGAGAGAGAGAGAGAGAGAGAGAGAGAGAGAGATATGCTATATTTGTAAACAATTACATTGGTACTGCAATAAAAGTCTACATGAAACCATCCAAGGTCCAAATTCAGCATGTGGCAAATTGATAAGAAAACATTTCACTGCAGCAAAGTAAACAGGGCAATACTAGAACACCTTCTACAACTGATCACTCTGCTCAGGCCAGTTTTTTTTAAAAAAATCTTACTACAAATGAGATGATACTTCCAGAAAATTACACTCACCATTGGATTGAGCAGGAAAATATGACAAACATGCTCTTACTTGTTGTAAAAATGTATATGAATGAATGGTCATGGAAATTTCAAAGCCCCTCAGATACTTAACAGATATTGAAGAAATGTAATTAAAGTACATATGTTGATTTTATGAAGAAAAGAATGTAATCTTAGTAGTGACAGTAGAACTGCTACTATAGTATGAAAAAAAAGAAGAGTTCAAGCTACTGAGCAACTCATTGTTGTCTTCGTCCAATCTACTTTACAGGACTACTATGTGGAAAAAAAAGATGCAAGAGGAAGTCCCATGTAGGGATGTTTTATTTATTTTTTATCCATCTTCTCAATTTTAATACAATGTATTATTTCAGCACTACACTATTTGTATAATATTTATTTTTTAAAATATCCTGTTATTTAGAATAATAACTATAGATAAGAGGTTTTTTTAGAATCTGGGCGAATGTAAGATAAAAGTCTAGCAAATAAATTAATGAAATAAACAACTTCCCTTGAAATAAGTTTTCCAGTAGTTTTTATTTAATCAAACTGTATAAAAATTAAAACTAAATAAAAAGAAAAGCAATAGTTAATTAACTAATCAATAAAACTAAACTATCACTACTATTACGATTAAATTCTATTGTATTTCTATTTCCTAAATTATAAGGAAAGCCAAAGATCGCTACACACTGAGATTCTGTAAAACAAATAAACAAAAAAAAGAAAAAGAAAACAATTAAAAAAACAGAAAAATCTTTCAAAAGACTATTTCAAAAATTAGTAGAACAATTGCAATTAAAAACAATATCAAGTTCAGATAACTGCACAGCTGTTAATTTCTCTTCTATTTTAACCTGTTAATACTGGTAGCTCATTATTGTCAAAAACAGAAGATGAAGAAATGCGCATGTGTATAAAAATACATCTATGTGAAATTCCACTTTCTTGCATATAATTGAATTCACAATCTTCTTTCCACATCATCCATAAGTGAATGTCAATGTATCATGATGATGCTTTCAATGGTACATGATGATGGTGTGTTTTTCATAAGTGTTTCATAAGTGATTCTTCAGCTATGCATTTAAGAACTTTTCATGGCACTTACACAAATAATTCAACTGTGAATAGTAGGGAGAAAATTAAAGTTTCTACACCCACAGACCTTGTAGTAAGACAAGTATAGTATCAAATGATGTGTACCTAGTATTAATCAATCTTCATCCACATCAAACCTTAAACAGAACAATGAAGCACTTGATAAGATCTTTATTGCAGATGAGAAAAGCTGTTAATATTATGAAAAGCAATTACTGCAAAATATCAGGCCATTTATAAAGGAAACTCAAGGTTCAATCTTCATATTTTTAATGCCCATGCATTGTAAGAAACTAAAAGTCCTGAATGCCTTTGTCTTGAATCCTAAATTCCACACAATGCCTCTGGTTAGATGGATTATAATATTAATAAGAAGCAAAAATGAAGCAGCGTATACTGGATAGCCTATCCAGTAGAAGCATTTCATAAATTTTGTCATGTTGGCAATTTAGCTAGAGTTGAGTCACATGTTTATCTTCATGCAGAAATAATTACATAGATTTTCATTTACAGCTAGTTGTGAACTTAATGAAATTTGGGCAGATAGCGATCAAATCTAGTTATTCTTTATTTATTAAAAAGATTTAAATACCTGCCCAAGTAATATGCGGTGACATCAGTATTACATGGTCTGTAAATATAATGCAAGTCCGTGGTTCAAAGTTGAAATAATGGCATTCCCTACTTAGGGCATCTGTTGGGGAAAGGAAGGGTTTAGATTTTCGTATCCAATGCCCTAATTCTATGTAGTATATGATACAGTATATAATAATATATCTTTTCCATCCGACTAGAACATTTCTGAACACTCATGTCATTGTTTGTTATCACACAACTTAGATACCTATTGCCAAATTTCAATTTCCAGCACTCTGCTAGGTCATTTCAAGAAAAGAGGCATCAGATTGAAGGAGTTTCAGGCAAATATTACATTTTTACCCCACACACACTATGCAGCATTCCTTGGAATCAAATTCAAAGTACAAAATACATAAGCACAGCCAAGGGGCGGGTTCCTAATTTTTTTACTACCACTCTGTGGGTGTGGCTTATTTTGTGGGTGTGGCTTGCCAGCCATGTGACCGGTTAGGCGTGGCTTCTCGGACTGCTGAAGGGAGGGGAACTGAGATAGGTCCTGCTGCCCATTCCCCCTTCCCTCAGCAGCTCGAGAAGCCTCGAACATGCCTAGGATCATCACCGTGTGTTCGTGGCTTCTCAGACTGCTGAAGAGAGGGGAATGGAGATAGCTCCTGCTGCCTGTTCTTTCAGCGTCTCACGCGCTCCCTCAGCCATCCTCCCTTGCTTGGACTCACTGTGGGGTAGGAAGGAAGCACATGAGCAGTGCCGGAAACTCGGCTTCTGGGCATGTGCAGAAGAAATTTTTTTAAAAAATTAAGTTTTTTTAAAAATGGTGGCGCCTAGGCACTGGCAACCGACCGCACTGGTACTGTGACGTCAGCAGCGGGCCGCTACCAGTGCTATAGAGTGGACCGCACTGGTAGGAACCCACCACTGGCACAGCCTTATGTTTACACACTCAGATCTTTGCATATTTCACTTCCTTGGAGTACAATAGATATGCCTTTTAGTTGATGGGAATCCTCAGCGTCCAAGGAAAGAAATGAGACAGTAAGGGGGAGTTTCAAGGTTTACTGTAATCAGAGGGCAAGGTTTCACAGCTGGAACACTGCTTCTAACCAACAATTTTGTTTCTAATGAATATTTATCTGATATTTTAAATATGAAGGCAAAGAAGAAAAAATAATGTTAAGCTTTTAAACAATTGGATGCAGATTATGCAGATCATTCAAGGTGACTTATGTACACATCCCTCTATTTGCTTCTCTTGTCAGAATCCTACCAGCTTAATATTCAGGCATTTAAGAGTATGTCTCTTCCTGGCGCCAAGGAAAACAATTGAACAAGTGACAAAATCTCAAACGATGATATTTCTGATCCTGCAAGATTTTGGCATTTATTAAAAAGCGAGAAATGAGAATAATCAAGTGCACCCACACACTATGGAGCATTCCTTGGAATAAAATTCAAAGTATTACGCAGCCATATGTATACACATTCCTCTATCCCCTCTATCCCAAACAAATCATTTTTCTAGTTTTAGAGAATGCTGCTTTATTTAGAAAGCTAAATCTTTAAGAAAGGTGTACAATGTGAACTAGGGCTGTGCAACGTTTTGAAGTCAAAGTCAAAAAGGTTCATCAGAATATGCATGGCGATGAATAGAGGATCTGTGCAAGAATATCCACACAGCCTGTAAAGTATCCTATGACCTTTAAATTAAAAATCCCAAGTGGCCATGATAAACACAGTATGTATGTAGAGCTTTGTTCATTTGAAGTAAGGATGGAAAATATCTAACACAATGTGGGTGGTGTCATGACATAATGTAGCATAGAGATGCAGAGAGACATAGAGAGAAATTATTATCTATCTATCTATCTATCTATCTATCTATCTATCTATCTATCTATCTATCTATCTATCTATCTATCTATCTATCTATCTATCTATCTATCTATCTATCTATCTATCATCGTCTGTCTGTCTGTCTATCTGTCTAGCTGTCTGTCTGTCTATCATTTATCACATATCTGTCTGTTTTAGAACTTAATAGAAGTTGGATCAAATGCACATTCTAATCAATTGTTTTGCAATATGAAATTTGTTTTTGGGAAATATTTTTATTTGTTATGTTATCAGCCTTAGGCTAAGATTGGGAACATAAATGTCTCCTAGTAAGATCATGAGCCAAGATGACGCAGTGGTTAGAGTGCAGTACTGCAGGCTACTTCTGCTGATCACCGGCTGCCAGCAGTTTGGCAGATCGAATCTCACCAGGCTCAAGGTTGACTCAGCCTTCCATCCTTCCGAGGTTGGTAAAATGAGGACCCAGATTGTTGAGGGCAATATGCTGACTCTGTAAACTGCTTAGAGAGGGCTGTAAAGAACTGTGAAGTGGTATATAAGTCTAAGTACTATTGCTATTGCTATCTAAATCCACTTTGACAGGATGATTGGTTAGAGTTGGGCAATCCCAAAGATGAATCCTTGCGGAGTTTACTTGTCAGTATGTCTTACTGAATTCAGGATAGATTAACTTTCAGTATAATTTCAGAGTCCCTCCTTTCCCGAAAGCAAGATCTTCTAAGAGTAATAATAGTTGGTTTTTCAATGCTTTTGAGAAGAAACTACTAAGGAGGCTAATGGAAAATTTCAAATAATAGTTTTCTTTACTAATATATGAAGTGAGCATAATGAGGCAAAGAATATGTCCTAAGTTGCAGTACATGCACAACTCCCAACCAAATTTTTAGAGTTACCAAGTTCCCTAAAAGGTGGTTTCACTCTTCCTGCCACTGGTCAGCTATTCTTGCTATGTGCATTCCCCTAACTGTTCTCATTGTTGGTTCAGAGACAATTTGTTTTCTACTTTATGCATGTGAATGAAATAGAAGCATTTGGACATCAGGTGTTGATGAAGTTCCTCCAGTTCTAATTAGCATCAACAGTGTTGGAAAGTTTGTTGCAGTTATAGATCAGAAACATCTGGAGGCTGACATATTCTCACTCATGTTTAAAAGACATTCATATTCTAGAGATGATTCTGTATAGTTCCCAATCATTAACTCTTTTCAAAGCATGCTTTATTATCCTAAACGATCAACAAGCAGTTGGCTGACAAACACTTCATTTAATATTTTATTTATGCAGTACTATTTTAAACAAATTTACAACCCAGATTCCTTCAATTCTATAACAGTTATGCCCTAGTAAATATGCCTAGAATTATCAGCCAGATATTTCTAGCATTGTATGTAATATAATGTGTAGAACTCACACATTTCAAACTCCATCCTATGTCCATTTCCAGTTATTAGAATAAGAGTACCATGCTTAATCAGTTCAAAGCACTATCTTCAAAACAGAAACTAAATCTGGACAAAAGCAATGAAATCAGCAGATGTATATTCATGGAGTACTTACTAAAATCACAGAGTTAAACTACACTAGTTTCTCTTAACTGAAGCTGAGATACTTATGATCTGCATGATTAATCAGAACTGATTAAGAGAATGGCTTGATTAATTGAGTTTATCCCAAAGAGGGCCTTTGTAAAACTCATGATCAAAAAATCCAAAAGTAATTTTTCCCCCCACAGTAGCTTCTCTGATCTTCTTCCCTTCTCCTGTAACACAGATAGGCATGGGTGTATATGCAAATTTATCCCACAGAATAGCTATGTCACACATTTGTATTTAAGGAATAATTTATAGAGTTCTGGTAAGAAATCTGGCTCCTTATATTACTATTTGAAGATGTATTTATTTATTTATTTATTTTGGTTTTCTTATATGCCGCCCAATTCCCGAGGGACTCAGGGTGGAGTACAGCAGAGAAAATACAAGAATAACCAACTGTAAATATTACATTAAAAACAAGTATAAAAATTAAAAACACAATATTAAAACCATCAACAACCATACAACAACCATGTAGTATCCTAAAATCTGAACAAAGCAAAGGTATCTCTCATGGTGAGGATAAGGCAGATTATTCTGAATGACAGGACAGAATCAGAGTATGCATCCTATTCAGGGGTGGGTTCTGGTTTCTCCCACTGCCGGTTCGCTCAGGGGTACACCGTGTGGATGCGTGCACATTGCGCACCACGCACGTGCATGCACAGTACTTAAAAAAAGCTTCTGCACATGTGCAGAAGCAAAAAAGAAGATGGTGGTGCGATAGGCACCGCTGAGAGAACTGGCTCGGGGGCATGGCAGGCCTGGGTCACTGCCAGTTCCAGCGACCCAGGCTGCCAAGTTACTACCGATTCCATAGAACCGGTCCAAACCAGGGGGAACCCACCTCTGATCTTATTATTAAGATAAACTTTTCATTTGGTGAGCATACTACCCTTTTCTTTGATCATTTCAGGTCAGAGAATCAACCATCCTAAATATACCCAGGTCCTGAGCCATACAAATTTTTAAGTAATGACTAATACCATGAATTATATGCCAACCAAACCAAGAGTCAGTCGCCCTTTCATGATATAGGTGTAATATTGTATTATCCATTAATAAAAAAGCAGCTGCATTCTGCACTACCTGAAGGCAGACCATTACAGAATAAACAGCAGAAGTCCATTGGCGAGAACTGACAAAAACATATTATAAATGACTATACTCTTGTTTTCTACTCCAGTACAAACCTCAGGTGACATTTCACAAAAGCTGAGTGAAGGCCTTCTTGGCCAGAGCCTTTACTAGTTCATCAAGCTGGAATTGAGAATCAAGTAACACTTCCATAATGTGTACCTGCTTTTTGGAGGGGAACAGAATCCTAATTAGAATCAGCTGTTTCTGAATTAACACCTATGCTATTTATTTAGGTTGAATCTTAGATTCTTTTTCTCTATCCAATTGTAACTGACTCACAGCTTTAGGACAACTTACGGTTTGTTTTATTTGTTTGTTTGTTTGTTTGTTTGTTTATTTATCTATTAGTGAGACGTATATACCGCCTCACAGTGCAAGCACTCTCTAAGCAGTTTACACCAGTAAGCAATGTATATTTATATTGCCCCCAACAATCTGGGTCCTCATTTTACCTACCTCGGAAGGATGGAAGGCTGAGTCAACCTTGAGCCCGTGAGATTTGAACCACTGACCTGCGGATAATAGTCAGCTAAAGTGGCCTGCAGTACTGCACTCTACCCACTGCACCACCTCGGCTCTTTTTGATGATGCTATTTATCCTCGATTCCTTTTCTTTCCTTGTAATTTGGCAGATCTTTATAATAACATGTATTACAGGTAGTCTCCATTTAGTGACTATCTTATTTAGTGATCATTTGCAGTTATGACAGTCATGAAGAAGTAACTTTATGATCAATTCTCACATTTATGACCTTCACAAGTCTGTAAAGCAAAGGAAACCTGACGAAAGATGATCTCAATTTCCATTTCACTTAGCACCTATTTTGTTTAACCCAATTACTAGTCACAATTGTGATTGCTAAATGAGACTTTCTGTATAGATGTAGATATTTTATTATTATGAATCTGAATGACTTCATTTCAAAATAAAATATTTTCAATGAGCTACCATGCTAATTTTCAATTTTCCAATTTAGGACTCCCTAAACTCCCAAAATTCCTCAGCCAGCAAAAAAGCTGGCTGAGGAATTCTAGGATTTGAAGTCCACAGGTCTTAAAGTTGCCAAGGTTGGAGACCCCTGCACTATATCACAACCAAGACAAGCTGTGAAAAGGATAATATTACCATAAATCAAAAACATCTGAGAAACAACCAACAGGCTATAAATAACCACATGGCATCACTGTAGCACACAAATCAATTAAAACATTCCAAAATAAAAAACTCAGGAACCCTGGAAGAAAAAAACCAGGACTCAACTACAACATACAGTATAAGGACTGTAACAACCATTAGGTAGAACAAATAGACTAGCAGACCACAACCATGAACATCAGCAAGCAGTCAAAAGACAGTATGAAAACTCCTTAATTGCATAACACGGAGGACAGTCTTAACCTGTTCAGTTGGGAAACTGTGAACATCCTAGACCAAGCTAAGTCCAAAACATTGGATAAGCAGAGATTAATACCAAGATTAATATTAGTCCATCAACGAAGCTGTAAACAACCCCCAGATTAAGGAACTACCAATTCAGACAAATAACCAAATAGTAAACAACAACGTAGTCAAAGAACCATCTGGAGCACTCCCATCAAACACTGACAGGTTAAGCTATTTCTGTATAAACAGAGGGCAAACCCCATTCCCTTTCTAACACTGATGATGTTATCTGGTTGGGTATTTAAAAAATCTGCAAGTAAACGACATGCTCAGAGAGCATCAAGGATCCCATGCTTCAGCCCTGAGCTACAAACACTCTTCTATTAGCAAAAAGATTGCTTTTGCTTTCTGAAAGATTTAATCTATACTTGCATGGAAATAATGTTAGCTTATGCATAGTTTATATGAAGACAAAGAAGGATAGAAAGAACTGAACCTTGAAGAAATGCAAGTGTACTTTGTTATGGCAGAATAAAGTTCTGATTGCTTGAAAATGTAGAAGTGCCACTGCAGAGACTCCATCAGAGTGTCCCCAAAGCCAGCAACTGACAAAACAATCATGAAGTTAGAGTCCAATTTCTAAATATAATAGCTAAAAAATACAGGGAAAATGACAGGATGTTCTTTGCTGGAGATGTTTAAGCAGTCGTGGCTGCTGTAGTGATTCCTTGCATTGAGCCTAGTGTTGAATTATTTTTTTCCAACTCTATGATTCAGAATGCAACAGATGATAAAGTTGTGACAGTTAATGTCTTTGGCTTTTAAAAGAATAAATTTAGTAAACTTCAATTACTTAGACTCGTATCACTGTGTAAAACCTATCCCTTTTGAAGGATGGCATAAGGAAAAGAAGCAGTGGCAAGTCCTATACCCGTGATGGCGAACCTATGGCATGCGTGCCACAGGTGGCACACAGAGCCATAGCGGAGGGCACACGAGCGTTGCCCACCGGCAAACCGGAAGTGCGGAAGAACACACTTCCAGTTTGCCCATTTTGCCATTTTTTGCATTCCAGGGCTTCAGGAAGCTTCCCTGAACCCTCAGGAGTGCAAAAAACGGCAAAATGGCAAACCGGAAGTGCGGAAAACACACTTCTGGTTTGCCAGTTTTGCTGTTTTTTGCATTCCTGGGCTTCAGGAAGCTTCCCTGAACCCTCCGGAGTGCAAAAAACAGCCCAATGGCAAACCGGAAGTGTGTTTTTCCGCAGTTCCGGTTTGCCCATTGTGCGCATGCATGGGGGGGCAATGGGCGTGGACACGCGAACCAGAAAAGGTTCGCCATCACTGTCCTATACTGTATGTCCCCCTCTCACATACTGTATGCCCCTAATCTCAAAAATGTCCCAGAAAAAAATGTTTTAAATAAATTTGAAGGGAAACAAAAATTATTGGGACATAAGAACATTAGAATGTTAAGAGGACTAGATAGAAAATAAAATTACTTATTCATAAAAAATTGGATAGCAAAGGTGAATAAGACAAACTATGAATGACAGAGTAAGAAGAGAAAGAAGCAGGTCTAATCTTACAATACTACTCTGTTTTGTTCTGTTATGCTTTTCCAATTCAGAATGACATCTCAAATTCTACTTTCCTTGTTAAGAAAAAGAAAGTTATATAAACATTCATTTTCCTTACAGGCTTGTTGTAAATTCAGATACAATCAAGTTGGCACATAAACCAAGACAAGGCAGTTTAAACAAATAACTAGACCATCTTTCCCAAGAAGAGTCCCATGATACAAGATTGTCAAACTTTTACTTCCAAAGGGCTTCAAGTGAAGTCACTTTGCTGAGAAATGTCTGGCTTTTGGTTTCCTTAATGCAGGGTTGTCATTGGGAATATCTGCAGGATCTGCTGTAGATTGGAATGGGCATGTTTTGCCAAGGCAGCCATACTTGAAACAAGGCTGAAGGGAGGTGTACAGGTCAAAATGAGGTTATGCTCTCCTGCTAGACAGCAGAGATATTTGACAAAGAATGGGTTAGTCAGCTATGTTGAGATTTTTTTACACAGAACATGCTGCCAATTCAATTGCCCCTTCCTTGCCCTTTTGTTATTTACCAAGAAATTGGAAACAGAACAAAGATAACACAAATCAGAAGGAATAAAGTTCAGAATTTCCAATTATCAAACATAGTAGTCTTATGCCGAGCACCATAAAGCTGTTTAATAAGTTACCTCTTTTTCATAGTCATGTTGAGATAAAGCTGAATTAAAACCATTAGTTCTTAGCTGTCATCTTTCTTTGAAAAATTATGAATGTCCTTCAGGTAGAGACAATAATAAAATGGCATTGTTAAGAGGGTAACATGCCTACGGATATAGAAGATGAGTCAGGATACATGCTGCCTGGAATTAGGAATAGTGCCAAAGATATTAATTACTTTTTTTTCCATATAGACGTGTCTGACTCATAATGCTTGAATACATTTTAGTGCTATTTCCTCAATAAATTCTTATCAGTTCCAAAATGCAAAATGGATTCTCCACATCAGGGAACATTGCGCTTATTTTTCACCGTTTATCAAATTCCAAACAGGAATAACTAAATAATGAATTAAACCACCACAACTACCAACAGCAATAACAACATCCACTATGGGGAACTGTGCAGTTTCCCGAGTTATTGTGTCAACTTGACAATTTTAGAACGCATATAAATTGCTCTACCACCCTCAAATCTTCATTGAGAAGGCCTGTAAAATAGCCTGTTTGTCTACCTCAACATAAGAATGTTTGTCACATATTTAAGGAGTAATATAGACATAACCTCTATGTAGATAGAACTGAAAAGAAAATGCAGGGAAATAAATATGCAGGGAATCTGCAGGTTTAGCAAGATTTGGGCAGAGAAGGCAAGCAAACCACTACAAAAGTCAAAGATCAGAAGCAGTGATTACAGACAATGTTCATACTCTTTTACAGAAGAGATGGAAGACACATCATTACCAGGGAGATGAATTTAGACCAGAGGTTACATTTCTAGTGGCAAAAGTTAGGAAGGTCTTTAATTTTCTTTCAAGAACACTTAAAAGCTTGTGAACAAGAATGAATTTTGCCTATAAGAATAAGAGCCAGAGCTGGGTGGGATAAAGGAATATGCAGAATAGGGTAATGAAAAATGTATAGAAAATGAGGGAGAGAGGAACTGAAGAGGCAGTCAGTGAAAGATGCAAGAATTCAAATGATACTGGAAATTAAAGAAGACAGCAGTAGACTAGAAGGGTAGCAGGATCTGGACTTGCAGATTATAGGGCACTAAATGTGCCTATTAGGCCAAATGTAATTTGCATACATTTTTCTCACTGGAGCCCTAGTTCATACAGATAATTTTTCTGAGGAAAACTTTAGAAACAATATTCAGATACAGAAAGTACAAGAGAAAGTGGCTTTGAAAGAAAATGGCTATCTCATAAAGTTAAACTTGAATTAGATTTCAATTCCAGTTCTACCAGATTAAGTTTTTGAAGCAGTTTTTTAAAAGTTTTAAACAAGATTAAGTCTTGTTCTGGAGCACAACTCCACAAAGCACTATTCAAAAATCATGATAGCGCTTGGTCCTAAAAAGGTGCTCCCCGCTCCCATAGTAGGAAAACAATCACATCCTATTTGTTTACATAAAAGCAATAATAGTTTTAATGTCTAAGATGTTGGTTTGCAAGCAAAAGGACACCTCTTATCCCTTCCTAACCATAGAAGTCACAGCAGTACTCAGCACTAGTCTTTCTAAGCCCACATTCTTCACAGTGATATTAATGTGGATCAAAAAAATGTACAGAGGTCAACTATCTGCATTCTTCCTTGAACAGTAGGAAGACCCAATCTAATATAATAAATACTTGCCATAAGGAGGGTGAGTAGTTTGGTGAGTCTCTTTGGAGAACACTCACACGTACTGACTTCTTAATAACTGAAATACGGCCATGATTTGAGATTCCATTATAAAACAGTATCTTTTCCACTGAGAAAAAAACTCTCCCGCCAAAGGAATTTTAGGAATTTCCTGATAGTGTGACGATCTTGTCTAAATGAAACGATGACAATCTTGTCTAAATGTGTCCATGATGGTCAACAGCAACTCTACAAAGTTTAAGACAGAGATCATTCAAATTGCTCATATCTGCCCCCTGTAGCAAGAGATCCTAGGGACTGACTCTGTATGCAACATGTACTGTATTGCTTTCTCACCTAGAAACATCATGTTACAGGGATATGCCTTGACCTTTAACAGCTGAACTCTGCACATAGTTTTTTTTCCAAGCTTTATCCCTCCAGCCTTCATTCACTCACTGATGAATTCCATTTATAATTTAAACAAAGAAAGAAGCTAGCACAAGTGTGTCCACCATGAAAGCACAGGAATATATATATATATATATATATATATATATATATATATATATATATATATATATATATATATATATATATATATATATATATATATATATATATATATATATATATATCCAATTTTTCCCCCTGAAGCCTTATTGCATTCCTTCTGTCTTTTCAGTTTGAAAGGCAGGCATAGTGTGGGTTTAACTCATTTCTAATCAATCTGTTAAGGAGTTATTGTGCTGTTAAGCACATACACAGCGAAATGTGTTGTAGTAATGGTGTTGCAGTTTGATATCAATGCTATTCAGTCAATAAACAGAATATCTTTAGTATGTACAAAATAGTTTTTACTTGAATAGTAGCAAAGTTAAATAGGAAGTCCAAGTCATACACAGTTATTCAGTCAATGCGAAGTTTCTTCTTCTTGCCTATCTTTGTTTTAACTCACAAACAAAGATTACAGCTATCACTTAATTCTATACTATCACAGATAGTAACTCTTCTCCTTCACAGCAATTTCACACAGCCATAAAGTAATCTACTCATCAGTAAAGCCGCACAGAGAATCTTCAATCCGGAACACACCGTCAAACACAACCACCAACCATAAACCATCAACCATAAACCATCAACCACATTGAGCATGCTCTCTTGCTTACTTATATAGTAATCATCCACCATGCATTTAAAGCAATATACACATAACAATAATTTGTGGCTTAATCATATATTAACACACCCTATCGTTTGTTAAAACAGGGTTCTAACACAATCTGACTTGCTTAATATGTGATTGGGATAATACTATTTTACTGTCTGTCTGTATTCTGGCTGGGTGCAAGTCACTTTGAGGTGCAATTGCCTTGAAGAAAGGCGCTATAAAATGTTAATAAAAAAGTTCGCTGAATAATAGAGCCTGAGACTGAAATTCCACCTTATACACTTCAAAGACACAGCTGTGAATGAAGAATGGAAGTTGCTTTTGAAACCGAAAATCTGGCAAATATTAAAAATTCAAAGTTCACATTGAATATTCATTTCCAAACTCATTGGAAAAAATGTATTTTCAATCTCCCCTGGAGCATCCTGTTACATAATTTCCATAATATAAAATACTGCTAATAACTAGCTCAATACTTGAAAATTAAGAAACACTTCTTCTGGTTAACGTGTTGGAATAGCTCATGCACACTTAGAAAACCTCCTGTGGGAGCTGATTATTAGAGGGGGGAGGGGAACCTCTCTAAAACAAGATTGAATTTGTTCAGCAGTTTGGATGCCAAAGCAGAAATCAAAAGGAAATAAGGGACAGAACATGCTTCCCGAGTTCTGGGGTGTCGCAATTCCAAATACTATTAGCAAATGAAGATGTCATCCCTGTAACATAAGTAATTGGTAGTACATACTGGTAACTGATTAAAGTAGTTTTCATTTAAAGGGAGCTCATCGCTTTCTTTCCTCACATACAGTAGTAATGGATATGGCAAATATTTTTTTTTGCAGAACAATAATACTAAGGCGAATGAAGGCATTCTTAGTTCCTACTGCAACCAAAGCATTCAATGCAAGCATCTCAAATTACATGCTCTGAGGGCATATTAAAGGCAGAAAGTAAGTTGCTTTCTGTTCAAACATATACTTTTTCTGGTGCTTCCCACAAGAGTTGATGCAACACTGCATTACATTATCAAGTGCTATATATTTTTAATGAATTCACAACACCTGAAGTAACAGGCTGTATGTTTAGAGACTAGTTATCTTTCCCTTTACTTCTTTCCAAATACATAGAAGATGAACAATTCCAGTAACAAAATGTTCAGAGGTAGATAGACAAATTTCTGTATAGGAAGGAATATGTAGGTTGGTCTATAGAGTGAAAGTGTCTTTTTTTAAGACTAAGCAACCCTAGATCAGGGGTGTCAAACTCAATTTCATTGAGGACCACATCAGGATTGTGTTTGACCTCAGGAGGCCAAGGTGAGTGTGGCCAGGTTCGGCCAGCTTGACGTCACTCATGTGGTGCCTGTGGTGGCCCGAGTGCTCTGCCAGCAAAAACAGGCTCCTGAGCTCTGTTTTCGGCCTCGACGGCCTCCTGCAACCTTCTGCCAGTGAATGTGGAGCTCACAAGGGCCACCCATGCCCCTCCTGAGTTCCGTTTTCACTGGCAGAGGCACCATGGGCCAGTCCTTTGCTGTTTCCAGGGCAGTCCTGCATGCAAGATCTAAGCACCCTGTGGGCCGGATCCGGCCCCCAGGCCTTGAGTTTGACACACCTGCCCTAGATAGTCTAAAATTTAAGCCACTGGATTACCAACTGATAAATGTGTTTGATCAACTACATGGCTTCCAGTCCATTTTCAGACTCAATTTCCTCACTGCAGCGAGGATACATCTGTTAGATGCCTGATGGATCCAATGAGGTTTCAGTGGGTATTTGGGGTTTTTCTTGAAGATTTGGTAAATATTCAAGCCAATACCTTTGTTTTTGCTTGGAATGAGAAAGTGATGGGGGCCCTGGACTGAGTTGCACCTGCACAGAGTCTGTCCATGTGGATCTTGTAGAACACCACTTATCAAGGAACTTCAAGAGATGAAGCAACTCCTTCGTGGTGAGAGGCAGCTTCTGGGAACTTTAAGTGTTATTTCTCAGCTCATCTTTTGAAACTGGCTTCTCCAGGGAAGCAATGATGGAGTATGAGTGTGCACTTAGTGCATTTAAATAACATATCAAAGACCTGGAAGCCCAACAAGATTAATCTATTCTTCCTAAGAATATTTTTGGGCAATCAAGCTCCTCTTTTCAAAGCAGTGAGATATTTACATCATATTACTGTTCCTGAATTCTGAAGGGAATTAACTTTAGCATGCTGCAATAGCAGTTTTGGATGGCCGATATAAAAAAAAATCCATAACAACTGAGATTGTGACCCTAGGGACAAGGGCCTATTGAAACTACAGTTCATGTCCTGCTATATTCTACATTCTATAAGGATTCGTGGGCCTGTCTCATAACAATTCATCTGATAAAATACCTGGTAAACACTGATCTTTTTATGTACAATTGCTATTGTTGATCAGTCCAATGTTTTGGATGTATTAAATTTTGTTATACTGAATGCAAAATTAGGCAAACTTTGACTGCCCACTGACAATCCACCACTAACTGTAATATATTATCCTGTCCTTTTTTTATTTTTTTAATGCTTATTTGTAATGCTGGTCTGTGGCCATAACAAAAATTATTCTTATTACTCTTTTGAAGCTTATATTTCTGAACGAGATGACTTTAAGGCTTTTGTTTGCTTAGGATAGCTTATTTCAATTTATTGCAGGCAAACCTCAGTTGTCAAAGGAATGTCCTTTCAACTGAACTCATGTTTGCTATTAGGTTTAATGTCTAGTTCAAATCTCATCAGTCTTTTATAATTACATTTTGGCTTTTCCTCAGTTTCCTATTATTTTATATGTTTATTAACCCACATACAAATATACACATAAATATTAATTAAATATTAACATATTAATTAAAAATATAGGTATTTTTTTCTAAACAGAAGTGGAGTTTCCATTTTTTTGCAACATGGTACCAATGGCTTTTTACTGATATTTTCCAGATTTGCACACTGTTTTTCAATTACTGATTATACTGTATGATTTTATATCCATTATAAATTATAGTGATGTATGATACAATATAAATAATGCCTGATGGTTTAAAGTGTTTGTTAAGGGCGGAAGGGAATTTGCCATTTGAGAAAAAGAGTAGCAGCTGGAGACCATGAAGCAATTTTACTACATGGTTTGTCATTACAACTGCAAATAATCATAAACAATTCAACATACAAATTGGCTGCATCTCTCTTTAATCATTAATGTAGTTCTCAAAAACTAGATAACTTCTGCTCTGGGTTAGGCTATTTTGTTTGTAAAGCTATAAGAAGAAAGAAAAACAAAGTGATCTACAAAATAAAGCATTTAATAAAAAATTAAGTTCATTTAAAAACATCTATAATTTTCTCCATTCTGAATCAGAAAATATAAAACTATTTACTGATTTCTTGGCCCAAGGTAATATTCCTTTGAAAACAAGGTCCATGGAGCAGAAAATTATTCTGAGGTCTCTATGTGCTACTTTCTTCAACTGCATTTCACCAATGAAAATTGAAGGGGAAAGAAAAAAAAGCTTACTGGTATATATTTTATCTTCTGAAAAACATCATAATTAATATAACAGTATGAAAAGTTGTATACTTTTAAACCAAACATCAAAGATATATTAATTATTTATTTGCTAAATATAGGATTCTGTCTACTATCAATTAAAAATCTCTAGACAATAGGAGAAAAATACATTCTTTTTCAGGTTCAAACAAACTATTTTAGATTGACTTACATTATTTTCTTCTGTTTCTGTCTCTATATGGTTGCCTTAGGAAGAGTTTTCTTCAGAGTAGTGGAAAGCTTGTATAATGTTGACTGATTGTGTAAATCCCAAAAAAATGTATTGCTGTATTTTGCTTTATTTAGGTCATTTAAAACTTAAATCTTGGCAGCAAATTTAAATGCAAGATTTTCAAATGACATTTCTCTCAAAAGAACCCAGTTTACAAAGAGAAAATCAGCGGACATTAATCAGAAATAGTTTTTAAAAAGCTCCTTCACAATTTGAAATGGCTGGTGTTCTACAAATATGGAAAATCTATGGTATCAATTGAAAAGTGTCAAAAAATTCATATATATAATCTTCAAAACATGGCATACACTCTTACAATCATACTATTCACACGCATTTTATAAGAAGAAAATGAAATGTTTTAGGTTTTTTTTGGGTACAATAGTATAAGTTTTTCCAACAAAATTCCAGATCTTTTTGATTCAGGTCTGGTCCAATTTGAACAGAAACAGAAGAAACAGAAATCCAAATAAATCAACAGCTTCCAGGTGCATTTCCAGTGCAGTCTGAAGTTCCTCTAATATAATATGATTCGTAATACGAATGTCTCTCTTCCATTTAGAATGCAGTATTTTTTTTCCCATCTTAAAAAGATGATTTATGTCTGTTGCTCTTTCATCTGAATATGTGGTTTCTATGTGAGTACTCATTTCCTTTGCTTCTCCATCATTTCTTTCCAAGCTGTTACATATACCATGAATAAAAGTTATGAGGAAAAAAAGCAATTCCTTTCTTGACAAGAAATTTTTGCTGATACAATCAAATTTGTGAAGGACTTTCTGCTCAGAATATTTCCATATAAGCCACTATAAATATCTTCAGGTTTATTTGTTTTGTTTTGTTTATTTAGAATTCACTTCTAAATTGATCACAAAGCTTCTCTTTGAATATATAGCATTGAAAATGCAATCATAATGGAATATAAATGTTTATGTGACACCTTCTGTATAGAACTAACCTGCGATAATTAAAGATTTTGAAGGTGAACTTTGATGGTTTAATTCAGGGCTGTCAAATTCCCAGCCTGTGGGCTGGATGCATCATGTGCTGGCCATGCCCATGCCCGGTTTAGCGAAGAGGAAAAAAGTCCCAATATGTCATGTGATGCCATGACGACATGAGTTTGACACCCCTGGTTTAGTTGGATTGATGTTTTTGAAGGATGGATTAACATTTGACAATCTCTTGAACTACCTGCCATGTTTGAGGTTCTTTGCTCTTCAAGGATGTGGCACACCACAGCAGAGCAAATCTGCAAATTTGTTGCAGAGCAACAAAACATCATTGCTCTGGGTCAACTCCACTCTTCTAGGCTTTGCAAGATAATAAATATATAAATATGTCTTTAATAACCAGTTCTTTAATACTTATTATTTTAATTCTCAGTTCTCCAAATCTCAGAGTCTTTAAAGTAATATACAATCTTTGCCTTCTTCAAAATGTTCTTTCATTAGTTGGGATGAGGTCATTTCAATATGGTTGTTCCTGTTCTAATTGCTACGGGTTCCCAGCAAAGCTTTTCACCAGAATATTTCTCTCACCTTAGTTTGTGGTCTTGGCAATTAAATGAAAGTCCTCTGGCCTGCTTGTAATAGCTGCCAATCTCCACACATCCACCTCTATTGTTCCACCTGTAGGCCATTTCAGGGGTGAAATGCTGCCGGTTTGGGTGGGCCGGTCGGTCGTTGCAGAGCCGATGGAGCTGGCAGCGGTCATGGCGCAGGGCTTCTCCCAACCACTTCCCCTGGCCGCCTGGATGCCGCCATTTGAGTTCTTTTACCCTCTGTGCATGCGCAGAATGCTTTGCGCATGCGCAGAGGGCAAAATAACCCAAATGGCGGCATCCAGGCGGGCAGGGGAAGTGGGTGGAAGAAGCCCCGCGCCACGGCTGCCGCCAGATCCATCAGCTCTGCAACGATCGACTGGCCCACCCGAACCGGCAGCATTTCACCACTGGGCCATTTGTTTTCATCTTTCCTGCCACACACTCCTCTTCTGCTGAGTGTTTGCTTTCATATGTGTGAGGCTTCTTCTGGACATCAGCACATCCTTGAAAACACCTAGGTGTGGCTCAATTAATCAGGCAGCTGGAACACCAGTTTGCCTATGAGTGCAGTTCTAAGGGATGAATGGATGAATGTCAGATGGAAATGTGGGCAGGGGAGAGGGCTATCAACATGGCTGCAACTACTTTTGAAAAGAGCAGACACCAATTCTAACTTCACTCTCTTACAACATGAGGATTTCAATGTGAATGAGTGGGGAAAAATTACAAAGTAGAAAACAACAAAGTTTATCGGTAGTCCTGATTTAGGTGAGGCAGATACCAGAGTTTCTCTGCATCAGTTGGTTCCCTTTCTTCTCGCTCCTTTAATTTCAAAGAGAGCTTTATCACTTTGCAATGGACACTTCTTCATCTTAGCTTTCCTGGATGTTTCCTGAGTTTTCTGGTGCTTAACTTCTTTTTAATCTTTCTTTCCCCTCTCGGCAACCATTGTCACTAAACCTAGCAATCAGTGAGATTGCCCTAGCTGTCCCATGTCCCTATTCAATATCTATCAATTCCACCTCTCACCTTCCAGTAAGGTAATTGTGCATGAGCCATTGAATATGGTTTCCATATAAAGTCAGTCACAAGTGGTTGATTATCTTCATGAGAGACCGGCAGGAGAAGCCTTGATTCATCCTTTCTCATTCTTTCCAGTATCATGAGGGAATGTAGCTGAATACCATCTATTAAATATTCAACAAAAATACATCTGAAAATGGCAACATGTGTAAGAGGGTTTTCTCTCACCAGTTTTAGTTTTTCAATAGATTCATAATTTTTAGGCAAGGAGGCTATCACATAAAAACAAAACTTAGTTATTGTAATGATCTTTTTACATACTTTTTCCCTATCTGGCCAATAGGCACATTTAAGGGTTTATAAGGGAGTAGAGCGGCATATAAGAGCACTAAATAAATAAATAAAATAAGAGCATAATTAAGGCCCACCCATCACTGGATCCATATCTGAACCTTCAGCCCAAGAGTCCCCAAGTCTGATTAACCAGACTATTCACTTTCTTTCAAACACACACATATACTGTTGATTCCCACTTCCCCACACTCTTCTTAAATGTAAACTTAAACTCTTTTTTACCTTCATTTCATGTTCCCATTAATGATCACACCCCATTGTTTTTTTTTTTCAAAATAGAAATCATTTCCATATATCTCTTTTTAATTTTTAGAAGAGTTTGGAACTCTGCAGAAGAAAGGATTATCATGCCTGGAATTTTCATTTTGCCAATGAAACTTAGTAGAGATTATCTAATAAATCAAGCGTCTCTAGAACTGGGACTTGACAAATGGTTATGTTGCCCATGAAACTTTAACCATAGTTGTTCAAACACAATATAGTTAGTACCATTGATTGATTCATATAATAGAAATTAAAGATTAAAAGAGAAATCAGTTGTAGCATGGCTGACAACAGAAATATTCAATTTCTAGAATATAAAAGGAAGAAAATTTTGGCCACTTGATGTGGCAGATCTTGGCTGTTCAGTTATACTAATCACGTAGGCTACACAGCTGTAGAAAAAGAGAAATTAACTCCCAATTAATCTTGGTTTTAATTACAAACATATTTCAATATCAGTGCATCAGAGGCAGGCTTGTCATACGTATGAAAATTATGAGCAGTGAAGGTTCCTACTATGGACCTAATAATTATGTATTTCAGTAGCTTTTCTTGATGGAAAGAAAAGTAAAATGGTTTCAATTTACACAAAATAACATAGGGCTGTATTCAATTAATGTCCTTCCATTGGCAAAATGCTCTTTGATCTCACTAAAGACAACACATTTTCAATAATGTCTTCATTCAGCTACAGCATTCGATGTCCCTCCAAATCTGCTTCAGAGATTGTCAAAAACAGAGAATATTATACTGGCTCCAATGCACAAGTCGTCTTCTTTTTGTTCCATTGACTAAAACTTTTCTATGAGAATCTGCAGGCAGTGGAAAATCCAACAATTGGATACAACATATACAAATGTAAATTTTCTTTCAAGTTAAATTTGAAATGATGTCATCTATGCTTTTTTTTAGCAACAATATGAAAGTTGTTGCACATTGAATTTCCCAGCTTTGGATTTCCTGGTGTACTAACCTGATCAACATCATCATCATTAGAGTTGGAACTTGGAAGGGACTTTGAAGGTCTTCTAGTCCAACTTCCAGCTCAAGCAGGAGACCCTATACCAGTGATGGCGAACCTATGGCATGGGTGCCACAGGTGGCACACGGAGCTATATCTGCCGGCACGCGAGCCGTTGCCCTAGCTCAGCTCCAGCGTGCATGTACGTGCATGCCAGCTGATTTTTGGCTCACACGGAGACTCTGGGAGGGCGATTTTGGCCTCCGGAGGGCCTCCGGGGTGGCAGGGGGTGGGTTTTCGCCCTCCCCAAGCTCTAAGAAAGCCTCTGGAGGCTGGGGAGGGCAAAAAATGGGCCTACTGGGCCCACTGGAAGTCGGGAAATGGGGGAGTGGGGGGGTCACACACGCATGCGCAGTGGGGTGAGGCAAGTGGGGGGCTTTGAATTATGGGTGTGGGCACGCACGCGCCTGCAATAGCGCATACGCGCACTATTTCAGCACCCGAGGAAAAAAGGTTCACCATCACTGCCCTATACTATTTCAGACAAATGGATGTCCAGTCTTTTCTTAAAGTCTTCTATTGATGGAGCACCCACAACTCCTGAAGGCACTGGTTGATTGTTCTAATTGTCAGGAAATTTCTCCTTAGTTCTAGGTTGCTTCTCTCCTTGGTTTGTTTCAATCCATTGTTTCTTGTATTGCCTTCTGGTGCTCTGAAAAATAAATTGACCCCTCTTCTTTTTGGCAGAGGATCCTGTTTGACTTTTTGAGATCAGCAAACACATGGGCTCTAACAACACTATCAGTAGCATTCCAGGAAATGCACAGGTACAGTATATGTGGTACCTTGCTCAATAATAGTAACTGTGAGAGGGGTCTTGGAGTCCTAGTGGACAACCATTTAAATATGAGCCAGCAGTGTGCAGCAGCTGCCAAAAAAGCCAACATAGTTCTAGGCTGCATAAACAGAGAGATAGAATCAAGATCACGTAAAGTGTTAATACCACTTTATAATGCCTTGATAAGGCCACACTTGGAATACTGCATATTCCATAAGGAATACTGTGGCGAACCACAAGGCAGCTGACACCAATAAGTTCTAAGTTGTGCATTGAGTACCAAACAAATGATGAGTACTGGGACAAAATTTTTGCGACAAAATCCATTGAGTACCAAATTTGATGAGTTTCAAAGCAATTGAGTATATTGTAGTTTTGGCACTATGGTTTCTTCTGTCAATTAGGAATAACCCAGGATTGTTCTTAGCTGCAAAGACTTTTATACTAAAATCAGAGACATCATTTTCAATGATCAATAATTTTGAGTTAAAATCCTACTACCATCTGATTACATATATTTAACATGGATCAATAATGAATTTTATTGTTTCTTGAGTTTAGCAAGCACATGTAAGATATTGTGTAAATAAAGAATAGAAGGTAAAGGTAAAGGTAAAGGTAAATATTTCCCTGTCCAGTCATTTCTGACTCTAGGAAATGGTACTCATATCTGTTTCTTAACCAAGGGAGCCAATGTTATCCGAAGACACTTCTATGGTCATGTGGCCAGCAGATTATATACCAAGATGCATGGAATGCTGTTACCTTCCCACTGATGTGGTACCAATTTACCTACTCACATTTCCACGGTTTTGAACTGCTAGGTTTGCAGGAGCTGTGGCAAGTAACTGGAGCTCACCTAAGGTCTTCAACCCAGGTTGTCAGCTTTCTAGCTGATAGTGTCTTTAACTGCTGAGCCATTGTGCCCCGTAATAAATGGAAGATGAGGGTTTTTGTATAAATGTAAAGACATATCTAGCACATTTCGTATAGAGTTATATAATATAGAGTTATATAATTATCAATATGATGTCCTTAAACTCTACTGTTCTGTAATATATTTTAATAGTTTACTTCAATACATAACCCATAGGGCATCAATGGTTCCCAAACAGGTTTTTTTTATTACTCTTGAAATTCATTTTGATCACTGTGCCAAAATTTGGTGACAAATTTATCATGTATTTCTGGCTTTTAAGGGCTATTTTTGCTATTTTAAGCATTCAGCTAGCAGAAAAGTTACAGCAATCATCTCATACCATTAGAAAGTCCTACCCAATAAGGTCAGTCAAGTTACTGGACTGGCACTGAAAAAAACAAAGCAATAAATAAATAAATAGAAAAATGCACTACTTTCTAGCAAAGGTTTGCCCAGCCATCCTTTACATTTACATGAAAGCAGTGATGGATTCTACAAAGATAAATTGCTTAGCCTTTATTGTCTCCATAGAGAAAACCCTTCATCTAGAAATCATGTATAATACAAAGCTTTGTAATAATAAATGCAATAAAGAATGGAAAATGAGTGGTTTGAGGAAGACTTTTGTTTGCATGTTAGCTATAAAGTGCTGTTCAAAACCTGAAAGTTGTCTTTGACCTTGTTTACATTTCCTAGGATTTTTTTTAAATGATTTAATTAATCTACAATTTCTGCCCAGAACTTTCAACCTTGCAGTGACACAAGCTCTTAACTGCAATTTCATCTTTTTAAAGTTAGGCATTTATTTCTTTCGCCATGATTTATTAAGCATGGATTGTACGACACTGAATACCACATGGGATATAAATGTTAGATTGAAATAATAAAGGTGGCATACATTGTATATATATTCAATCTGCACCTGCTCCAGAAAAAAAAACCCTGACAAAATAGCCTCTTTCCTAACTCTGACAGCCTTGAGAAGGTACAATGTGTATCCTGCACTACATCATAAATAAGCACAGAGAAAAGAAGACTGTTAGTTTATTCTCTTCATTTTCAGGTGAAAAACTCTCTGTCATTCTTCTCCTCAGATGGATTTGTGTTTGCTACGCAAATGTCATAAATAACTTGTATGGACTATAATGATACCCAAGCAGTCTGTGTTCTGTTACATAGAACAATTCTCACAAGCATTAGGTTGAAGTGTTATTTTGTATGTGTGTGCCTTCAAGTCATTGTTTATTCCTGGCAAACTTCCCTGATGAGTTCTTGCAGTTTTCTTGACAAGATTTCAGAAGTGGTTTGCCATTGACTTCTTCCTAGAGAATGAGTGGTCCAAGGTCACCAGGCTGGGTTAGTGCTTAAGGTAAGGCTAGAATTTATAGTCTCCCTGTTTCCTACCTGGTGCCTTAACTGCTACACCAAACTGTCTCTCTAAGTGTCCTTCAGAATTACAGAAAACATACAGAATGAATCAGCGCACACCTGGAAGTAAGTAAAGTAATAACCAAAACCCAACATGGGTTTGTCAAAAATAGATCATGCCAGACTAATCTTATTGCATTCTTTGACAAAGTGACAAAATTAGTGGACCACAGGAATGCTGCCGATATAATTTACTTGGACTTTAGTAAGGCATTTGATAAAGTATACCATAACCTACTACCAAATAAAATAGAAAAATGTGGGTTAGACAGCATCACCACCAGATGGATTCGTAACTGGCTGACCAACCACACTCAACATGTAGTCCTCAATGGAACTGCATCTACATGGAGGGAAGTATGCAGTGGGATACCCAAGGCTCTGTTTTAGGCCCAGTACTCTTCAACATCTTCATCAATGACTTGGACAAGGGGATAGATGGAGAATTCATCAAATTTGCAGATGACACCAAGCTAGCAGGAATAGCCAACACTCCAGAAGATAGGCTCAAGATACAGAAGGATCTTGACAGACTTGAACATTGGGCGCTATCTAACAAAATGAAATTCAATGGTGAAAAAAGTAAGGTTCTACATTTAGGCAAGAAAAACAAAATGCACAGGTACAGTATATGTGGTACCTTGTTCAACAGTAGTAACTGTGAGAGGGATCTTGGAGTCCTAGTTAACAACCATTTAAATATGAGCCAGCAGTGTGCAGCAGCTGCCAAAAAAGCCAACACAGTTCTAGGCTGCATTAACAGAGGGATAGAATCAAGATCACGTGAAATGTTAATAACTCTTTATAATGCCTTGGTAAGGCCACACTTGGAATACTGCATTCAGTTTTGGTCGCCACGATGTAAAAAGGATGTTGACACTCTAGAAAGAGTGCAGAGAAGAGCAACAAAGATGATTAGGGGACTGGAGGCTAAAACATATGAAGAATGGTTGCAGGAACTGCGTATGTCTCGTTTAATGAAAAGAAGGACCAGGGGTGACATGATAGCAGTGTTCTATATCTCAGGCGCTGCCACAAAGAAGAGGGAGTCAAACTATTCTCCAAAGCACCTGAGGGTAGGACAAGAAGCAATGGGTGGAAACTAATCAAGGAGATAAGCAACTTAGAACTAAGGAGACATTTCCTGACAGTTCAATGGAACAACTTGCCACCAGAAGTTGTGAATGCTCCAACACTGGAAGTTTTTAAGAAGATATTGGATAACCATTTGTCTGAAGTTGTGTAGGGTTTCCTGCCTAGGCAGGGGGTTGGACCTCCAAAGTCCCTTCCAACTCTGTTATTCTGTTATTCCGTTAAGGAATAAACAATTACAGAACACAGCAAATTCTAAGTTGAATAGGCAACCCAGAAAGATGTTTTTATCCTTTCAGGTCAGATGTTAATTAAAATTAACAAATAAAAATGAAGGAAGAACACAAAAAAATAAAGGCTATCCAGTCTTCTAAATATTTCAAACCCAAATGTGTTTACCCTTGCAGAAATAAAAATATAACACTCAGTACCGTGGGTGGTTGTAAGAACAATCGACATACTGCAACACTTTTCATTTAAGACAATAAATCTGACTAATTAAAATATATTTTACTTTATAGGAGAGTAAAACTTTATCACAGAGGTAAAGTCTTGTAAAATCTTCAGATCTGCTAAACAAAACAACTCTTTGGAATACTTATTAGCTACAATGCTAGAGTTTTTTAAAAAAACATATAGAATCTCAGCAAATACCATGGCAATGAAGCTATCTCCAATGTCTATATAATTCAAAAGGAGAAGAAAAATGTTTATTCTGTTCAAAATATTTTGATTTAAGGCTCAGTGACATCATTCCAAAACTTACAATATTTCTGGAGATAAAAGATTTAAAACCTGTTTTAATTTTTTATGACATGTTTGTTGCTTCATTATGGCTTTCTGTCACCCAAGTGAAATCATGTTACATTAAATATGCAAATGTAAGCAATTTCATTGCCTTTCCCTAGGCAGCTTTGATGTTGTTTTATAACCCATATACATTATTTTAGTACAATACCGTTAAATACTTTTAAAGATTTTGACATTGACTTATGAATGAAAATATGTTCAAGGGTCAACATACTAAAATACTTAAGAAACTATCATTCTTTGCAAGCCAAAATATTATTTTTCAATAATATCATTGGTCAAAATATGTTTTGCACCACGGGGTATTATGACATTTTTTTTCATTCTAAAATTCCCCAGGGAATTTTATTATCTTGTTTGCACCCTAAAAATATTTTAAATTCAGAAATGAGTTCAAATAATTTAAATACATAAATAATGCACTTTATCTTACAATGTAGTCCTCCTTAAGAATAGTTCTGTGAAGGAAGTTATCTTCTTATCTATGTGAAAGACAACAATAATCTTTGCCACAGTTTTATTCATAGGCTTTTCTGACAGAAATGTGGAAATTGTTTTTCAAAATCATCTTGCTTTATTGGAAATATTTTGTCCTATGCTTTCAATACCTCTCATGATACAAATTTAAATTTGCATATTTCCTTTGAATAAGCATAACATTCTATGTTGTTTCTTATATTGCTAGTCAAATATCATTAAATATGGACAAAATTAAACAGAATAATGTAGGTAATACACTGTGGCTAGAGGACTGATAAGATCATAGAAAATTATCAAATACTAAAAACTATTGTATTGTATTAGGAAGTGAAGCCAAATCTCACTTCCTTGTGGTTCTCCTCCTAAAAGAATTCATGTCTAACAGCTTTCTGAAAAGCATATAGGTCACTAAATTCTCTATGATTGTTTCATCTATGTGGGCAACCTTTTGCTGCCAATTAACATCTTAGGGAATCTAAGTGGGAGAAGTGATGATGGAAAGAGATTGAGATCATGCAATGTACATGAGTGTTGCATTTTAAAAAAAATGTTTTAAAAAATGTTAAATGTATTTTAGATTTGTGTGTCCTTTATTTCAAAATGGGGGGAAATTGTGCCATCAGTTTTCAGTGACAGACCTTTGAGGTCACTTACTAGATGCATTAATTATAACCAGAAGGTTACAATAAGGTGAATTGTATTATTTTTGCTACTGTGAACATGGAAAATGTGTAGGTTTTGCAAGGACCACTTGATACATTTTGAGGTAGTGGTTGGAAAGAACTGTGATCTCACTAATCATTCCAATTTCATACAACTTTCTGATCTGTGGATATACCTGACCCATTGCCTGTATTTAAAAAAATAAAATAAAATGCTGAATGGAAACATTTAGTGCTAAATGAAAACATTTTTAATAACAAAAGTATTTTCATAATTTTGCATTCAACTCTGCCCTCACTCTAAATCTTTTAGTATCTCAATAGAAAAGTTTAAATAGGGGACAGGTCAAAGTAAATATACCTTGATTAAGTCTTAAAACAATTTAAATCAGTTAAATTGATACCTTGAATTAAGATTTTGCTGAAAACAAAACACGTCTAAAATAATAGTAGCCTATTACTATTGTTCAGAAGAAATCCAGATTGATCAATTAAACTGTTTCTTTGTTTTAAACTAGTCTCCTTTCTCAACCATAAATTTATTTTTGCCTCTTCTAAATATGCATATTATAGATTTAGATTTGAGCTTCACATGAAATAGGCTTGCATAAAATTCTCATTTTTTTCTTTTACCATTAAAAAGAATGGATGCAGCTCTTAAAATATTGATGTATTATACCGAAAGCATAGAATCCAGAACACAAGAAGGAATTATTCCACTCTTTGTGCTCTGATCAGGCCCAATTTGGAATTCTGTACCTAATACAGAATCATAGCACTATAGTTCAAAAATGATGTCTTGCAATTAATTCTAAACTTTTCTTTAAGCTAAGGAATCTTTTCTTTAACTTTCTTTTAATATAGATACTTTCAAATACACTTTCAGTAATATTTTACAAGCTTTAAGAATTATTTAAATATTATATATAAAGGAAGAAAAATGCATTTTCATACTCACTTTACATTAAAATCGTCTTTCAATTACAAATATCAGACAACAAATTTTTATCAGACTGATAAAAATCCATCCTAATGCCAATTGATTCATTAAGTCACTCCTTGCAGATTATCTTCATGAAATAACATCTTTTTCTTCTCTGGAATATTTTTAAAGTAATTATAAACTTTTCTTTTTCTCAAGGATTTCTCAATTTCTTTAGTGTTCATGAAGAAAATGTACCCATACTTGTCCTTTTGACAGTTACAGATTTTCTGGGAAATTTTCTTTCAATTGTATTGGGCGGGGGGGGGGGTTATATTTAAACCAACATAATAAAGATTGGTATCAGGTATATATTCAAAATTGCAATTGAGTCCTCTACATTGTCAGCTACTTATGAAATTGCCTCAGTGGTTTGGTAACTTTCTACACATATTTGCATCTCTAAAGTAGTTGGAGTATGGTTTTTTTTTAAACATCCTTGGAACATAGCTGGTCTATAAACTGTTGGATTTTATTAGAGGATTTTTCAAATACATCTCTAATAGTTTACTCTTCCATCTTCTTAACTTCCTCTTTAGTCAAAGAGTAGCTTATTTTGTAAGTCACTGAAGAATTACTGGCCAATTAGGAATCGTAAAAATCAGAAAGTTTTAGCCACCCACAGCAAAGCAGACCAAGCTACTAATGACTAAAAATAATAAACAAGAACCACAACTTTCTATCCTTATATTTCTTCATCATTTTTTTAAGATACTCTGCACTTCCTTATTTTAGCTTGCCTGAGCAACTGCCTTCTTCATTGTTTAACAATGAGAAAACTTCCAAAATAGTGCAGATCTTCAAAAAGGCTATGGCTAAAAAGAGCCTCTCTTAGTTTAATAAAGGTTAATAGTCCTTAAAAATTATTAAGAAATGAAAGGCACAACTTACTGTCCATTTGAAAAATAAATTCCAAAATGGCTGCTTCTTCAACAACAAAGTGATTGCAGTCCCGCCCTCCACCTGTCAGCATGCATGTGCTTTGAAACACGGCTCCTGAAGCTACTTGCAGACTGTTGCTGTATGGAGGATCTTGTGGGATGATTATATGACTCTCCTTAACCCAGGAGAGTTATATAAACTAAAGCAGGGGTGTCAAACTAACATCGTCACATTATCATCACATGATGTATTGCAACTTTCTTCCCCTTCACTAAAATGGGGGTGGGGGTGGCCAGCGCATGACACATCCGGCCTGCGGGCCGCGGGTTTGACATCCCTGAACTAAAGGAATGCCAGTTCCTTCTGTTGGTAAGTTGAAAAAGCAACAGCCAGGGAAAAATCCTTCGGGGACCTTTCCCTGGATGTGTCATTCAGTTGGCCATTTTCACCAGAAATCTCTCCCTTACCAAGTTGTTGTGAAGAAAAATAGAGAAGGAAGACAGCTATATTCACTGCCTTGAGTTATTTGTATTGATGGTTGCTCCAAAACAATTTTGTCCATAAGAAAAAGTCTCCAAATATTATCAAAAGAATTTGATAGAATCTGGGTTTATGAGTGAAGGAACCAGGATGGCCCAATAGTGAGATAAAATATTGAAATTGTATTCATTGTATTGAATTCAATATACTGAATATGTATCAAATTTTAGTATATTGAAATTGTATTCTAATTATCTCCTAAAACCTAGATTTGACAACCTTCTTACATTTCTGCATTATGAACTAAATTTTGGTCTATTGGTTTTTAAATCAAACCATGCTTCATCTGAAATTGTTCATTTACTGCAATATATCTCATTTCTCTTATGTACATGAAATGTAGCCACTTGCAACACATTCTTGCCTTCTTATTTTGAAATGTTTATAAATCCTTCTTTCCCTACATTTTATTCCCCCATCTTTAGAAAAAATGGCACCAGCTTTGAGAAAAGAAGGGACAAAAAAGACAAAAAAAAAGATGTATAAAAGGGGGAAATCATTACAAGATGACTATTTGAATTTCATTTGAAAACAACTAGTACTTTATTTTCCGTACTCCATAAGGTGAGTATCTTAAGACAGAAATTCTGTTAACAAGAATTTAATAGAAAACAAAACAATTAATTTTAAATATATTTAAAATGTTAAGTGATGGCAACTGAGAAGCAAGGCAAGAGAAGGAAGGAACAAAATGTTTCCAGCAACAGCACCTGATATGATTCCATCTGGGGAATCTGATATCTCTGTGTGTATGTCTGTCTTTGTGTGTGGATGTCTGTGTGAAAAAAAATCCATCTTCATTGTAGAGCAACATAGCAAAATGAAAACATTTTGATTAAGCTAATGGCAAAGGGCACTCTCAAAGCTCTTGATATGCTGTTCATAATTGCTCAGTTACTTACAAGGAAGGGGCTATCTGCAGGCATGCTCTCTTCTAAGGCATGGATATTGATGTAATGAAAGGATCTGTAGTCTTCTTTCCCTTGATCATAATGTCCCCGATTTCCCTCTTTTGAAGAGCATCAGTATCCTCTTTTCAAAGAGAGATGACTTTCCAAAGGATTTAGACATAATTTATGTATTTTTAAAAAATCTGTTCTCTATGCAGATTCCTTTCTAAAAATATTCTTCTGGAGTGGTAATACCCAAGCTCTCTTCTGTTCTACAATGTTTTATGATGGACAAGAATTCTGTCTAAATGCTTTGGAAAATCATCTCTATTCTTTAAGTAGCAGCAGTCCCCGTCTTTCTTCCACTTTTCAGATACAATGCTCACAATATTCTTCACTTATTCCTCTCAGAATAAGTGAATTCTTCACTTATTCCTCTCCTTTCACTTGTCACCATGATGAGACACCATAGGAAGACAAGGGACCTAGAGCAGGGGTGGGCAAACTACAGCTCTTTGAGGACCTGTGGACTTCAACTCCCAGAATTCCTGAGCCAGCCATGGATGCATGACTGGCTCAGGAATTCTGGGAGTTGAAGTCCAGAGGTCCTCAAAGAGCTGTAGTTTGCCTACCCCTGACCTAGAGTGTTAATGTTAGCAATTTAAAAATAAACAATTTATTGGCATAAATTACCTATGGCTTCCACTCGCTGAGAACCTTGTTGAAACGTGCTTATCCAAAAAGCAACTGGACTTCCTTGGGTTTTTTCCTTGAAAAAGTTTCACTTCTCATCCAAGAAGCTTCTTCAGTTCTCAGCTTGTTGGAAAACTTTTTAAAGGGAAACCCCTCCCCCCCAAAAAATCAGTTGTCTTTTGGAAAAGCACCTTTGGAACAACAATGACCTGGATGATTGGGAATCTCCATGGCTTGAATGGCTACATCTGCAGGTGCCCTTTATGCTAGTTTCATTTCATTTCCTTTTCCTTTTTCTTTTCCTTTGTTCATTTTTCTTTGTTTTATGCTTAATAAAAGCAAAATATTTGTATTCATTATATTGCCATAGATAACAATTTTCTGTTATCTCTTTTCTTGATCTCATCTATCATTTCATGTTACCAAGAAAGATATTTCAACCCAAATCATATTTATAGAGAACACTGCCTTACATTTAATATCTGCATCTTCCATTCTCACCTTTTACTGGATCTTCAGTCTACAGGGAGCTCTTTCATACAGTAATGGCTCATAATAACCTAGATGATACAAATTCATGCTTTCTGCATATATGGATATATATTTTGTCTCCATTGGTTACTTTTTAACCTACTTTCTTCTCCTCCTTTTCCAATTCCAATTCAAATCAGGACATAGGTTTCAGAAAAAGATAAATTACAGCTTTTAGCTAAAAATGGCAACTTTGTGCCCAGTTCTCATTAACTTCCTTTGAAATATAACTTGCCCTTCTATGTTGAGAGCCTGATCCTCACATTTTTCCCATCCTCACTATGCAAGACTAGATGGTGATCTCAAGAAATAAATGAATTTGATTTTACTTGATAAGATATATAAGTAAGATTTGTACAGAATTCTGATGCTGGATGAAAAGTTGTAATTCTTTCATTACATACTGAATAAACATGTGGCTGAATAGGAGAAAAAAACCCACCAAGCTGTTATAAATGTGAACATATTGTCATGTCATTAGAGGCAATGAAGTTGATCAAGAGTAGGTTTCAGAAAAAGATAAATCTGCACAGCAACTAAGCTATCATCTGCTCAAGTATTATAAAGACAGAAGGGAAAATGGAGGAAGGAGGTGGATATTCATCCATTATTCATTTTGACCACCAGTCTTCTGTAAAAAGGGACAAGCAGCAATCAAATCAGAGTGCATGTGGCTTTCTAAAATTTGATTGAGCAGGTTATATCATCATTAAGGTTTATGTCCTGATTGAATTGGAAAAGGAGGAGAAGAAAGTAGGTTAAAAAGTAACTGATGGAGACAAAATATGGTTATATTATACTCAAATACTGCTGGAGTGGTGGCACCCAATTAGGATGATTTAGGAAGGCTTCAATGATGATTTATTTATTTAATTCCCAGTTTAAGATCAGCAGAGTGACCTTATCTACCTTTTTCTAATGCACATATTTAGCACAGAGCCATTGGCTCTGGGACGAAAAATAGATAAAAAATCCAGACTTGTCTAAATACAAGGATGAAGCAACCTTCCCAGTCAAAATATGAAATGGGCTTTATATACCAAAGTTAATTGACCAAAATCAAAATGCACCTTTTCAATATCCCAATAATTTGCCTCACAGATAGAAGAAAGATAGATTAACATTCTTCAATCTGAGAAGAATTTAGAGACTTAATGTTGGTAGTACTAGTAACCTGCCAAATAGAAAATAAAGCAATCTGTGAGGATATATTTGCTAGGTGTTGGGGAATAATTAAAGCTTAAGGCACAAACCAGGGTGTTGCTATAAATATGCAAACCACATGCTCAGATTTCTAGGCAGGTGTTGGCTGATTCAATTTTGGAAGTGATCAATTTAATGATAAGATTTTCCTGGCTTTATGGGAATGATTGTATATGAAAACTTTTATGTTTCTGTAAAGATATTTTTTTAAATAAATGGAGCATGTTAAAATTGCCTTTTGGTCTTTGTTTAGAATAACTGTCTCTAATCTATGGTATAGGATAGATAAAATAATATATATTGCAAAAAATGTCTTCACACAGTAAGATAACCAAGGACAAATAAAGTCATGATGAATAATTTGTTTACTCCCAGTTTTACTGAGTATAGATCAGAGTTGGCAAATTTGCAGATACACTCATAACAAAGACTGATACATGGAGTTCTGTTTCTGATTTGTAACTAAATTTCTAATCTTCTTGATTGAAGCTAATGTAATTGTCATGTGTCCTGAAGAAAAACAAAATGAGCTGTAAAGCTTTGTTACATTGAAAAACAACACCATTAGCTTTATCCAGAATCTAGTAATGCTAGATGATTCTGTTGACAAAAAAAAAAAATCACAATCTGTTAGGATTGTTTTATAAGGTAAATATTTTGCTTTACGTTTTCTTAGATAGCTTTCAATATGAGAAGGAGGATCAGAGGTGGGTTCCTAACGGTTTGGACCGGTTCTATAGAACCGTTAGTAACTTGGCGGCCTGGGTTGCTGGAACCGGCACCGACCCAGGTCTGCCATGCCCCCGAGCTGGTTCTCTTGGCGGTGCCATAAGTGCCATCATCTTGTTTTTTGCTTCTGCTCATGTGCAGAAGTTTTTTTAGTACTGCACATACGCACGCCCGTGCGCACACCCACGCTGCGTGTCCCTGAGCGAATTGGCAGTAGCAGAATCCGGAACCCACCCCTGAGAAGGACAATACTTTTCAGAGTTGATTAAGAAGAAACAACTCTGCCATCTCAAAGACTCAATCAAAGGAGCACACACTTTTCTGCATATTTTATTCAGCGTGTATAAATGATGAATAAATCAGATTTAACTAGAGATCTCCATCTTGTGAGATATTTCCAGTCTGGCTCCTTTTTTTAGTCTAGCTCTCAACCTTGTTGAGATGGTTAGTTTAACGTACATAAATATTCCTGGAAACTTAATTCATCAGTTCAGGATAATTTATTTTCTTGATACATAGCAGGATATGGTAAAATGCCAACATGGAAAAGCAATTTTTAAGTTCTAAAAACACTGAAAAGTTTACATCTAGTACTAATGCTAGGAATCAAATTTTAGCAAGGGTGATAATTTGTCAGATATTTCCTAGATACTTTCCCAATAACACAATGGGCTATAGAGATTTCAAAAATTGAATTATCTATTTTGTAGTTTGTATTCTGGTTTTCTCACAATAATCTAACAGTAAGAAACTGTATTTATCTTATAAACTGATACCTGATTAGTTTTCAGATTCCATAATAATAGGGTTATCTTATTAATCTAACATTATGTGATAAAATAAAGTTGTTCCAATTATACACCACAACATTTTGTGTAAATTAATGGCTAAATAATATTAGTCATTTTACCAGCCATGCAATCTAATCAGATTCAATAAAATCAATCTGCAAATATGAGTGTATAAATGTAACCTTACATCTTGGAATATATCAATTTCTTACAAATTTAATATCCACATATGTAAATGTATTCAGATTATGGGTAAAAGTGTGGAATACTGTGTTAACCTTATTCTGATTAAAATTGGATAGGGTTTATAGAGGACAGATGTGGAACAATTACTCTAGGAAAGATTGCCAAAGAATAACAAATGATAGGGGGAAATATTGTAATCTACTACTTTGCACCATCTCACTTGATTCTCTTTCAAAAGATCTTTCTGAAACAGGGCCCAGAATCAGCCCCCAGCAATGTTTATTCTAAGTTGCACAGCCACGTGGCCGCTCACGTAACGAGAGAAAGGTATGCGGCAGTTTCCAACTGCCACGTGCCGTTTTCTAATATCAGAAGCTGTGCGCCTGCGCACCTGCGCACATGACTAGAGAATGGCGCACAGCAGTTTCCAATTGCCGCGCACCATTTTCTAACGTTGGAGAGACCATTGGTCCCCAGCATGGTATAATAAGATTTTATTTCCTGAGGCCCATTGGTTCCATATTAATTGATCCTAGCTGCTTTCCTTTCTAATGTCTGTTTTCTCCTTTTTATTTGTTGTTAAGGGCCTAATAGTATATACAAGGACTTTATGGACATAAGAATGATAAATAATCATAGCATCAGAATTGTTAACACTTCTTGCTGGTGTGGGAAGCCCCTCCCAGAAGAATGAAATATTTTAGGAAATGTTAAAAAGCTAGAATATTATATTTCCCTAAAGGAGAAACATGTTTCTAAAGACAGAAACTCAAAGCCTCAGCTCTCTGCCCCAAGTAGAAATTAAGGGGCCAACTTTTAGAAATGCAGATTTGGTAATCCATTGAAGACAGGATATTCTGAACAAAGGTAGGATTAGCCTTCAGCCACAATAGGAATTGCAGAAAAAAGCCCCTTCATTGCATCAGCACATTTCAACCAAACTTATCTCAGACAAACTCCTAGGATAGGAGTCTGACAGCAACCAATATACATATTCTTGCACAGGAACAGGAAACTCAAGGGCAAGGCCAAGAGAGAGTATAAATAACCCTTACTCTCTACTCCATGTGGTCAGCTACCCAGACTCACACATGCTTGGTGATTCTGCTTCACCATTAAACCATCTTTCCAATCACCCATTTGGAACTGAACCAGATGGATATTTCTTCCAACACTGGATTTACTAGGAGTGGTGTAAAACTTTCTCATCAACCCTTGCTCAGAGTTTCTAAAAGATAGCACCAATTTTATTTTGATGCAAAGCCCATAAAAGATATGACATCATATATCATTATTAAAATTGTTGTTAAACTAAAGGGTTTAGTTTATCTTCCCCAATCACTCAATACTATTCCAGTGTACATGCAGTGCATTGTAGTGGATAAGGGCTTGGATTGAAACCAGGCAGAGCAGATTCTAATCTACCATTAGCCACACTAGCTTACTTAATCACTATGGGCCTGTCACTCTCTCACAGTTCAACTTATCCCTTAAAGTTGTTGTTGTTGGGAAATATAGGAAGGGGAAGCACTTGAACTCCTAAATGAAAAGGCAGAATTTAAATCTAATATTAATAGCCAAGGCAAACAGGATTCATAACATTGTAATACATCCCAGATACTGAATGCTTAAAAATAATTAGAAATAGGGAACATGTCAAATGTTCTGGTATATTCTTATAATATCTTAAAATATTCTTACATCCTGCAGAGAAGCGTGTTTTGATAAACCAAATAAAAAGTAATCAATATTTTGGGGGAGGGGGTGATAGAAATTTGAATTTACCTCATAGAATAACTTAGTTGAAAGGGACCTTGGAGGTCTTCTAGTCCAACCCCCTGCTTAGGCAGGATACCCTACACAACTTCAGACAAATGGTTATCCAATCTCTTCTTTAAAACTTACAATTTTTATATGTTTTAGCCTCCAGTCCCCTAATCATCTTTGTTGCTCTTCTCTGCACTCTTTCTAGAGTGTCAACATCCTTTTTAATCGTGATGACCAAAACTGAATGCAGTATTCCAAGTGTGGCCTTACCAAGGCATTATACAGTGGTATTAACACTTCACATGATCTTGATTCTATCGCTCTGCCTAGAAGTGTGTTGGCTTTTTTGGCAGCTGCAGCACACTGCTGGCTCATATTTAAATGATTGTCCACTAGGACTCCAAGATCCCTTTCACAGTTACTACTATTGAGGGAGGTACCACATATACTGTACCTGTGCATTTTGCTTTTCTTGCCCAAATGTAGAACCTTACTTTTTTCACCATTGAATTTCATTTTGTTAGACAGTGCCCAATGTTCAAGTCTGTCAAGATCCTTCTGTATCTTAAGCCTATCTTCCAGAGTGTTGGCTATTCCTGCTAGCTTGGTGTCGTCTGCAAATTTGATGAGTTCCCTATCTATCCCCTCATCAAAATCATTGATGAAGACATTGAAGAGAACTGGCCTAAAACAGAGCCTTGGGGTACCCCACTGCCTACATCCCTCCATGTTGATGCAGTTCCATTGAGCACTACACGTTGAGTGCAGTTGGTTAGCCAGTTACGAATCCATCTGGTAGTGATGCTGTCTAGCCCATATTTTTCTATTTTATCAAGTAGTAGATCATGGTCTACTTTATCAAATGGCTTACTGAAGTCCAAGTAAATTATATCGAGAGTATTCCTCTGGTCCACTAATTTTGTCACTTTCAAATAATGCAATAAGGTTAGTCTGGCATGAACTGTTTTTGACAAACCAATGTTGGCTTTTGGTTATTACTTGGTTTGCTTCTAGGTGATCGCTGATTCGTTGCTTGATTATATAGATTGATTATATAGATTATATAGATTTGTATTTCTCTTGCCAAGAAAGACTTCTAACACATATAATAAAAGGTCCATGCAACACAATCAGCATGAGCAATCATAAAACTAGGGAGAGATGATAGAACAGTAGAACTGCTAATTGGCATATTTTCATTTTCTATTTTCATTTAACTTTTTTTCCCATTCTAACCTAGTCTAAAATATTGTGTTACCTGTTGTAATAGTGGAACCACTCAGACCAGGGGTGGGTGCCAACTTACCTCGCTGCTGGTTCGCTTCCTCCCGCGCCACATGGGCACGCCTCGTGGGCGCGTGCATGCTCAGTGCCAAATAATCGTATTTTTTTTAAAAAGCCAAAAACAAGATGGTGACCGCATGCACAGTGCCGAAAACTCGGCTTCTACACATGCTCAGAAGAAAAAAAAGTTTTTAAATTTAAAAAAAAAAAAATTAAAAAAAGATGGCGGTGCCATGGATCGGCACTGACCGAACCAGTTCTGTGACATCATTGTGATGTCACCAGCGGGTCACTACTGGTTAAGGTGAACCGGTCCAAACAGGGAGGAACTCACCTCTGACTCAGACTCTTTTCTGAGAGCAGAGAAAGGAATTGAATATTTTTGTTTCTACAGATGCCTTATTGAGATATCTCTTAAAATCTGGGGGGGAGGGGGAAGAGAAAGCCTAACTGCAAGACACAGATTATCATCTAGCAAATAAGCTACACTCATGGACTCCAGAACAGTTGTTAAAGTCAAGGTGTTTGCTATAATTTTAAGTGCAGAAGGATCATTTTATATCCTATGAAATAAGGAAAAAAACCATCTTTTAACTGATAGATTACTTTCAATTTACCCCCTAGTCTTTGTAATATATGAGTGGGCATTTATAAACATTAGGTTTACTTGTAATGCACACATCCAAACATTTGCATGAAAATTTAATATTTTTACAGAATTGTTTTATGATAAGTACTTTGTATCTCTGAAAACACAAGAATATTTAATATAGATGTTAATTTATGTTCCTCCTGCTACCTGAAGTTAATCACTGAAGCAGGGGGACTCTAATATACGATGAAATGATTAAAAGATAAAGTTAAAAAGATTGCCGTCTTTGCAATTCGTTGCATGTTTTTAAGAGTTTATACACATAAGCAGGGGTGAAATGCACCCGGTTCGGGTGGGCCAGTCGGTCGTCTTAGAACCGATAGCGATTGCAGCACGAGGCTTCCCCCACCCACCTGGACGCCACCATTTGGGTTCTTTTACCCTCTGTGCATGCGTAGAACGCTTTGCACATGCACAGAGGGTAAAAGAACCTAAATGGCGGCGTCCAGGTGGGTGGGGGAAGTGGACGGGGGAAGCCTCACGCTGCAATCGCTATCGGCTCTATCATCTCTATGACAACTGACTGGCCCGCCCGAACCAGGAGCATTTCACCCTTGCAAAAAGCTTCCAACGATACAGCTATTCACCAATCTTGTAATGCCAGTTACCTTGAGAAATTCTTACTTACCTTCCCCCCTCCCCCCCAAAAAAACACTTGCCAACAAGGCAAATCAAGTGAAGATTTTTTTCTGACTTTCTGAAACAATTATCCTTCTCTGATAAAACAAAACAGTTTCTCATGTTGCCAAGGAAACAGCACACACCGTTCCTATCAGAAACAAAGCACAGAAGTTACACTAACCCAGTTATTCCTTTTTACAAATGCAACAGCCTCCAACTTTCCTGGTTAGGGGGAAAAATTCTCAACATCTTGCATCTTTTCTGTGCATAGGGTAGTGGCACCTCTAATCTAAGGTGGACTCCTGAATAAGGTTCCACAGCCTTTAAGTCAAAAGAAGAAAGGCTTTTGTATGCTCAACTATAAGTAGATCATGTGTCATACAGTCATGCACATAGATTGGGATAGAAGAAAGATGCTCAGATTGCTCTACTGTATAGTTCATCTGTTCTACTGTCCCTTTTACTGAAACAAAATTTTGCTGTGACAGATTTATAACCGGATCTTGATTGGAATATCCTGATACAAAATTGTTAATCCATTTATTTCCTTTGGTCATAAAAATTGGTCTAGGAAGTACTTCAAAATAAAATCACTCCCTGAGACAGTCCCATATTGCAGTGAGTGCAAAGTGCAAAGTGCTCTTAGATCTTTCTATGAAACATTTATCCACCCAATACATTAATCAAATTCCCAAAAGTTGAGTAGAATAATTTATGAAAACAGCATTTTCAACAACCCACCCAGGCAAACTCCAATGCTTGTGGAGTTAACATCAAACCAGAACTGAAATTTGTAATATTGTTTTGGTTTTCCTGGAGATGATTTTGTTAACAAGATGCATCAGAGTAGGAAGTAAATAGCAATAGCAATGGCACTTAGACTTATATACCGCTCAGGAATGGGTTCTAACTTACCTCGCCGCTGGTTCGCTTTCTCCCATGCTGCATGGCTGTGCGCGCATTGCTCGGCTTCTGCTCATGTGCAGAAGCAAAAACTGGCAAAAAATAGCCAAAAAAGCCAAAAACAAGATGGCAGCTTTTGCACATGCACAGAAGCAAAAACCAGCAAAAAATTCTCCCCCCAACCCCCCCCAAGTAATTCCAAAATAAAGATGGCGGCGTGCATGGACTGGCACCGACAGAACCAGCTCTGTGATGTCACCACCGGTTTACTACCGGTTCTATGGAACCGGTGTGAACAGGGAGGAACCTATCTCTGATACCGCTTTATAGTGTTTTATAGCCCTCTCTAAGCGGTTTACAGAGTCACCATATTGCCCCCAACAATCAGGGTCCTCATTTTACCGACCTCAGAAGGGTGGAAGGCTGAGTCAACCTTGAGCCTGGTGAGATTTGAACTGCCAAATTGCAGGCAGCTGGTAGTCAGCAGAAGTAGCCCGCAGTACTGCACTCTAACCACTGCACCACTGTGGCTCAAGCAAGATTAAGGAAGGTTAACTCATTATTATTATTTTCAAATGACTAAACAAAGTCAAATCAGAAAAATGTCAATTCTGTTCTTTAGTGTGATTCTAAATATGTTCATATATGTAACTTAGTCAGCTGTTCTCCATAATGAGTGAGGGAAGGCTTGAACTGCATAGCCAAATTTCAATTCTCACTTTAAAACTTTTTTTCATAGTTACTGAACCTGTTTCTAATTAAATTTCTTTTTTGTTCAAAACACTCAGTAATCAGGCAACGGTTATTTTTTTTTCCTTCAGTTTCGGAGGCTCTATTTAATGACATGTGCAATACATATATTATTGTTTGCTTTTCATAAACATTTGTGTAAATGCTATTTAAATACTGTGGAACAGAACTGAGAACAAACTAATTACTGTATGGATTGACTAGAGATGCTTCATTGATGAGATCAGCTTTAATTAGCTGGCTAAACTAGAAGATATATTCATTTTCTTTTTTCTTTTTAGTTTTGAGTTATTGGTAATAAAAAGTAAAATACTGAATGTAAGATCATTTGTATTGACCAATTAGGGTAATTAAGCCCTAAATATCTAGTTTAGTGGCTAAGCCCAGGATCCCAGTGTATGAAGGAACCTGTATCCTAACTACGTTAGCAATTATGGATGTTGTATTTTTTTTGGCTGCTATGTACCGTATTTTTCGGAGTATAAGACGCACCTTTTTCCTCCCTAAAAGTGGCTGAAAATTTGGGTGCGTCTTATACTTCGAATGTAGCTTTTTTTCCAGCCCTAACCAGGTGCTAATTATCTTCCCAGCTCTTACCGGCTTGCAGGCTCTTTCATTGTTACTCTCTCAGAAGACTGTTTTTCCAGCCCTAAGACTTTGCAGGGTTTTTTTCATTGCTCTACTTGCTCTGAATAAGTTTTTTTCTAGCCCTAACCAGGTGCTAACTATCTTCCCAGCTCTTACTGGCTTGCAGGCTCTTTCATTGTTACTTTCTCAGAAGAAGGTTTTTTTAAGTCCTAACCAGGGGATAAAATAATGTGCTGAAGCTGCTCCGAATAAGTTTTTTTCCAGCCCTAACCAGGTGCTAACGATCTTCCCAGCTCTTACCGGCTTGCAGGCTCTTTCATTGTTACTTTCTCAGAAGAAGGTTTTTTTAAGTCCTAACTAGGGGATAAAATAATGTGCTGAAGCTGACCAGATTAAGGACGCTAGCCAGATGAATACCTGGTAGGCAGATTGTTTTCCCCTATTTCCCCCCCAAAAAACTAAGGTGCGCCTTATACTCCGGTGCGTCTTATACTCTGAAAAATACAGTATTTTAATTTTTGTATTTGTTGTACTTGTTTTTTTTTAGTTTGATCTTGTTTGCCATTGAGTCACTTGTTGAGCTGGATGGTTATATAAACCGATTAAAGAAATAGATTTTTAAAAAGCCAAATCCTTTCAGTCAACTTTATTTTTCCTTGTAAAATTTAGTAGCTTTGCAAAAGAGGACATGGGTTGATCTGCCTTTGAATTACAGATCACATGGCCCATTCATTTTGGAATTTGACTTATTGAACTCTTCTACTATGACCTCCAAATTATAATGAACTATTGTAACTTTACATAACTTCTTTACATAACAGCTTTACATAACTTCTGTGTTCATGATGTGCCATAAACATCTGTAAGTTAAATTTGTAAAATTTAAATTTTGTAAATTTGTAACTACGTCGCCTTCGATCTGATCTAAATGTAGTTCATAAAATCATATACCAAAATGTCCTTCTTATCAATGATTACTTCAGCTTCAACCGCAACAATACACGACCATGCAATAGATACAAACTTAATGTAAACCGCTCCAAACTCGACTGCAGAAAATACGACTTCAGCAACAGAGTGATCAATGCCTGGAATGCACTACCTGACTCTGTGGTTTCTTCCCCAAACCCCCAAAACTTTAACCTTAGACTGTCTACAGTCTACCTCACCCCATTCCTAAGAGGTCTGTAAGGGGCGTGCATAAGCGCACCACTGTGCCTACCGTACAGGGGCGGGTTCCTAATTTTTTTTACTACCACTCTGTGGGCGTGGCTTATTTTGTGGGTGTGGCTTGCCAGCCATGTGACCGGGTGGGCGTGGGCCTTGGGAGCTTGGCAGCGGCCGAAGAAGCAGGGGGCATTGCCCACCCGCAACGCAGCCCCCCGCAGCGGGAGCAGCAAGGCCACGGCAGCGGTT